>JAKSZT010054396.1:14992121-15108786 GCA_026826555.1 Tolypeutes matacus
GGGGGGGGGGAGGAAATGAATGAATAAATAAATAAGGTCTTTAAAAAAAAAATAAATAAATAAAAAGTGTTAAACTTTGTAATATCTAATAGGGAAAACATTATCTGGATGATTAATCATCCATCTAATGGCAAACCACTGTAAAATGTGTCAGCTGCATTTGGGGCAAAAGGGGGGGGGGATTATCTTCAAAGTACCCCAGCTTTCTGGATGAGAAGGTCAGAGGTACACTGATTTGTGTTATTGCAACATCCATTAAGTGATCCAGGTTGCTTTTCCTTTAGCAAGGGCTTTATTTGTCAAAAAGGTATTACGCTTGACCTCCAAATTTGGCTGACACTTTACTGATGAGATTCATAACCTTTGGGTTGCTCTGATATTTTGCCATATTTGCTGGGTAATGGGCCACATCCTGGAAAGTCAGCATAACTTCTGGATCCTGCAAGGCTGCAAGAACCTCTGGATCACTAAGAATTTCATTGAGCTTAGGCATTCCTGCCATTCCAGGCATGCTTCCTCCCATTCCAGGCATTCCCCCAGAAAAACCACTTGGAAAAGAGCCATACTGAGCTCCTGATTGTCCTTTGGCTTATTGCTCCCTCTGGGCTCTCTCGTGTTCTTCCCGAGCCTTCTTAACTCTTTCTATTCTTTCGTTGATCTCTTTCTCCTAATGTTTTTGCTCATACTTTCTCTAATGTTCTGCAATTTTCTGGGACCTTGGTTGAACTTCTTTCAGCATTGCACTAATATCTTCATCATAATCCAGTTTACAGGCAAGGGGCAAGATCATGGGTTGCTTCTTCCCAGTGGCCCAGAAATGGCCCTTACAAGAGCTTTCGCTTGCCACTTGTAAGGCTGAGCAGAGTCAGGATTTATATCAATGGCTTTGTCACAGTCTCTGATGGCAGCATTTGGCTTCTGTAATATGATAAAGACACTGGCCCTCTTGGCATACAAAATGCCCAAGTGAGGACTCAGCTTAATGGCATCTATGAACAAGGCAATGGCTTTCTGTAGTTCACCATCTTTTAGGGCATCAATGGTAGCCACTTTCTTATTTGCCTGATCCATCATCTCCTCAGTTATTTCTACAGATTCATCTCCCATTTCTTGAGGCACAGCAGTGTCTGGTTCAATAATACCTTTATTGTCAATTTTTAGATCACTTTCCTCCCTTTACGGTCCTCTGTCTTTATGTTTTCCTCTGACTTCTTAATGTTTTCTCTTCCTTGATATTTCCTTCTGCTTTAGCTTTATAAGTAGTAGGTGATATTTTACCACTCATGCTCTCTACCCATTCCCTTAGGAAGCACATTTCCTTCGTGTGTAGAGTGCTCGGATCCTGTTTACACATTTTCAGGAAGGGCCAAAGCTCGCTCACTTTGCGGGTATCCATGGTTTGGAGCCAGTGAAGGGCGTAGCAGAGAGCTGCGGTCCGAATCCAGGCTGGGTCTCTAACTTGGCGTGACGGCATAGAAGTCTTTAAACATTTTATTTTGAAATAATTTCAAACTTAAAGGATGGTTGTAAAATAATACAAACCCCATACGGAAAACTCCAACATACCCCTACTCCTCCAGATACCCAGATCCACCAATTTTAACATTTTGCCACATTTGCTGAATCATTCTCTCTCTCTATATTTTTTTCTGAACATTTGAGAGTAACTTGTACACATCATATTCCTTGAACATTTAATACATGAACCATGTACATTTCCTAAGAACAAGGTTTTTCACTTATGTATTCACCTTAAGTGCCATTATCAAGTTAAAGAAATTTAACATTGATATAAAGCTTATAATCTCTGGTGGTTTGATATTATTGATGAATTCCAAAAAGAAATACTGATTATGTTTATAAACTGGTCTGTTCCTCTGGGCAAGTGATACCCTTAGATTGTATCAAATTCATAGGTTTTACTCTTACTTGATTAAATTATGATTAGGGCTTTGATTGGACCACATCAGTAAGGGACTCACAGAGAAAATTATATGGCAGAGGAGAAACTTGGAGTTTTAATGCTGGAGCCGTAGGAAGTAAATACACAGAGAAGCAGATATGTGAGGAAAGAGAGAAGGCTCCATTAGACACAGTCCCCAGGAAAAGAAATGAGCCATTCACCTGGTAGTTTACAGCTGGCCTTGTGGAGAGAACAGAGCAGCTGAGCCAGGACAGAAATGAGCTCCAGGAGAGAGATGAGACTTATCCCAGCCTATAGCTGATATTGGAAGAAGCTGGGAGAGGAAGCCTAAACCCTTGCAGATGTCGGCAGCCATCTTGCTCCAACATGTGGCAACAGATTTTGGTGAGGGAAGTAACTTATGCTTTATAGCCTGGTAACTGTAAGCTTCTACCCCAAATAAATACTCTTTACAAAAACCCAACAGATTTCTGGTATTTTGAACCAGCACCCCTTTGGCTGACTAATACATAATCTATATTCCAATTTTTTCAAATGTCACCATAATGTTCTCCCCCACCCAGATGGCTCTCTCATCTGTTTGCTCATTGTTTTTGCTCTTTGTCTGCTCATTTTTTTTGTTGTTGTTGTTGTTTGTTTGTTGTTTTTTGCTTGTTGTCTGCTCATTGCCTGCTCGTTGTCTGTTTTTTCTTGGGGAGGCACCAGGAACCGAACCCGGGACCTCCCATGTGGGAGTTGGGTGCTCAACTGCTTGAGCCACATTCACTCCCTGCTCCTTTGTTTTTGCTTGTTGTCTGCTTGTTATTTGCTTGTTGTCTTACTTATTGTCTGCTCATTGTTTTTTCTTGTTGTCTGCTTGTTTGTTTGTCTTCTTTAGGAGGTACCAGGAACCGAATCTGGGCGCATGCAGGAGATGGGTCCTCAACTGCTTGAGCCACATCCTCTGCCCATAATGTTCTTTTGATCCTTTTCTCCTCCATTATTAGATCCTATCTTATTAGATCCTAGTTGGATCTCTTATTGCATTTAATTTTCATTGTTTCTTTAGCAGCTCTTTCTTTCTTTCTTTCTTTTTTTGAATTGTGGAAACATATATATAACATAAACTTTCCCCTATCAACCACTCCCAAGCATACGTTCAGTGAGATTAATCACTATCATCCATTACTAGAGCTTTCGCATCACCCCAAACAGAAATGCTATATCCATTATGCATTATCTCTCCATTCCCCGTGCTTCTGCCCTGGTAACCTGCACTCTACTTTCTGTTTCTATGAGTTTGCATATTCTCTGGTACATTCTTTGTGGTTACCATGGGGATTATATTTAACATCCTAAACCTGTAACAATCTTGTTTGTCTTGATACCAACTTAATTTCAATAGCATAAACAAACTATGTTCCTATACTCCTCTGTTCCTCCATATTTTTGTAGTTCTTCTCACAAATTAAATATTTATACATTATGAGTCTAAAACCATTGATTTATCATTACATTTTATGCATTTGCCTTTTAGGTCCTGTAGGAAGAAAAAAGTGGGGTTATAAACCAAAAATACAACAGTACTGGCATTTATATTAACCCATACTATTAACTTTACCAGAGATCTTTATTTCTTCATGCAGCTTCAGTCAATTGTCTAGTGTCCTTTCCTTTTAACCTGCAGAATTCCCTTTAGCATCTCTTGTATAGCCGGTCTAGTGGTGACAGACTCCCTTAGCTTTTGTTTATCTGGGAATGTCTTATACTCTCCTTCATTTTTAAAAGACAGTTTTGCTGGATATAGAATTTCTAGTTGGCTATTTTTTTTACCTTTTGGCACTTTAAATATGTCACCCCACTGCCTTCTTGCCTCCATGGTTTCTGATGAGAAATTGGCATTTAATCTTATCGAGGTTCTCTTTCATGTGACTTATTGCTTCTCTCTTGCAGCTTTCAGAATTCTCTTTTTATCATTGGCATTTGGCAGTGTGATTATAATTCATTGCAGTGTGGGTCTATTTGGGTTTAGCCTGCTTGGAGTTCATTGAGTGTCTTGGGTGTATATATTCATGTCTTTTGTTAAATTTGGGAAGTTTTTAGCCATTATTTCTTTTAATATTCTCTCTGCCCGATTCTCTCTTCCTTTTCTTTCTTGGAAGGAGCCTATATTGATGCTCTTGATGGTGTCCCACAGGTTCCTCAGTCTGTTCACTTTTTTTCATCCTTTCTTCTTTCTGCTCCTCAGGCTGAATGATTTCAATTGCCTTACCTTCAAGTTCATTGGTTATTTCTTCTGCCATCTCCAATCTGCAGTTGTACACCTCTTGAGAACTTTTTACTTCTGTTACTGTGGTCTTTAGCTCTGTTGAGTTCCTTTTCATAATTTCTATCTCTCTTTTATTTATTTATTTGTTTGTTTATTTATTTATTTATTTATTTATTTATTTATTTATTTATTCATTCATTCATTCATTCCCCGCTAGTTGCTTTGCACTCACTGTCTGCTCTCTGTGTGTTCTTCTGTGTCTGCTTGTCTTCTCTTTAGGTGGCACCGGGAACCAATCCTGGGGCCTTCCGGAGTGGGAGAGAGGTGCTTAATCTCTTGCGCCATCTCAGCTCCTTGGTCTGCTGCGTCTCCTTATTGTCTCTCCTCAGCGTCTCTTTTTGCTGCATTATCTTGCTGTGCCAGCTCTCCACGTGGGCCAGCACTCCTGCGTGGGCCAGCACTCTGTGTAGGCCAGCACTCTGTGTAGGCCAGCAATCCATGCGGGCCAGCTTGCATTTCCCCAGGAGGCCTGGGAATCAAACCTTAGACCTCCTATATGGTAGATAGGAGTTCAATTGCTTGAGCCCCATACATTTCCCTAATTTCTATCTTTTTATTGATATATATTTTTTGGTTCATATATCCTTTTCCTGATTTCCTTTAGTTCTTTGTCTATGTTTTCCTTTAGCTCTTTGAGCATATTTAGGACCATTCCTCCCCCACCTGAGATGGTGCCCTCATCTGTCTTGTTTGTTGTTTCTGCTCATTGTCTGCTCTCTATGTCTGTTCATCTTTTTTAGTAGGCATGGGGAACCGAATCCGGGACCTCCTATTTGGGAGGTGGGTGCCCAACTGCTTGAGCCACATCTGCTCCCAGGACCATTTTTTAAAAGTCTTTGTCTGGTATGTCCCATATCTGGTCATCTTCATTGATGGTTTTTAATGCTTTAATCTTCCCCTTTCCATGGGCCACTACTCTCTGTTTCTTTGTATATTTTATAATCTTTTGTTGAAGCCTGAACATTTGATATTGTAATATGTTATCACTGGAATTTAAACTCTGAGATATCTGTTCCTTAAACCTGTATCCAGCTAGTGTTATGACAGCGCTTTCCTTAAATGCCAGAAAGTATTAAAAAAAAAAAAAAAAAGGAGAAAACGCCTTCTCCAGTTCTTGCAGACTGGACCGTGCATGTGTTCTCTTTCAGGGCTTAGCCATAAAATGGTTTTAGAGAATAGCTTGAGGCAGAAGCATAGGGTCCTCTTATGTCCTTTCTGTGCATCTTGTCCTGTGCATGCACATGCATGGACATAGGAATTCCCCCATTTAAACAAATCCTAGTATCTCCTCTTCCCAAGGAAACTCTTTCCTCACAGTCTCAGGTACTGCACTGTATGTCCCATAGCCACAAAACCTTTGCCCCAGGCAGCTGCAATTTGACTGCTCTTTTATATTTTGTAAGGAGAATGGGGTGAGCTGCTTTTTACACGCAGGGCAAATTCTGGGAAGGCAAGCCCACAAGTGTCCTAGTTCAATTCATCAGGCTGCCACCAGATGGACATACATGCTCCCATATGTGCACAAGAGTTACTCTGCTCCCTCTGGAACTAGGACCACAGACCTGCACTGGGAGCACAGGCCAACTCCATGCTAAGCTGGTGAGAGGGTGGGGGAGGGGCCAGCCAAGGCACTGTGAGATCTTACCATATTTTAGTTGCCTTTTCCTTGATTCAGCACTCACCCTGTTACTGCAATCCTTTAACCATTTTCTGCAGCTTTAAGAAAGATGTTTCTGCCAATTCCTGCTGGTTGTTCAAAGCTTCTGTGGGGGGATGGCGCCCTTGAGTGTCTCACTCTACCATTTTGACCAGGGTGGTGCTCCCTCTATTGGAATTTCTCTGATATTTTTCTTATGATTAGATTGGGAGTTATGGTGTTGGGGAGGAATTTCACAGAGGTAAAGTGCAATTTCCACCATATCATATTAAGGGTTACATACTATCAACATGACCTATCATTATTGATGTTGTGATCACATGGCTGGTAAGGTAGTGTTTCTCAGGTTTCTCTACTGTAAAATTACCTTTCCCCCCTCTTTCCATACTCTTCTCTGTGGAAGGAAATCACTATACATAACCCACATTTAAGGAGTGGGGCAATAATTTTTTTTCAAACATTATTGCATTCAGTTTGCTAATATTTAATTAGGAGTTTTGCCTCTATCTTTATGTGTGATGTTGGCCTACAATTTTAAAACTACATTTATCCTTTGTTTCCAGTTTTTAGGAATTGTTAAGGGTTTTGTGTCCCCCAAAAAGATATTTTAATTTTTTAATTCCTAGTACCTCAATTATGACTTTATTTGGAAATAGGGTCATTGCAGATGAAATTAGGCAAATTAAAATGAGGTTGTGGGAAGCAGATGTGGCTCAACCAGTTGGGCGCCCCCCCTACCACATGGGAGGTCCTGAGTTCAGGTCACAGTGCCTCCTAAAAGACTAGCAGACGCCGCCTCCCTCTGAAACGAGCTAGATTCCGCCTCCCACTGTAACAAACAGAAGCCACAAGCCAGCAGATGCTGCAGTCCTTGGGGAGTGGATGTGGCTCAGGCCTTTGGGCACTCACTCTCATGTGGGAGGTCAGGGTTCAGTTCCCGGTGCCTCCTAGAGAAGGCAAGCAAACAATGAGCAGATAGATGAGAGAATCATCTGGGGAAGAGGGGAAATTAAGTAAATAAATACATCTATAAAAAAAATAAATGTGCCTATTTAAAAAAAAATGCGCTTGTATTAGGGTTCTCCAGGGAAAGAGAACCAACAGGATATATATGTATATATACAATTGGCTCAGGTGGCTGTGGGGATTGGCAAATCCAAATTCCATAGGGCAGGTGGCAAGTTGGGAACTCTGATGAAGGTTTCCATGAATTCAAGGAGAAGCTGGCTGGCTGAAGTAGATAGAAATTCTTCTGACTGCTGAAACCATCAGTTCTTCCTATAAGGCCTTGAATTGATTAGATGAGACTTCCCTCATTGCTGAAGACAATCTCTGTTGTTGATTGTAGATGTAATCAGCCATAGATGCAATCAACTGACTGATGATTTAAATAGCCTCACTGTAACAATCAGGCTGGTGATTGCTTGATGGAACAATTGGACACCATAATAACCTAGCCAAGTTGACACATGAACTTAATCATCACGATAGAGGTCATACTGGCATTGGGTGCATCCAATATGACTGCTGTTTTTATAAAAAGTGTTTATATAAACACAGAGAGAACACAACCATGTAACGATGAAAACATGGATAGAATTACACCACAGGCCAAGGAACACAAAGGATTGCTGGCTGCCACCAGAAGCCAGGAGAGAGACATGGAACAGATTCTTCCCTACAGACTTTTGACTCTTTTTAAAAAATATTTATTTATTTATTCCCCTCCCGCTTCCATTGTTTGGTTGTTTGCACTTGCTTTCTGCTCTCTGTGTCTGTTCGTTTTGTGTGCTCTCTGTGTCTGCTCGTCTTCTTTTTAGGAGGCACCGAGAACCGAAACCGGAACCTCCCAAGTGGTACGCAGGCGCCCAACTGCTTGAGCCACATCTGCTTCCTGCCCTTCTGACTGTTTGATTTTGAATTTATTAGACAATAAATTTCTGTCATTTTAAGCCATCCAGTTTGTGGTACTTTGTCATGACAGCCTCAGGAAACTAAAACAGCAATAATTAATAGAGCTGCTCTAAACATTTGTGTAGAGGTTTTTGCATAAGTAAAAGTTTTCATTCCTCTAGGGCAAACACTTAGAAGTGGGGTTGCTAGGTGATATGGTAAGTGGATGTTTAACTTTGTAAGAAATTGCCAAGCTGTTTTCAAGAGTGGCTGTACCAGTTTGCATTTCTATTAGCAATATATGTGAATTCCAGTAGTTCTGCATCCTCTCCAGCATGTGGTATTGTCAGCTGTTTTTTAAAAAAAATTAAGTCATTCTAATAGATGTGTAATGCTATCGTATTGTTGTTGTGTTGTTTTTTAATTAAAGAACTTATGTGTTTATAGAACAATCATGCATAAAATACAGGAGTCCCCATATACCACCCCACCACCACCACCTTGCGTCAGTGTGGAATATTTGTTACAATTGATGATAGCACATTTTTATAATTTTACTATTCATTAAAATTCATGGTTTAACTTAAGGTTCACTGTTTCTGTAGTGTAGTCCATGGATTAAAAAAAAATTTTTTTTTTATTCTGCTACTGTATATATATAACATCTAACATTTCCCCTTTTAATCATATTCAGATATTTATATTTCAGTGCATCCTTGTGGTTTTAATTTGCATTTTCCTACTGACTAATATGTTGAACATCTTTCCAAGTGCTATTTGTCAACCATATATCTCTTTTTTTTTTTTTTTCAGGAGGTACCGGGGATTGAACCTAGGACCTTGGACATGGGCAGCATGCACTCAGACACTGAGCTACATCTGCTCCCTGACCACATATCTTTTTTTTTTTTTTTTTTAAAGATTTTATTTATTTATTCATTTATCCCCCCCTTGCTGCTTGTGCTCGCTGGGTCAGCTAACCACGCCACACGGGCAGGCTTGCCTTCACCAGGAGGCCCCAGGAACCGAACCCGGGGCCTCCCATATGGTAAACGGGAGCCCTACTGATTGAGCCACAGCCGCTTCCCCACATATCTTTTTTGATGAAGTATCTGTTCAAGTCTTTTTCTCAATTTAAAAAATTGTTCCTTCTTTTCTAACTGTTGAGTTTTGAGAGTACTTTATATATTCTAGGTATTAAAAATTGTTTATTTCTCATTCAATAATATTCTCTATGAGAAAAAGTGCATACATAGATCAAAATTAAATTTGTTGACTTTTCAAACGTAAGGGATCTGCCTTCACATATTTAAGAAGTTTTAAATGCATCACTTCTAGAGATTAGAGTGTATATTCCAACTTTGAAGTTCTTATCCTTACCACTTATTTCAATGCCAGACCCATAGCAGAACAAACTACACTTTGGATTTCGTGGGATAAATTTGCTAGTTGAGTGAAACAAATTCCCAGGGTGCATTCAATGCTATCCCCTGCTACATAAGCAGGATGAGACATGCATTTCCCTAAACAAGGAAAGCGAACTGCATTTTTTGCTGAATTCTGTTTTACATTAAGAGGACATATACATCTGTTTCTGCATGTGAAGAGATTATATAATCGCTAATAGATAGTTAAATAGAATAGGTATTATATGTGTCAGTCATTCAGTAACATTCATACATGTTAAAGAAGAGCACTTTAACATGTTATTTTCAGGTTCTTATTTTATATTAATTGATTGATGATGGCCAGTTCTTTTCAAGATCTATATTGGGAATGGCGGAAAAACCTAAAACAGATTAAGACAAAATTATTAATTACTGAAAATTTCATAACTGGGAGGAACTTATATATTATAATTTTCAGCATCATCGCCTTGGAACAGAAGACGGCCTATTTGCTGCCAAAAGCTGAGAAAGAGAAAGAGCATGTTAATGAGTGTAGACCTCTGGTTAATGGATACTTTAATGAATGGATACCTTTAAACAACATCCTTGGGGCTGGCCAGGAATCCTATACCATAAAGGATTTTTAAAGGTCACAGAAGAAATACATACCTCCAAATCTGCACCACACACATATATTCACATAACTACTTTCAAGAACAAAGCAAACCAAGACGTGTAGTTGTACTACCCAAAACAAATATTTTATTATATTTCATGTGATGAAATTGGGATGTACATTGGTACTTGTTCTTACTGAATAATTAATTACAACTGAGCCAGAAGGAAGGATTATGTGAGTATTAGCTGACGAGAGGAAGGAGTACGGAATTCGTTATGTAAAACAGTAGTATTCCAGTACTTTCATAATTGAAGGAATATAATTTGTCTAGTAAGTGGAGTATTGTTTGAAATTCCTACAGTTATTTTGATGTGTTCCCACCTCTATACCTCATAATAAAAAACACTAGTTTAAATCAATCAGCCATAATTAAATATAAGAAAAGTAAAGGATCTCCAGGTGTCCTAGAACTTAGGAAAAGTAGTTCATATTTACCAATTAACTCAACTAATCAGAATCAATGTAGAAACCAAAACTATCTGCTATTTTAATAATGTTGCTGTTCATAAGAATAAATAATGATCAAAATTGTAATAAAACAGTATAATTATGTGATTCTTTAGAGTTTGTAAAGTCTTTCTGTACTTTCAGTTTTAAGTGGCCTGATCTGGGGCCAGCTCTACCTGGATACCAAAATCGTACTGTAATTACCTTATTATTCAGGATTTTATTTTCTGCATTAATGATACCAGAATAGGGCCTCTAAGTAACATGGGAATTCATTAAAAAATCAGCATAAAAGAACAACTGTATAGCTCTTTACTTAACAATGATTTAAATAAAAGAAAACATAGGTAATCAAGATATGTATTTCCCAGGTTTTGTTACTTTATCACCTTTATATTATGGGTTTTGTCAGTTTTTCTGGTTGTAAGTGATGAAAGAAAGAGAGAATTTTGGATTTATTATTGGCTTTAAAAAAACCAAACTGTGTCCTGTTCTTTATTTTTACTTTCTTGGGTCATTAAACTAGTGATGTAACTGAGGTAAGCAGACTACTGGTCCCCCATAGAAGTCCATGTCCCAATCCCCAGAACCTGTGAAAATGCTACTTTTCATTGCAAAAGGGATTTTGCAGTTGTGATTGAGGTATGGACCTTGAGATGGTGAAATTATCCTGGATTATCCAGATGGGTACAATCCTAAAAGGGGAAGAAGAAGGAAGAGATATTTGAAGCATAAAAGGAATTTGACCTGCTGTTGCTGGTTGAAGCTGGAGGAAGGGGGCCATGGGCCAAGGCCTGCGGCAGCGTCTAGAAGCTAGGAGTGGTCCTCATCTAGCAGCCAGAAAGAAAATGGGGCCTTGGTCCTACAATCCAAGGAACTGAATTTTGCCAACCATGCAAATGAGCAGGAAACAGATTCTCCCCTGGAGCCTCCTGAAAGGGATGCAGCCAACACCTTGATTTTAGCTCAGCGAGACCCGCACTGGATTTCTGGCCTTCAGAACTGTAAAATAATAAATTTGTGCTGTGTTGCGCCATTTAAAAAAAAATTAAATTTCTTTCTTACTTCCTGTGACCACAAGTATCTATGTATTAAAAATATTTCTTCTAAATTGTTATCATTAGTATTAGTAGTAGTATACAACTGGTAAAGAAATGGATCAAACCCAGGTCCCTCCAGATGGGAGATGGACGCCCAACCGTTTGAGCCACATCTGTCCCCCTGCTATATCTCTTAAGGTTGACCAAAGATACCCGAAGTTACAGTCTTTTCCCATACAGGATGGTCATATAATAAATCAGCCTTAGTTTATCACCAGCATTCTAAAAACCAGACCTAGGGAGAAAAACTAGGTCTGGGGAAACATGCATGGTTACTAATACAGCGAATGTTTAGCCTACCCTGATTATCACAAAATCAGGACAGCAAGAATATTCGCATGGGTATTATTATTACGTTCTCATTTTATGTATGAAAAAAGAGACTCAGAGAAGTAAATTTCATATATTCATCCAAAGAACAATGCTTGAGGGTGAGGAGGTACCAGGGTCCTTTGTCTAAGGTCTCACAGTGAAGAACAGGTGGGATCAGGGTTGGTTCCCAGGTTTCCTGCCTGGCTGTTGCTTGCTTTTGCCTTCCTGGGGTCTGAGCTCCAGAAGCCATGTTAGAGTTCCTGGATCCTGTGAGGTCCCCAGGACTTTGAGGGGCACTACAGGCCTTGTCTGATGCCACAAGTGTCTCACACACTCTTTGGTGGCCTGGCTCAGTCCAGGCCTTTCAGCAGCCAGAGGTTGGATACTGACTCCTGGGAGAAGCCACACAGGTGCAGCAGCCTGGGAAGCTCTACCATGTCTGGGGTCTGGTCCTATCCTAACCCTGCCCCCTTCCCCCTCTCCACCAGGGGTCATACCTACTCTCCAATTGCCTGAACACCTCTTTTCTGAGCCCAGGGTCCAGCCAGCCTTATTGTGGAGGGAGGGAAAGTTCCTTTCTCAGAGGATCCTGCCAGGTGTGTGTATAGTGTTAAAGGGGCTTCTCAGTGTATGAATTCAGTGATGGTCTGTGGTTAGATTGCCATGTAACCATGAGGTCATTCTGTGGAGTTTTCTCTAATGGGGTTCTGGGTAGGCAGAGGGCATGGAAGTCTAGTCCTTTCCATATTACAAAGTTAGGTGAAAAATATCCCCTCTGCCCTCCTTCTTGGCCCCCATTACCTGTCTCCCCAGGCTCCCAGAGAGGGCCCCAAAAGAGGGTCTTGGGGGCATCTGATAGGCAGACACTTAAGCAATTCAGAGAATCCTGGAGGCTAAAAGGCAGAAGAAAAGTTTTTGGTTTTCAAAAGACCTGGATGGGAGTCCCAAGTTCACCCATTCAGGCTGTGGGGCCTTGGGCAAACATCGCATAATGCTGAGCCTCAGTCTCCCCGGGTGTTAAAAATGAGTCCTTCTGAGCAGCCAGCCAGTCTTGGAGGGAAACGACTCAAATGGGAGACAGTAGGTAGTAGCAATTACCCCAAGACGAGACAAGCAGGCTTAGTCCGCGGAGCTGGGACAAAGGTAAGTCCAGGGGAGGCTCGGGTCAGTTTCCTCTACTCGCGGCTGCTGTGGGAATGGCTTTCACCGCGAGAGCGCCTCCGCCTGGCAAACCGCAGCGGCCCAGTCACCGCTGCTGGGACAATCTATGGAGAGACCAGAGAGCACAACCTGCACCGGGAGGAGACCGGCGCGGGAAGGGGCGGGCCCACGGCGGGGCTGGGAGGAGCGCAGAGCGCCCTGGGGAGCGCGGCGGCGGGGAGGTGAGGTAGGCCCGGGCGCTCGCGGCGCGACGTAGGCGCCCACCCGGCGGGTGTGGCAGGCGGCGCCAAGGGCAGCCGCGAGAGCGCAGGGGCTTCGGCGGCGCCGGCCGGAGGCGGGACAGCAAGGCACCCGCGGAGCCGCGGCCTCTCCGGGTTCGGGGAGGGGGCTCGGTTTGCGGCACCGCCAGGGGAGCCCCCAGCCCGTCGACACGTGTCAGCACGGTCTAGCCGTTGTCATCTCATCCCATGTCATAGTCCCTCCCCCAGGCCTGGGACCCTCCATTTCCATTATCCTCGGGGCCACCTCCTCGCGCTGATCCGCGGTCCCTCTCTAGTCTTTCTCACCGACCAACGCGTCCCCTCGGCAGCGATCGCCCGGCCCAGACCCTGTCAGAAGACACGTTCTTCCTTCTGTCATCTCATTTCCCTGCCTAGCTCCACCCCAGGCCTGGGAACCCCGGCCCCTCCGGGCCTTTGTCCCCGGGCCCAGACCCAGTGCTGACCATAGGCCTGGCCCTTGCCCCTGACCGGTGCGTCTCCGCCGGCAACACGCCTCGGCCGGGTATGCAGCCCTCAGGCTGGGCTGCCGCCAGGGAGGCGGCCGGACGCGACGTGCTGGCCGCCGATCTCCGGTGCAGCCTCTTCGCCTCGGCGCTGCACAGCTACAAGCGCGACTCGGTGCTGCGGCCTTTCCCAGCGTTTTACGCCCGCCACGACTGTAAGGACTTTGAGGCCCTGGTGAGTGTGCTTTTCCCTGTCACTGCCTCCTGCGTCCCTGGCCATGTGGACTATAGAAACCACAGCCAGTGGTGGCTCCACCCGTTTTAGTAAACATGTCAGCCACCAGACTTTCCATTCCCAGCCTGGCCTTGGGGAAGGTTTCCATGAGCTACGTACACACCCTTCCCACTAATGTGGGCGCTCCCAAGGCACTTGATGGCAGCTTCCCCTTGTTAATGACTGGTGACTCCCAGTTTCTCAGTGAGGAATTTAATAGTGGCACAGCTCTCCATAAAATGTTCTAGAGAGGCTAGTAATAGGATGTTGATCTGAATCAGCTGTTCTGATAAATAGGAAGTTCTCCATCCTTTTGCAAATAATTAGGCACTAAAAGTCAACAAAGCCACCCAGGCCTTGATTTTCGATGAGACCATAACATGTAGTACACGTGAGCTGTTATTTCTCTGATGATTCACAAGGCACTTAATTTCTTGTGGAGTCCACTTCAGAGTCAGCATTCCAGATATCAGTTATCTTTGTAATTCAAATGTTTGGAATTACCTAAAAAATATAGCTTGCCAAAATTGATTCAGTCAAAAACAAAATAAAAATAGACCTATCAATAAAAAATAGAAAATTGAAAAAGCCCTGTAATCATTAAAGACTTTGAATTAGAAGTAAAAATTTCCCTCAAAGAAAACTCTAGGTCCAGATGGCCTCATTGGTAAGTCCTACCAGTCACTGAGGAAAGAAAGAATTCCAGTTTTACACAAATTCTTCCAGAGTATTGAAAAGGAGGCAAACGTAACTTTGATACTAAATCTGATAAGGGCAATGCAAGAAAATAAAATTATAGGCCAGTGTCCCTCATGAGCATAAGTGCAGAAATCCCCCGCAAGGTATTAGGATATTGAATCCAACAATGTATAAAAGGGTAATTCCTCATGACCAGGTTGAGTTACTCAAGGAATGCAAGATTAGTTGAACATCGGAAAATCTGTTAATGTAATGCATCACAACAGTAGTTTAAAGAAGTGCTTAGAATCAACAGGTGTTTAGAATTACCTCTGATGAGGGTTCATCCATCTCTGCTGTCACTCCCAGAAGGCCGAGGGACAAAGACTGAGCCTCCTTGCTCCCACCCGGTCCATTGCAGGGATGACTGAGGGCACCAGAGACCTTGACCACTGTCCAGAGGCATTTCAGGGTACAGGGAGTGGGAGGTCAGAGAAAAAGGCAAGCAGACCAACTTCCCCCAGAATTTGATCTGCAAGTTTGGGTCTTCTGAGTTTATGATATCAGAACCTTGGCAACAAAACTCAGTTCAGTCAACTGATTTATGGAGTGCCTGCCGTGGAACAGGTGCCGAGGCAGGTGCCAAGGATGTAGAATTAAAAAGTCCAGGAGCGGGAGGCGGCTATGGCTCAATCAGTTGGGCTCCCGTTTACCATATAGGAGGCCCTGGGTTCAGTTCCCGGGGCCTCCTGGTTGAGGGCAGGCCCGCCCGCACGGCGTGGTTGGCTGACCCGGCGAGCACAGGCAGCAAGGGGGGGATAAATGAATAAATAAATAAAATCTTAAAAAAAAAAAAAAAAAAAAGTCAAGGAGCTTCTAGTTTAGGGGATAGAAGTTAATAGCATGCCCAGCTGTACGGTGGGGCAAACCCTGTACAACATGGAAGCCCACAGTAGGGACCCCAGCCCAGCCCTCAGCAGTGGGCCATGGTCAGGAGTGCTAACTAGGGGTGATGGCTGGTGTCATGCTGAGTTCCAAGGGGTTTCAAGTAGCAGAGAAGAGGAAAGGGGCATTCCAGGTGGAAGTAGTAGCATAAGCAGAAAGCCAGGAGATCTGAGCTCCCGGAGTAGGACAAGCCTGTATTTTAGTGTGGCTGCCTTGGGGAGCAGGAAGAGATGAGGCTGACAGGGGAGGCAGGAGCCAGCACATGCAGGGCTGCCCGCGAGTCCTGCCAAGATGTGTGTAGACTTTATCTTTCCTCAGGGAAGGGCATTAGTGAGTTCTAGGATGCATTTCTGAAAAACCCTGTAGTGGCAGAGGGACCTGGCAGGAGTAGATGAAGCAAGAGGGACCAACCAATGAAACTCACTGAGGTACTGACCCAGGATGCAGTTTATTAATTTTTATTAAGAAACATCCCTCTGGGAAGTGGATGTAGCTCAAGTGGTTGAGTGCCAGATTCCCGTGTATGAGGTCCTGGGTTCAATCCCCGGTACTTCTTAAAAAAAAAAAAAAAAAATTCCCTCCAGGAGAACCAGAATGCTCAGTTCATTTTCTGCCCGCTGGAAGGTTTTCTTAGCAAATTGAATCCGTATCACACGGTTGCCTGACGGATATAGAGTAAATGCACACATAGGGAGCTATGGAATTGTTTTGATTTGTCCATGCTTTAAAAATTTTTATTTATTTAAATTTATTTTTAGGGAAGCGGCTGTGGCTCAATCAGTAGGGCTCCCGTTTACCATATGGGAGGCCCCGGGTTCGGTTCCCAGGGCCTCCTGGTGAAGGCAAGCCCGCCCGCACGGCGTGGTTGGCTGACCCAGCGAGCACAAGCAGCAAGGGGGGGATAAATGAATAAATAAATAAAATCTTAAAAAAATATGTATATATATATTTTAGTTATGCAAATAATGTTTGAAGGTATTCTTGTTATAAAAAATTCAAATGATACCAGTGAAGTAAAAGTGTCTCCTGATAGAGCTTATCTTCTCCCTCACCCTTCCCCAGAGGTATCAATTGTTTAATTTGGGAAGTACCCTTCCATACCAGTAGTCCCTTAGGGGAGCAGCTGCAACTCCGCACCAAATAACCACTAATTTGATTGGGACAGATTGTCCCCTGCAGAGGCCTCTTTGTGACAGTCCCAGACAGAACACCCTTTCTCTCAGTGGTCCACTGGAGAAACACAAATTCTAACCATCCAGTTCTATTGACATATTCTTTATTGGGCACCATTGTTAGGGAAAATAGCCCAGCCTGCACATATTTTTAGCTGTTCTAGGCTTGTCTTTAATTAGCAGTTTCCCAGAAGGCCACTCACCAGGCAGGAGACCTCTGGGGGCATGCTCACATTCTTTTTTTAATTTTTAATTTTTTGAAATAAATTTTATTGAAGTATATAATTTATACATGAACATACATAAACAATAAGTGTATAGTAAAAGTCATAAACTTATAAAACAAACATACATATCATTGTACAGGGCTCCCATACAACACCCTACCACTAACACTGCATTGTTGTGAAACATTTGATAAAAACTATGAAAGAGCTTTGTCAAAATCTTACTACTTACTATAGCCCGTATCTTACATTTGATGTATTTTCCCCCAACCCACCCTATTATTAACACCCTGTATTAGTATTATATATTTATTATAGTTCATGAGAGAATGTACTTATATTTGTTCTAACCACAGTCCATCTTCTTCCACTGGATTCCCTGTGTTATTCAGTCCCATGCTTTGTATAGTCTGTTCAAAGTGTATACTAAGTGGCACTCACTTTCATCAGAATTGTGCTGTCATCATCTCAGTCAATTTTAGAACGGTTTTACATTCTTTTTTTTTTAAAGATTTATTTCTTCCCACCCCCTTGTTGTTTGCACTTGCTGTGTGCTGTGTCTTTAGGAGGCACCGGGAACTGAACCCAGGACCTCCGATGTGGTAGGGAGGAGCCTAATTGCTTGAGCCACCTCCATCCCCTGCTTTGTTGTATCTCTCATTATCTTTTTCTTCGTGTCTCTCATTGCATCATCTTGTTGCATCAGCTTGCAGTGCCTGCCCATCACGTTGGCTCACTGTCTTGCTCATTTTCTTTAGGAGGCACAGGGAACTTCTGCTCCCTGCTTTATGTGTCTCTCAGTATGTATATTCTTCTTGTGTCTCTTGTTGCATCACCTTGTTGTGTCAGCTTGCCACGCCTGCCTGTCATGCCAGCTCGCTGTCTTCTTTAGGAGGCACCGGGAACCGAACCACAGACCTCCCATGTGGTAGGCAGGAGCTCAGTTGCTCAGTTGCCTAAGCCACATCTGCTTCCTGGTTTTACATTTTTTTTTTTTTTTTAAGATTTATTTGTTTATTACCCCCCCCCCACCGCGGCTTCTGCTCGCTGTGTCCATTTTGCTGTGCGTTTTTCTGTGTCTCCTTGTCTCCCTTTATTGCATCATCTTGCTGCACCATTGTCAGCTCACCGCACCACGCGGGCCGGCTTGCCTTCACCAGGAGGCCCCGGGTCCGATTCTGGGGCCTCCCATATGGTAAATGGTAGCCCAACCACTTGAGCCACATCCTCTTCCCAAGGTTTTACGTTCTTAAATAGGCATTTTAGGTTTCATTTTGCCACATGTCGTATGAGCTACTGAAATGATGCAGATAATTTGGAATCCTAACCTGTAGGTGACTCAAAGGTTTTTTTTTTTTTTTTTTTTTTTTTAAGAAGGTTCAGGGGATTGAACCCAGGACCTCTTACATGGGAAGCAGGAACTCAACCACTGAACTATATCTGCTCCCCAATGAGAGTTGTTTTTTTTTAGGCGGTACCGGGGATCAAACCCGGGACCTCCTACATGGGAAGCAAGCACTCAACCACTTGAGCTACATCTGTTCCCCCCAAAGGTTAAAGAAAAGGGAATCAGGTCTGGACTTGACCATCCAGATCATTTTGTGGTTTAATACCTTGAGCTATTAAAAAGTCCCTCATGGGGGGGATAAATGAATAAATAAATAAAATCTTAAAAAAAAAAAAAAAAAGTCCCTCACTTCATTTATTTAGCTAAAAGACTTGGAAGTAATAGTAAACAACTTATTTTCCGCCAATTTTTAATTTTCACACCACAAGCTGTCATGACACACCATAACACATGTGTTGCAGTTTCCAAAATTATAGCTCTGACTTGAATTTATTTATTGATTGTTGCTGAACCAAGCCTTTAAGCATGGCTCTGGCCTTATCCTGCCACAGTTGCCAAAGTTCCAAATCATCTCTTAGGTGCCTTGTTTTGAGAGCTTTTCTATGCTGAGTCATCTCTTTGATTTTACACTGGGAATTCTTTGTATTCTCAGTGACTGGCCTGGGAAGTGCTTATCAGAAATATGTGGAATCAAATTGGGTGTGTGCTGATTGCCCAGAACTGTAACTTCAGTAGCTTTGTACACTTATTACCAGGAGTTAGGCCAGACTCCATGGTTAGCTAAGGGCAGTTCTCTACAAGTTTGCCCTTCAGACACCGGACTCAAGCTCAGGGGATCCCAGGGCCACTCTCACTTCTAACCAACTGGCTACAAACTCAGGGGTTCCCACCACCTCTTCAGGTTCAATAATTTGCTAGAATGACTCACAGAACTCAGGAAAGTACTATACTTAATGATTATAGTTTTATTATAGCAAAAAAGGACACAAATCAAAAGAAACCAAAAGAATATCTCCCGTGAACCAGGGACAAAGACCAGTGCTTTATTAATCCAGGCTGAGTGTTTCCAACCTTGTTCCTTGGTATGAGGGTTGGATTAGCCCTTATCAGGCCAGAGAATCTGTAGTGTTCTTAGGATGTCCTATAGTCCTTGACTGTTGGGCCCCAAACTTCAGAGTTGAGTTATCCATGCATGGGTTACATTTTTCAGTCATGGAACCTTGCCACTGGCATCACAGCTGTACAGTTTTTTGATTTTGTTTTTCCCTAGAAAACAACATGCCTTGGTTCCCCATTAGCCTGCAGACCCTTTCCTGGTCGGGGAGAGGTGAGTGGGAATGGTTCCATTGCATTAACCCTGCACCCTGGCTTCTCAGAGTGTGTCTGTGGGTCAGCAGAGTCACTATCACCTGAGAGCTTGCTAGAAAATGCAAAATCTCAGGCCCCATCCCCGACCTACTGAATCAGGATCGCATTTTAGTAAGATCTTGGTATGAGTTGTGTGCACACTCAATTCTGACAAACACTGAATCTAGCTTACCCGTTCCCATCTACCACTGGTCCTGGAGGAGTAAGAACCCTTCCTATTTTCTCTCTCCTTCCTGCTCTCTGGCTTGCACTGTCTAGACAAGATGACTCCTTAGCATCTGGTTTAAAATATGTGGAAGAAGCTCCTCTCTGTCCTGACTCTAGTGCGCCCCTGCTCTCCTGACACCATGCCCTCTTTGTCTAGGGCTAGGCAAACTCCCCTTCATCCTTTACGACTCCCCTGAAACTTCACATTGTTCTTCCTCTCCACTTTCCCAGGCAGTTAGGAGTGCTTCCTCTGGGTTCTTCTAAAGTGTTTTATTTGCTTTCTTAAACAATTTGATGAAAAACATCCTTGTACATTAATTGTCCATATCTCTAGTTATTTTCTTGGGATGAATTCTAAGAGGTGCAATTGCTGGCTCAAGGGCTAAGAAACATTTTTAGGATGGTTTTTGATATTTATTTCCAGATTGGAAATTAAATATTGACATTTTCTGGGGGAGATCTCTCTTTACAAGGCTCATGACCTTGGTTTGTGTTGGAATCACCTGGGAAGCTTTAAAAAAAGTACAGACACCTCAGTCCCACCCCTAGAGATTCTGACTTAATCAGTCTGGGGGATAGCCTGGGTATTGGGACTTTTTGTTTGTTTGCAGAGAATATGTAGGTCCTTTATTTTCTTATTAGTTGATTTGATCATTTTCCTGAGCACCCACCTGTTGGTAGTGAGGATATGACAACTAGATTTAGCCTTAATTAGTGACCTGAAATTAATTTCATGTAATAATTTAGTGTGCATGTAGGTAAATACTTGCTATCTCAAGGTAAAATTTTCAGGCCCTCAGATCCCCTCTCTATATCCTGTATCTCTCAAATGTAGCATCTGAAGAGTGAAAAAAAGTATACAGATATGGCTATAGACATGGATATAATGTGATGTGACTGTCAGTGGATATGTGGCTAGAAAGCTGTCTCAGACTATGGGATGTTGATGTGAAGGACCCAAGGCTCCATACCTCCAGTACAAACCCATCTTGTCCCTTCTCAACCATCCTAGAAATGCAACCTTTCCTTAGCAGGGTGATGAGCAGTAGAGAGGGGCATTTGATATTTAGAATAAAAATAATTATAAAACACCTAATAGTTATACAATACACATAGCACTTACTGCTTGCCAGGTACTATTCTGAGCCCCTTCTACATGTAACTCAATTATTTTCCTAACAACTTAGTGATGTTGGTTCTTTTATTCTTCTTGTCAGCATCAGCTCATCAGCAGATGCATTGGTGGTGGCAGATCACCCTCTTGCTCCAAGGCCCTGGGACTTTTAAAAGCTCCCAGGTGATGCTTTAAAGGGTCCCCATGGTGACCCTTTTTGTGGAGAGTTATTTTGCAAAGTAGATCCTCATCCCCCATGTGTTTTAGTAAATCTGGGTTTTCATATCTCAGGTCTGTGCACAGCAAGATGAACCTATTTGTAATGGTGCTGCCCACCTCTCCAGCCTTTCTTGCTGCCCTCTCAAACCCCACATCACAGTGTCCACATCAGCAGCATCCTCCCATCCCACCACCTGTTCCAGGTGTCACTCTGTCGGGTCCCTGAGGCTGGTGACCTTGGCTATACCTTTAGCCCATTTCCTTCTCGGCACCTTCACCTGTGTAGTCATCATGACCTCTGGCACCTGCCCAGACAAGTTTTTTTTTTTTTTTCCAGATGTTCTTTCTTTCCTGCTACTACATCCTTCTAGGACAACATTGCCTAACATCTAAACATGAGTATCCCCAACTTTTCCTGATGATAAGAATCACCTGTGACAACTTCTGCAAACACAGAAATTGTGATCTAGGTGATTGCCAGGTGTGCACCTGGCTTCTCTGTCACCTTCTGTCTCAAAGTACAGGGTGGTGTTGGGCCTCTCTCCTCAGTTCGCCCCCTGCTGGTTCCCTGCCTTTGTATGCTCAGGCACCCAAACCACCTCTTACCTTGGGAAGTCCCTTCTCAAACAGCCTGGCTTTGCCTACCACTCAGCCCCCACCCAGCCAACTCTCCAGCTATATCCTTCCTCATACCCCAATAGAAGAGGTTGCAAATGTGTGGTTTGTGGAATAAAAAAGACCTGAGAAATCAGGACTTTTTTTTTTTTTTTTTTTAATGCTGCTTGCTGACTTTTGGCGGGGGGGGAAACAAAACCCCAAAACAAAACGGGAGGTTCTACAGCCTGGGTGGCATTGCCCTTGGGCTAGAAGCCATCTGGAGCTGGGAGTTGGTGGTCAGGCCGTTTAGGCCCTTTGCCAGGCCAGTGATCTCCATTTCAACAAAGTCAACATTCTTTCCCAGACTCCCCCTTTACTCATTTCCATCACTTCTCACCCAGGGGGCATTTGAGCCAGGGCTTCACCTTTTGGGACAGGTGCCATCTGCTCTCTGCCTCTCAAAATCCTCCTGTTGCCAGGTATCATCCTCCCCAGCCCCAGACATAGGACTTTGCAGCAAGATAGGTAGGGGCCCTGGTGAACCTGTAGGACTGACCCCCATGGGAGCAAATGCCCCCTCCATAACCACCAGCTCACCCTGGGGGCGGATAACCCCTAGCCCTATTTTCAGTGAAGGGACCATGATTCACCAGAGGTCTTGGTCTTCCCAGGACTGTGATGTGCCAGGGCCTTGAGCCGTAAGGGGCTTGGGGGAAGGGTGGGGAGATCCCAGCACTAAACTCTTTTGCTTTGCTGGCTCGTGTAGATTATGTGCAGGGGTGTCTTGGACTTTCCCCAAACACTCAGGGGAAGGAGGGAGCTGTCGGGGCTCTTTTTTTTTTTTTTTTTTTTTTTTTTTAATTCGCAAGGAGAAGGGCACCAAAAGTAGTGAAGCTCAGGTATGTCAACCTGTTGCAGTGGCCACAGATGTTTTTAATTTGTAGATCAATGTAACATAGTTGTTGACATATGCACTAGAAGTTATCATTACATAGAACTATATGTATCTTCCCACATATAGTTGACTGATGGGGTCAAGCAAGGGATATTTGCTGACCCCCAAGGTGCAGCTAGCAAGAAAGGCACAAACACAGGTTTTTTTCATCACCCACTTTCCCCCCATTCCCCTCCTATTTCAGAAAGATAGGTTTTTGATGTTCTTACACAAAAGAGTATAATCATTCTTGGACTTGTTAATGTGACTGTGGAAAACCTTAGGAGAAGGTAATGTACTGATCCCCTCCTCTTCCCATTCTAGTGTCCCTACTAAAGAGGCTTCCTGTTGCAGCTTTAAGTATCTGGATTTGGGGCAGAGAAGAAGGAAAGGAAAGAGCAGTGCCTCTGTGCTTCAATCCTTGACCTTAGCTCACAGAGTTCACTTTTCCTAAAGAATGACTGGCAAGTGTTTTATATATATATATATATATTTTTTTTTTTTTTTTGCTGCTCCTCAAGATCTTGTCTTGTCCCAGTAATCACACTTGCATTCCTCTTTCCTGAGCCTGTAGTGACAAAGTAGCCTTGAGATTGGGGCAAGATCAGTTGTGAAACCAGAGTTTTGATCGCCTTCCTCTGGTTTTGTGATGTAGTACAGAATCAGAAGGCCTAGAAGGTGGGCTTCCAATGCAGGATTGTACTCAAGTAGATAGCTTTGTTAGCCAGTTAATAGACCAACCATGGGAAGGTTAAATCTGCTTGTCTTTACTTCTCCAGACAAGCCCTACTTATATGCAGCCTATACTTTTGTTGAGGAGATAAGAAACATAAAGGGAATGGCACCTATATAGCTCTGGGACAGCAAGAATTTTACTTCCTCAATTTGCATTCCCTTCCCTTCTGCCTCTTGCTTTTAGGCAGTTGAGTGTGGGTAGTGACAAGATTTCAAGCCCTTTAGTGTTTCCTTTTTGTGAATGAGGCACTTTTAAAAAGAAAGACAAAAAACTTATCCAGCTGAGTCCTAAAACAGTTTCTCTCTCCAGTTTTCTGGACTTAGCTCTGTTCCAAGTTTACAGGACTGCAACCTTGCTGTAAGCCATGTCCTGTTGTGGGTGAGATAATAGCAATTGAACTGTTCTTTGCTAGTAGCATTCTCAAGGTTTCTTGGCTGGAGGATATTTCTTAGCAGTTGATGGACTTTAGTCATTAGAAAGCCTATGAGGCCTTTAAAATTTTTTGGTGGGGTGGTAGAAGATGGGGGAAGAAACATAAAATGCCATCTTTATAACCTCAATAATAACCTGTAATTTATATTTACTGTGTGAATTTTTAGTCCTATATTTTAATAATGTATAAATTGATCTTATTTCAAGAATCCTTTGAACTTGCAG
Source organism: Tolypeutes matacus (assembly GCA_026826555.1). Lineage (NCBI taxonomy): Eukaryota > Metazoa > Chordata > Mammalia > Cingulata > Chlamyphoridae > Tolypeutes > Tolypeutes matacus. Next base: position 15,016,191 of record JAKSZT010054396.1, read on the forward strand.
GAGAATATCTGGGAATCTACTCCCCTGCCCCCATCCTGAGCCCTGCATCCTAGACTGTTTAAATCCACCTTGGGATGGATCCAAGAGTCTAGAGAAACCACTCATAGGTCCAGTTGCTGGCCTCCTGATTCTCTAAAGCCTTCACTGGAATTGGGACATTAACTCCAGCTCTGACTGAAAATGACCAGAGATGTTATTTATAATTCAGCCATTTAAGATATACCTGTACTCAAAAAGTCTTGTATATTTTTTAAAAGTTTTATTTTTCAGGTGTACAAAAATACACCCTAAGAACTTGGGGGTGGGGGTGGGGGTGGTGATCCTCCTGCCAGTCCTGCTCTCACTCAGGTCCTTCCCACTCCAGAAACACTTCCCTCTGCCCCTCTTCCAGTCCCCAGAAATGCCTGAGTGAGTGAATGCCTTCCTCTTTGTATAATTTCAGTCTTTTTATATTTATTGAGAGCTGCATTATGCCCTAACATGTGGTCTATTTTGGAGAAAGATCCATGGACACTTGAGAAGAATGTTTAACCCTCTGAGTTTGGATGCAGTTTTCTGTATATGTCTATTAGGTTTAACTCGTTTATCACATTGTTTCCTTGTTGATCTTCTGTCTAGTTGTTCTATCTAATGATGTGAGTGTGGTGTTGAAGTCTCCAACTTTTATTGTATAGAGGTGTCTATTTCTCCCTTCAGTTTTGCCAGAGTTTGTCTCATATATTTTGGGGTACCCTGGTTAGGTGCATAGATATTTATGACTGTTATGTCTTCCTGGTGGATCGTTCCTTTTATTAATATATAATGGCCTTCTCTATCTCTTATAACTTTTTTGCATTTAAAGTCTGTTTTGTCTGATATTAGTATAGCTGCCCCTGCTCTTTTCTGGTTACTATTCGCGTGGAGTATCTTTTTCCAACCTTTCACTTTCAGCTGGTTTGTATCCCTGGGTCTAAGGTGAGTTTCTTGTAAGCAGCATATGGATGGCTCATGTTTTTTTACCCATTCTATCAGCCTGTATCTTTTGATTGGGGAGTTTAATCCATTCACATTCAATGATATTACTGTAAATGTACTATTTACTTCCTCCATTTTATTCTTTGGTTTCATATGTCATATCTTATTTTCTCTTATTTTTAGTTATCCTTTCTGCTATTCTTTCTTCTACACTCTCCTCCAAGCCTCTCTCTCCTGTTGTTTTCTTTCAGGTTCTAAGGCTTCCTTTAATATTTCCTGCAAAGATGGATTCTTTTTTGCAAACTCTTTTAGTTTCTGTTTGTTTGTGAATATTTTATACTCACCTTCATATCTGAAGGACAGTTTTGCTGGATAAAGAATTCTTGGCTGGCAGTTTTTCTATTTCAGTTTCCTAATTGTATCCTACCAGTTCTTCTTGCCTCTATGGCTTCTGAAGAGAAATCTGCGCTAAGTCTTACTGGACATCCCTTTTACGTGATCGTTGGCTTCTCTCTTGCTGCTCTGAGAATTTTCTCTTTATCTTTGACATTTGACATTCTGAGTAGTATGTGTCTTGGAGTAGGTCTATTTGGATTTATTCTGATTGGGGTACAGTGTACTTCTTGGACATGTAAGTTCATTTCTTTCTTGAGAGTTTGGAAATATTCAGCTATTATTTCCTCAAATACTCTTTCTGCCCCTTTTCCCTCTCTTCTCCTTCTAGAACTCCCATGACATGTATGTCGCTGCATTTTGTGTTGTTATTCAACTCTCTGAGCCCCTGCTCAATTTTTTCCATTGTTTTCTCTCTCTCTGTTCTTTTCTCTCTTCAATTTTAGCTGCTCTGTCTTTGGTATCACTTACTCTTCTATCATTTCAAGTCTGCTGTTGTATGCCTCAAATGTGTTTTTGATCTCACCTATTGTGTTTTTCCATGAGCTCTGTTACTTTTCTGTTCAGGATTTCAAATTCTTCTTTGTGTTCGCTTGATGTCTTCTTCTTCTTCTTTTTTTTTTCCTAGGGCCTTGAGCAGGGAGGCTATAGAGGCCAGAAAAAGCCTCTCCTACTTATTTTTAATTTTCTTGTGTGCACTTCCTTGGTCTTCCAGGAGATGGCGCTCTTTGGCAGCACTCAAATGCCTGGTTGGAGTGTATTTGTTGCAACACAGACCAGATCAATGTGATAGAGCTTCCTGTCTGGAGGCTAGGAGCCTTGTAATTCAAACTTTCTCTGAGACAGTTCTCCAGCCTTCTCTGGCAGTCCCCTCCCTTTTCTTGGGTAGGAAATATTTCCACTCCCCTCTGAGCCCTCAATAATCAGTCCCTGTTAGTAGAGAAGGAAATTTGGAGGGTTGTATATCTTTAGCCCCTTGGAGGCTCCAAGGGAAATGATGGCACAGCCCCACCCAGCCTGGAAGGGCTCTTGGGACGCAGCAGGCCAAATTTGTGAGTCAAAAGCTGAGTCAGCCTTAGGCTGTGTCCCTCTCTCTCCCTTTTCCTGTGGAGTTCTCAACAATTAGTCCAGGCTAGAAGAGAGGGAGATTGCGAGGGTCGATTTTCTCCAGTCCTTCCTGGTTCCCAGGACAAACCACTGTGTGGTCTCACCTGGCCTGGAAGGGCTCGGGAGGCATAGCAGACCAAAGTTGTGGGTCAGAAGCTGAGTCAGCCTTAGGCTGTGTCCCTCTCTCTCCCCTTTCCTGGGGTGGTAGATCCCTGGAGCCCCCTTTGTCTCTATTCGCAGGCCCAGAGGCCCGAGAATTCGAAAGAGTCGTTAGTGTGGGGGAGGGTGCCGGCAGCAGCAGCCACTGGTTTCAGCTCACAGTTCTCTCATCACGATTCCCCTCCTTTGTCCCTCTCTCCTCTGAGTGGTGTGCAGCCTTCACCTGCTGTCCTAAACCCTAGAAGATCTTTTTCAGGGCTGTTTCAGCCTGTTCTCTAGCTATTTTTCTGGGGAAGAGATTTCTGTGTGTTACTAGTCCGCCATCTTCCTGGGAGTTGAATCGATGTCGTCTTCTTTTTTTTTTTTTTACTGGGAGGTACCGGGGATCGAACCCCGGTCTCTCCATATGGTAGACGGACGCCGAACCTCTTGAGCCACATCCGTTTCTCTCGATGTCTTCTTTTCTTTTTTTAAAGATTTTATTTATTTATTCATTTATCCCCCCCTTGCTGCTTGTGCTCACTGGGTCAGCCAACCACGCCGTGCGGGCGGGCCCGCCCTCACCAGGAGGCCCCGGGAACCGAACCCGGGGCCTCCCATATGGTAAACGGGAGCCCTACTGATTGAGCCACAGCCGCTTCCCATCTCGATGTCTTCTTGATGTCATTTATCTCTTTAACCATATTGTCTTTCAACTCATTAATTTGATTTGTGTGCATCTTGCTGATTAGTTCTCTCAAATTCAGCATCTCTTCTTGGGGCTTAGAATTCTCCAGAGGCCGGAGACTTCTAGTGTCTTTATTTTCTTAGTATGGCTTATAATTTTTTGCTGATATCTAGGAATCTGATTAGGATGTAGTTTACTCAGATGCTCAATCTGTTTCTCTTTTGTAGGGTTTTAGTGGCAGGAGGCTATGTGTTACCACTGCTCTTTGATTCTTGGCTCGACCTGGATTGCTAGGATTGTCCTGCTGCTTGCTCAAAACTGGGCATTGTACCCAGTAATTGGTTATAGAGTTGCTTCCTATGGTGTTGGGGAGGGAGGCTATAGAGGCCTCAAAAAGCCTCTCCTACTTATTTTTAAGTTTCTTGCGTGCACTTCCTTGGTTTGCCAGGAGATGGCACTCTTTGGGAGCACTCAGTTCAATGCCTGGTTGGAGTATATTTGTTGCAACACAGACCAGATCAATGTGATAGAGCTTCCTGTCTGGAGGCTATGAGGCTTGTAATTCAAACTCTCTGGAAGGGCTCCTGGGACACAGCAGACCAAATTTGTGAGTCAAAAGCTGAGTCAGCCCTAGGCTGTGTGCCTCTCTCTCCCCTCTCCTGGGGCATCCTCAACAATTAGTCCCAGGTAGAAGAGGGAGATTGGAAGGTTGAGGTCGGATTTTTCCAGTCCTTCGCTGGCTCCCAGGGTAAACCACTGTGTGGTCCCACCTGGCCTGGAAGGGCTTGTGGGACACAGCAGTCCAAATTTGTGGGTCAGAAGTTGGGCCAGCCTTAGGCTGTCTCTCTCTCTCTCTCCTTTCCTGGGGTGGTAGATCCCTGGAGCCCCCTTTGTCTGTAGTCATAGGCCCAGAGGCTGGAAAATTCTAGTGTCTTTAGTGTGGGGGATGGTGCTGGCAGAAGGAGCTGCTGGTTTCAACTCACAGTTCTGTTGTGGCGATTTCCCTCCTGTGTCCCTCTCTCCTTTGGGCAGTGTCCAACTTTTGCCTGGTGTCCTGAACCCTAGAAGATCTTTTTCTAGGCTGTTTCAGCCTGTCCTTTACTTGTTTTTTTGAGGAGAAGAGAATCTTGTGTCTTTGTAGTCCACCATCTTCCAGGAAGTTCTGCCTTCCTCTTCAACAGTTATTCTCTTTGATCCAGTTGTTGGTAAATTTTTTCCACGGTCATGACCTTTGTTTATAACTCTTGTTATAAACGATTACCCCTTGTGGTTGCTTTGTTTCCCCACCAGGCTATGGGTTCCTGGCTGTCTGCACAGTGGGGTTTGGTGGAATCCGCAGTTGACATCATACCTCCCTTCCCCTGGATACACATGCCTTCTGCTGGCCTTTGTCTTTCTTTGCATGCCATTGCTTGCTTATCTTTAAGGGGTTTCTGTCTCCTGCCCTTGCTCCATAACACACATTATATACCTCTTTCTCCCTATGTTTGACGGGGCTTAGGCACAGCTAATAGCTGCTTTGATTGTATTATTTGTGGGGGTGAGAGGTTCCTGATTGGCCTCCTGAGCAGCCTCTTAAAGTTCTGCTGGAATTGCTCCTTTGGGCTAAAATATCTGGTCCTTCCTTAAATTTCTCCATTCATCTGGCAGGAGCATCACGGTTAAGGGAACATTTCCTGCCCTGCCACTGAGTAGCTGCATGACCTTTGACAAGGTGCTTAACCTCTCCAAACCTTGGTTTCCTCACCTATAAAATAGGTCTTGGTAAGGATAAAATGAGAGGATGCACATACAGCATTTAACCCAGGGCCTGGCACATGGTAAGGGCGCAACAGACAGGAGCTGTTACCATCATGGCTCTGAACTCCATGCCAGGTTCCAGGCTGGCTGCGGGGGCTCCAGGATAAGTAAGGCAGATATCGGCCTTGGGGCGCTCAACCCAACTTGCCCCAGAGTGTCAAGTACCAACATGGAGCTCTGTATAAAGTGCTGGGGGGAGCACAGAGGGCATGGGTGGTCAGGGTAGGCTTCAGAAAGGATGTGATGTTAGGCTTGCTTGAGGAACATCATGCTGGGCAGCTTTGCAGGAGGGAAGGCATAGGACAGGTTGAGGAATGGCATGGGGTGGGGGGAGTGCCGGTAGCAGAAGGCACTGTTAGGCCCAGAGGCCAGACCAGGTTGCAAAGGGCCTTGTTAAGTATAGGGTTGCCAAGTTTAGAAATGAAAATACAGGCCACTCAGGTTAATTTGAGTTTTACATGAGCAACAAATCCATTATTAGTATAAGTATGTCCCAAATATTGCATGGGACAGACATACTAAAAAATTATCCATTGTTTATTGGAAATTCAAATATAACTGAGTGTTCTTTTTTTTATCTGGCAACCCTACTTGGGTGTTTGTTTCCCAAAAAGCCATGCTAAAATGCAGACAGGTTCCAGTCATGATGGGAAGAATCCTGTTAAGTTGTTGGAGTTGATTTAATTTTCAAAGTCGATTGAAACACAGCGAGAGCCCTGTATGGGCAGTAGCAGTGGAGGGCCTGAGCCCTGGAAGAGTGTTGGCCCCATAGGGGAGCTTGCTGAGGCCTGGGTCCAGCCCAGAGCTGGTCTTTTCCCTGCAGGGGGCCCAGTTCAGTTGACTACCTTTTTATGGGGCTTCCTGTGCCCAGGTGTGGGCTGTTGGCAAGGGCTGCAGCTCCCAAGTGGGCTTTGAGAACAGGATTACTGACAGAGACAGTAATTGTGGGAGAGAAGATGGCTCTGGGGTGACAAGTGTGGACTAGAAATAGAAAAGAAGGAAGGGGGAGGCGTGAGAAACAATCAAGGCAGGGAAAGGCTGAGATGAGCCAAGGGCTGCTGAGGGTGTCTCCTGGACCCAGCAGGCAGTGGGCTGCTTTGTATGGGTGGCCACCTCAGGGCATGCCATTCAGGACACATTCTCAGGTACCCTATTACCCACCAAACAAAGTTCAGAGTCCCCAAGAGGGGTCAGGACCTTTCACAAACTGTCTCAAGTCACCTTCGCCCTCTGGTTCCTTGTCATGACCCATCCCCACACTCTAGGCTCTTACTCCCTTCCTTATTGCTCAAAGCACTCAACTTGTTTAGCTTGATTAACCTTCACAGGCATCCCATGAAGTGGCTAATATTATCCCAATTATATTTGAGGAAACTAAGGCACAGAGAGCTCAAACTCACCCAAGGTCACCCAGATAGCAGGGGTATAAGAGCCAAGGTTCAGACCCAGGTGGGCTGGGAGGAGAGCCAGCACAATTAACCACATCACCATCAGCTTCCCTGAATTCTCTGCATTCTCATCCTCCTGAGCCTTAGTGCCGTCCTCTGCTAAGCCTTTCCTGACCACACCCCTACCCCTACCTCCAACCCAGAAAATGTCCCTCCTTGTCCCCTTAGTAGTTTGTATCCATCTTTGCTATAACAGCGGATACTTTTGAGTCATAATTATTTACCTTCATGCTTCCCCACTGGACTGGGGACCCCTTTTAAGTCTCTCCCCCACCAAGCTGTGCCACCCTCCCCCCAAGAATATTCATTCAGAAATCCTTGTGGCCATGTGTTTGGGAATTCAGATTCTTCCCAAATGTTAGAAATGTAATGACATCTACACTTCAGGTGTTTAAATATTAACATCTGACTAAACTTCAGACTCAGAAGCCCATTGCTGGCCACACTGGTACCAGTCTAATCAGAAGGCTCTAGGGAGGCGGCTGTGGCTCAATCAGTGGGGCTCCCGTTTGCCATGTGGGAGGCCCCGGGTTCGGTTCCCGGGGCCTCCTGGTGAGGGCGGGCCCGCCCGCGGGGCGTGGTTGGCTGGCCCGGCGAGCGCGGGCAGCGGGGGGAGGGGGGGATAAATGAATAAATAAATAAAATCTTAAAAAAAAAAAAGAAGGCTCTAGAACAGGGATGACAGCTCACAGCAGGGCCGCGTCAGGCATTCTTTTTCTGCAGAGTTCTTGCAGCAGTCCAGGAGCCTGTGAGCTCACCTGTAAGGAGATGAGTCTCCCTTCGGGTGGGTGCAGGAGCTACTCTGGCTTACGGTGAAGCCCCCTGTTCCATAGAGGCTGGTATCTTTTGTAAGAACTTCATAAACATAGCTTCCAGGGTCCCCACAAAAGATCTTTGCACTCAGGGAAACCCAAAGTCATGGCTACAGTTCCTCCCAGTCTAGATGCAGTTTATCATCTGGGGTCATTTTTACCAAGGAGCAGTGTTGCCTGGTTAAGGGACTTGCCATACTACCTTTATCAGGTTTCCAGGGGAGCAGGTTAACAAGTTTACTGAAGGTCATTTTCTCATGCCGAGATGAAAAGGCTTTGCTAATCCTTCACCCCCACATGCATATACCATGTATCCAGTAATACCACCAGTGAAGAGGCACCCCACCATCAGACAAGCAAAATGCATAAATAACACCAAATGAAATAAAGACTAAAAAAACCTCACATCAGGTCAGGTTTGTACCAACTGAGTTGCAAAAATAACTTTCATTGTTCAGAGCTTTTGGGTTTTGGTATTGTTTGGAAAGGGGATTGTAGACCTGTGCATTTCCCGCCTCTTAGGAAATTTCTTGAAACACAGAAGTGAAAGTCGTCTCCCTAACCACTAGAGGGCTTCTGTTCCTCATTTTGTCCAGGATCCTTGCTAACGAAGGTTTTTTTCCCCCCACTTCAGCTTGCAGATGCCAGCTTGTTACCCAACCTGAAAGAACTTCTCCAGTCCTCTGGAGACAAAGACAGACGGGTCTGGGACCTGGTGAGCTGGATTTTATCATCAAAGGTCCTGACAATCCACAGTACAGGGAGAGCAGAGGTGAGACTTTGGTCTGTAGGATCACAGATTTCTAGAGCTTAAAGGCTCTGGGACAGCAATGAATCCAGTGGCTCTGAGACCTTCCTGTCCACCGGAATGACCTGGGTGGCTTGTTGAAAATGCAGATTCCTGAGCTCCACTCCCGAGATTGATTCTTTGTCTGGAGTAGGGCCCAGGAACTTGCACACTGGCAGTGCACAGCTAGATTCTGCGGCTTACTAGCTATGTCACTTTGAGCAGGCTACTGAGTACATTTCAGTACCTGTCTCCTTATCTGTAAAATGGGGATAATAACAGTATATTTCCATCTTCCATCAGGGAGATTTGAATGAATTTCCACACTTAGAACAATGCCTGGCACATATTAAAGCTCAGTAAATGTTGGTTATCACTTTATTTTTTATTATTTTATTTTAATTTTTTGGTGTGTGTCTCATCTTGGGCATGCATGTTTAGCCTTAGGAATTCCCGTGTTTACATGGACACGAATATCCCCTCTTCCTTAGGAAAGAGTTTCCTTTGGGTCCCTGGAAACTGTACTGTATGTACTACAGCCAGCAATCCCTTGCCCCAGGCAGCCAGGATATCACTTTATTTAACAAGCACCCCAGGTAAATCTGATGAAGGTGGGCCCTGACCACACCTTAAGAAACATTGGCCTAGTCCATTTGTCAGGAAACAGAAGCAGAGCCCACGTAGAAAACCTCAGCCTCAGGGTTCAAATCCCACTTTGTCGGTTATCAAGTCTCCTTTTCCCCATTCGTAAACTGAGAACCATAGTGGTTTCTTCAGAGAGGGGCTATGGTAGAATGTGTCACCCCCAGCACAGTTTCTGGCATAGGACATACATTCCATAATTTGGTTCCCTTTGCTTGGCTGTGGTCTCCTAAAAAAGGACCAAAGTTTCATATTTGACCCCTGATCTCATGCTGGTCCCTCTGAGCAGCAGCAGAGGCTTATCTGTACTGCTCTTCACTTAATTTTAATTTAAGAGCATCCAATTTTACACGGTCCTGCTAAAGACATAACTTCCCTAAATGGCATAGAATTTGGTATCTTGTATTCTGTTGTCTAGGGACATCCTTCTGTGCTGGATGGTAAAATAACATAAAGAGCCCCAGAATGGGAGTCAGGAGATCCATATTCAGGTCTAGGCTGGGCTGCTAACTCCTGAATGATAATATCATACAGGGTCCCATACATCATCCCACCACCAATATCTTGTATTGTTGTGGAACATTTGTTAGAAATTATGAAAGAATATTGTCAAAATATTTCTACAGTACTAACTATAGTTCATACCTTATATTTGCTGTATTTTTCCCTCAACCCACCCTATTATTTTTAATTTTTAATTTATTTACTATTATCCATTTTTACCCCCTCCCCGTTTTTGCTGTTTTTGTGTCCATTCACTGGGCAACTCTTTGTGTCTTTTTCCTGCCCTCTCTTCTCATCCTTCTCCTTGATTCGATCCTTGGAACCTCCGATGTGGGAGAGAGGCATCCTGCCACCTGCGCCACCTTAGTTCCTGTTTTTTTGGTGCGTCTTGTCTTGGCTCTCCCTTGTGTCACTCTCCTGTTATGTCATCATCTTGCTGCGTGGCTCGGGGGGGCCTGACGGCGCACCGGGGCTCACCCACTCATGGGGCCTGATGGCACACCCGCGCACGGGGCTTGACAGCCTGCACGCCTTCTATATTTTTCTTTTTTAAATTTTTACCGGGAGGTCCTGGGGACCGAACCCAGGTCCCTCCATATGGGAGATGGACACCCAACCATTTGAGCCACATCCACTCCCTGCTATATCTCTTAAGGTTGACCAAAGATACCTAGAGTTACAGTCATTTCCCATACAGGATAGTCATAAAATAAATGAGGCTTGGTTTATCACCAGCATTCTAGGGATTAAAACTAGGTCTGGGGACACATGCATGGTTTCTAATATAGTGACTGTTTAGCCTACCCTGATTATCACAAAATCAGGATAGTGAGAATATTTGCACTTGATAGCTTTTTTATTTTGTCCAAGCTTACTTGGTGCCCTTAGGCATCAGCCTACCACCATCATTTTGTAAAAGGATATTTTAACACCAAAAAAGGAGTTTGTTTCTAATCTCAGAATAAAGTTCAGTTCTTCCAAAGAAAGGATCATCAACCTTCTATCAATATAACTATATGTGCTACATTGTCCTTATTTTTCTCATTTAATCATAACCCAGAAAAACTTTGTTACAGATTGGCTTTGGTCTGTGACCTTTTGTTTTTAAACCACTGAAATGGTATGATCTCTACCCTGAAGAAGATTATCATCCTTTAGAAAGAGCTTACCCTTCTGTATCAGTTAGCTTTTGCTGCATAACAGACTATCCCCAAAACTTAGTTGCTTAAAACAATAAACATTGATTGCTTCTCATGATTCTGTGGGTTAGTTGGGTGGTTCTGGTCTGGGCTGGCTTAGCTGGGGCTGGATGCATCTAGGGTATCCTCACTACATGTCTGGGGCTTTAGCTGGGATGGCTTCGAGGGCTGGGGCCTCCCTTTAAGAAGCACTGATACCTTAGGAGGCTCACTTGGGTGGTGAAGGGTATCCTGCAGCAATCAAGAAAGGGCATGCTCTTTCAAAGGGGTTCCCTACCATACATTTGATAAGGTCCCATTGGCTAAAGCAAACCACATAGCCAAGCCTAGCTCAAGGGATGGAGAAACAGACTCCACCTCTTGGTGGAATTCTACCCGTAAAGTCACATTGCAGAGGGGCTTAGGGACAAGGATGGGAGGAAAATTTTGTGGCCATTTTTGCAATTTATTCTACCTCCTCATCTCATGGGATTGTTGTGAAGATGGAATGGATGAAATAGATGTGAAAGTGTTATGAAAATTAAATGTGATCGCCATATAGAAGGAACAATTAATACTTCTCAGTTTACTGTAGGGAAAAAGTTATTAGAGGAAAGCAGTTTTGAACTATAAGCTCTGAGCTTGCTTATAAATTGATATCTTTATTTTCGTGAAATCAGTCATTCCTGTGAGCAGAACCCACATGAGTTAAGCCCTAGGTTTTAAGATGCCAGTTTTGCAGCACATTTTACTGCTTCCCAAGTAAAATTGCCACTCCCTTCATGTTTTCAAGTTTGAAAAGATCCAAAAGCTGACGGGTGCCCCTCGCATGCCTGTCCCTGTGCCGGACTTCCTGTTTGAAATCGAGTATTCTGACCCAGCCAACGCCAAATTTTATGAGACCAAAGGAGAACGCGACCTAATCTACGCCTTCCACGGGAGCCGCCTAGAAAACTTCCATTCCATCATCCACAATGGCCTGCACTGCCACCTGAACAAGGTGGGGCCTGAGGGGCCCCTGCTGACTGGGGCAGGGGTGGGGGTCAGAACTCTTGGCATTTGTTGTTGGTGGGGGTGGGTAGGTACACCAGGGTCTGCCACTCAGAGTGTGGCTGCAGACTGGCAGCAGCACTTAGGAACCTGTTAAAAGGCAGAATTTTGGAACTCTCCCCAGATCTTCAAAGTCAGAACATGTATTGTCACAAGATCTCTAGGTGATTCCCATACAAATTACAGTTTGAGAAGCATCGATTTAAAGATGGTTCCCAACCTTAACTGCACATTTAGCATCACATGGAGAGCTTTTAAAAATGCCAATGCCTTGGGGGCGGATGTGGCTCAACTGGTTGGGCGTCCGTCTCCCATATGGAGGGACCTGGGTTCGATCCCCGGGACCTCCCGGTAAAAAAAAAAAAAAAAAATGCCAATGCCAATGCCAGTGCCCATGCCTGGGGGGGGTGGATGTGTGGCTCAAGCGATTGAACTCCTGCCTCCCCAATGGGAGGTCCCGGTTTGGTTCCCAGTGCCTCCTGAAAAAACAAAAACAAACAACAAGCAAAACAAACGAAAAAACCAATTTAGGGAAGCCGAGTGGCCCAGTGGTCGAGCGCCAAGGTCCCGGGTTCAATCCCTGGCCCCCAGTGCCTCAAAGAAAAAAAATGGCTGGCTGCGTCCCAGACCAATTGAATCAGAATCTTTGGGGGTGGGTCCCAGACGTAAGTGGGCTTTAAAAGCTCCCCAGCTGATTCCAGTGTGTGGCCAGCCTTTGCTACTTAGCTTGGTCCCTAGATGAGCAGCATTCCCTTCACCTGGGAGCTTGCTGGAAATGCTGAATCTCAGACCCCACCCTAAGCCAATGATCAAAATCTGCTCTTTAACAAGCTCCCCAGCTGACTTGTATGTGCATTGAAGTTTGAGAAGCCCTGCTTAGAGGACACTCCACCAGAGTCAATCCTTGGAGGAATTGAGGGATGTGCTAAGGTGGCCTCCCCTTTCCCTCCTTTCTCAACATCCTTTCCTTCCTTTTACAGGAGTTAAAACAATGGCATCCTTCCTTCTCTGTTGGCACTTATTTTGCCCTTCAATGAGGTATAAGAGGAAGAGTCCAGACAAGCCCTGGAGCCAAAAACACTTTCTTGGCAGCTCTCTGGCCCTGGGCCAATTTAGTTAAACCCTCCAAACTTCAGTTTTCTTATCCATAAAATAGGGATACCCTTTCAGGTATGCTAGAGGATTGAGGGAGTTAATGTGTGCAAAGCACTATATTTAGTAAACATCAGGAAAGCCTTAGCTGCTTTTATAGGCTGATGGAAAGGATGTCTGGGGTAGCTACAGGCTTTTCTGTAACCTTGGCAGCTGCCTATGAGGGGCTGGCTCCATGAGCTGTGGGCACAGTTGTGTCTGATACAGTCCTGAGGCTAGAGAGACATTTCCCAACACTGCTGCATCAGATTATCCTCCGGTTTTGCTAAGGATAAGGGGCTTGTTTACACTGGCTCTCAGCTTCCAGTTACCACCAGGCTACTGGAATCCAGGGGGCCCCCACTTCATGCAGGAACTAGCCTGGAGGAGTTGTCTGCAAATTACATTCTTGTACACCAACCCTTTGTTTCAGTGCCCCACAGAGTTTGCATCTTACCAAGACTCCTTTGGTAAAGCAAATCCCTTCTGGTCTCTTCTGTTCAGGTTTTCAGTGAGGGGCTTGCTTGAGGGAACTCACCTGCAGGTTGAAGCTGTGAGATTGTTTCCATGGCAGAGATACTCCCAAGTGTCCCACTCTTGTCAGTGCTGCTCACTGCAGCCTTGCACAAAATTCGAGTCTAGGGAACGGTATATACGTGGCAAATGTGAGCAGAAAATGGATGTGGGTTGGATCAGAGGGCATCCAGTGTTCTTGGAGAAGGTCTATATCAGCTTTTGAGAGGTGAGGACACTGCCTAACCTGGCAAGGGGTTTCTCAGAGGCCAAGCAAAGGCTTGATTCATTTTCCCTAAGTTTTACTTAACAGGCTTAGAATTGTGGAAGTCTGGTGCCAATGAATAGAACATTTCTCATTTCTAGAGGATAGGATGTTTTTCAGTTTGAGTCCACTCATCATCTTGCAAATAAGTTAAATGTTAAATTCCATCCATTGGTAGCAGCTACTTGGGATATTATGTTGAGAAGGATTCTGGGTCTTTGCTTCAGCTCAGTGTGAATGAGTATGATAGATATTTTCATGTTGACAGTCATGGTTGATTATTGATGTCTGCCATGAGCAAAAGGTGGGGGGGGTTGTGTGTGTGTGTGTGTGTGTGTGTGTGTGTAATGCCTGTTGTAGCAACCTGGAGGTAGCTCACCTGGGATCTTTACTTGCTATCACCTGGCATGCTTCTTCATGGAGGGCACCATCTTAGCACCACCTGGGAGCTGTCACAAAGGAGAAACTCCCCCTGCCCTTCTTGGAGGCTTACCTCATTCTGTTAGGGGTTCTGGTCTGACAGACTCATTTCTTTCATAGCTAATCACTCAGATTACCTCCTGCTTCAGGTGCAACCCTCTCCCTGCACATAAGGGTGTGAGTTTGCTTTTGTAAGCCTGTCAGTGTGACCTGCTCAATGCCTTCTTGTGACAGGAATCACCACGTATACTTACAACCTAAGAGCCTGTGATGGTGCACCCTTGTTTATTTACTACCTCTCATGTGCCAGGTGTCCTGCTTGATGCTTTCTGTACATTATCTCATTCAGTTCTCACCCAAACCTTATGAAGTAGGTCCTGTTATCCCATTTTGTAGATATAGAAACTGAGGCCCAGAGAGTTTATATACCTTGCTGGCTTGTTAGAGGTAGAGGGGACTCTTATACCTGTGCCTTTCCCTCTTGACCTTGACCACAGGTTTGGATAAATCCACAGTGAAACTGCTGTCATGTAGGGAATGTGTTTAGTAATAATTATATGGTGATGTCATAGGATGTTTGATTCTTTGTCTTTTGCTGGGCAACAAGAGGCTTGAAAATTTTGTGTTTGCGACTCTGTTTTGAAGAAAGACCTGCGACGTCTGGCTGTGACGACTCCCAGCATTCACCCAGCTGTGCTTCTTTGCTGTTGGTTTCTGCTATTCCAGACATCCTTGTTCGGGGAAGGGACCTACCTCACCAGTGACTTGAGCCTGGCCCTCATTTACAGCCCCCATGGCCACGGGTGGCAGCGCAGCCTCCTTGGCCCCATCCTCAGCTGTGTGGCCGTGTGCGAAGTCATCGACCACCCAGATGTCAAGTGCCAAACCAAGAAGAAGGGTGAGTACGTGCCTGGCCTCTTTTGGGTGGGTACACCCGTTCCATACGAGGGCATGTCTGGGTCCAGAACAGTGCAGGGCAAGGGCCTGCCTTCACGGAGCGAGCAGTCTCCTTAGAGCTTGGCACAATGGAAAAGAGGTTTCTTACTGCAAGGCAGTGGCTAGGGAGTGCCAGGTGATGGGGCTGGCAAGGTCTACAGGGCAGAGGAAGGCACAATCATGGTGGGTTTGAGTGGTCAGGGAAAGATCTGGGGAGGAGATGAAATTTGATAGAAGAAGGTGAATATGCAAGGTCAGAGCTTGGGCTTCTTGAGGGCAGGAAGTGGGTCTCATGCATCTTTGGGCATCTAATGTCAGTAGAGAGCCTGGTATGTACTCGATATCCAATAAATATTTGCTAAAGTGAAGCTAAAGATGCTAGGTCCAGATCCTATCCTTCAGGACATAAGGGGCAGCTGAGGCCATGGAGTGTAAATCCTGGGCTCCCCACGGAGCTGGTTTGCCAGCCGACTGTCTCATGTCTGTTTCCCTAATATGCTTTAGATTATTCTCTAAAGTGTTTGCCTACCTAAAAGCAGAAGAGGTCATGTCATTCCAGTCTCCAGAACTAGCCTGTTGGTAACACTGAGAAAAGGAGAATCCAAAAAACTGCCTGTTTCTGGTCTCTAATGTAAAACAACTGGAATCCTGGGGAACAGGCCCAGGTCTGACACCACCCTCCCAAACCAGACAGGGTGAATATTTGCGTTTATAATTCTTGTCAAGAATTTGCAAACCGTGACATTAAGCATCAAAACAAAACCTTGCAGTCTCTGCTGTCACGCAGCTTTATCTTTTTTGGGGGAGGGGGGCAGTGGGGATGAGATGGTAAACAATTAAAAGAAAAAATTGTTTATAATTTTTTTCTTAAATTTTTTTAACAAGTCTTGGTACAAAGGGGAAAAATACGTGTTCTAAGAAGCTTGAATCCAGACAAGTTCATTTAAAGTGCCTACTAAGAGACTTGTTTCAGGTCAAGTGCCCCACTTCCTAGTCCCACAGTGTTTGTGTGTGTTTATGCTGCTGATCTGCTTCTCGCTGCTTTCCCCACTCAGCTGAATTCTATTTTTTTTTTTTTGGAGGTGCCAGGGCCAGGGATTGAACCCAGGACCTCCTATGTGAGAAGCCAGTGCTTGACCTCTGAGCCACATCGGCTCCCCTGAGTTGGGTTTTTTGTTTGTTTGCTTGTTTGTTTTTGTTTTTTAGGAGGCACCGGGAGCCAGACCCAGGATCTCCCATGTGGGAAGCAGGTGCTCAACCACTTAAGCCACATCTACTCTCCCTTTTTTTTTTTTTTTTTTTTTTAAGGCTGCTTCATATACACATACAAGTTTCTCCAAACTTAGAAACAAGAGGCTTGACCCAATTTCTATTCATAATCTGTTTGCTTTGTCATCGTATTTTCTCTCTAGTAAAGTTGTACTTATTTTTCCACACATTTGTTGATTGATGTCTCCTTATTCAGATTCCAAGGAGATAGATCGCAGAAGAGCCAGGATCAAACATAGCGAAGGGGGGGACATCCCTCCAAAGTACTTTGTGGTCACCAATAACCAGCTCCTGCGAGTGAAATACCTGCTGGTGTACTCACAGAAGCAGCCCAAGAGGTAAGCAGGGCCAGGAGAACTTCATGGCTCTGTTCAAAGTATTGGATTTCTTTTCCTAGTTATCACCCCTCCCCCCTAGCCTCCAGGGGCTTTTGTTAGACCCCAGCTCTGTGTAAATCGTCACACTAGACTCTGTGAGGGCTGAGGAATATAGCAGAATACAATGTGATCCTGGCCCTAAGAGGACTGTATATTCTAGTGGAAAAGGTGGAGAGAGATTGGTGAACCCAGACAGCATGAGCCAGATTGGCTGAGCCAAACCTTGGGGCCCTTCCATCTGGGTTCACATCGCAGTCGGAAGCCCACTGACCCAGTTAAGCTGGAAGGCAGGGTGGTGAGTGGACACTAGCTGGGGTGTTTGTTTGCAGCCCACCTCACTTCCCACAGAGGCTTTTGAACCACCTCCTGCTCCCCTCTGGACCCGAGGTGCCTCGTTTTTATTTCTAAATCTAGAGTGTTGAAGCCGAGAGCGGATGAGGGCCTTCCAGCTCCTCTGCACCATGGCAGATGCCTCTGCCCGCCTCAGCAGTGTGGCAGCGGGGGCGGGTGTGTGAGTATGTGTATGTGTGTGTGTGTGCAGGCTTCTCCAGGGCCTGGTGGTCACGTTGTGATCTCGTCACATTGTTAGGGTCTGTGGTAGAGCCCCTCATGGGGGTCAGCAGCAGGTGAGCAGGTAAGAGGGGAAAGTGGGTAAGGTAATAATCTCTACTCCTGATGTGCTTCGTGTACAAAGGATTTCATAAGCCTGTAAAAATTTCCCCTCACATTTGTGAAATCAGTGTAGGGTTTCTGAGTCCGGGGCACATTGTGCCTTGATTTAAGATCATCTGTCTTGTTCTATTTGAAAATTCCATTTCTTTCCCACTTTTCCCAGGAGTCTTTCTTTAGTGCAAATTTGGATGGTTTAAATTATCTCCCAGTGGGTCAAAGTGGATTTCCCTTCCTCAGATTTATGTCTGTGCATGTCTTCAAGTGGTAAGACTTTTGATGAATAAACTGTCACCTGCTGCTATCTAGGCAGACCCCTGAGCCAGGTCATTCTTCTAGATTCCAGTCTTGCTTAAGAAAAGGCGGGTTATAAAAGGTAAAGGAGGAGCTATAAAAGGGAAGATCAGGATGAGCTCATTGCATAGCTGTCTTTGTACATTTAGAAAATGTTCTGTTGAAAGGCAAACAGCCCCAGATTTCTCAAGCAGAGGAGCATGAAGAAGCTTCATTTCATGGCTCACACAGAGGATGAAATTCATCGTTTCATCTACTTTGAGCCAGAAGTTGTTGCCTATATTTAAAAAAAAAAGTTTTTCTCTTTTTGCCAATGTCACTCTTTTTCCCCCCTTTGAACAGAGCTTCAAGCCAGCTCTCCTGGTTTTCCAGCCATTGGTTTACGGTCATGATATTCCTGTATCTGCTGCTGCTGCTCATAGTGAGTGTCATCAACTCCTCCACTTTCCAACACTTCTGGAATCGTGTGAAGAGATAATCTTTCTGGGCCTGGTGTGGGAGCCACCTCAACTGTGTGCCTTATGATAACTTGTTCTGTACCTCCAGTGCCTCGCATCCAGCCAGGCTGGGCCTGAAGACAGGTTGGGGACCACAGGAGTTTCTGTATGCCATAAATTTCTCAGTTGCCTTTGCTAATGCTCCCAGCCACACTCCAGTCAACGGGGCCCACCCTCACTTTTAGGTTTCAGGGGAGCCTACTGTCTGCAGGTTCCTAAACAGTCCTAGGGAGTCAGCTTTGCAGCTAGGGCCAAAGGAAAAAAATCCTCCTGTATTTAAAAACAAAGTGTCCAAGCCGTCAGTGGTGTGTTTACAATTGCTCCTGGTGGAGGTTGACCCTTTCTCTAATGCCTTCTGGAAGGCAGAAAATGTGTAGTGGGAACTATAAATCACTAGGCGGTTGCCTTGTTTTGACTCTAGACACCCAAGAGTAACAGTCATGTTTCCTATAAAAATAGGTGGGATCATTCTTGAATGCCATCAGCCTTTGAGTGCAAAACATTTTAACAGTTTTCTCAAATCAACAGAAACAGCCTTCTGCTATAGCTGCCCTCTTCCTTCCACCCCCCCCCCCAATTCATGGATGAGAGAGGAAGGAGTCAGAGGCCTGATTGAAAAAAATACAAACTTAGCAATGAGCAACTCAAGTTGTCTTTTTCTAAAAATTACCAACTGCTGATGACAGCTGAAATGGAACCAAATTTTTGTTTTCTAATTTTTTTTTTTTCCAACTAGCTATTGGAAAAATTAGTCTTTGTGAGCTGAATAAAAGAGGGCATTTCTAAACCTAGAGCATCATTTGGCCAGTGTCCATAGCCTCTTTTATGGCTCCTTTTAGAGAAAGAGATTTGAGCTGCATGCTCGCCTCTTGCTCTTATTCTCACAAAGCTGCCTTGATTGTGGCCTGCCAGCCACGAGTGCCATGCTGCAGGCCTTCAGTGGGCTACTGGCCTTCAAGACAGAGGCCTGCCATAGTGTGCCACAGGTCTGCATGGACCAAGCCTCCCTCCAAGGGGTTGCAGGTCTTTGGGGACTCAGCCTGGGCTTTATTTTATTTTTTATTTTTTAGGAGGTACTGGGGATTGAACCTGGGACCTTGTACTTGGGAAGTAGGTGCTCAATCACTGAGTTACACCTGCTCCAGCCTGGGATTTAAATGTGGAGGAAAAGCCTACTGGCTGCCCAGAGAGCCACAGCCCTCCTTGCTGTTCTCTCTGGTTCCCACCTTCCTGCTGGGTTTCACGTGTAATGGAGCCTTCTCAATTTTGGGGAGGCAGGATGGTGTGATTTCTGTAAAGAAGGAGAAAAAGTAATTTTTCTATAATTGTAAAGTTGTGGAAGAGCCACTATCATGGCTTTTACATTGAATGTTGGACCATTTCAACAATAATAAAGGTAATTTCCTAATTACCGACTCGCTTTTGTTCCTGCCAGCTGGCTCAGCACAAGTCTGCATGTGCCCCATTAGTCGTTACAGAGCTTACCTTCCTTTCCTTGTTCGTGGTGGTTGTTTCTGGAGAACATATACCACCCAGGATATGTAGTAGGTGTTGGATTTCTAGACATGGATTTAACAAATACATGAGCAGCTGTTGTGTCCTGGGCCCTAGAAATAAAAGCAGGATCAGGGTGCCTCTGCCCTCATGGAGCTGACAATCTGGCAAGGTGGGCAGGTGGACAAACACCCCAGGAGTGACACTGGTATTATATGGTATTATCAATGAGTTTTGGAAAATACTTGGCAGGGAGTCCCAATGTAGTCTGGGGTCAGGAAATATGGAGCCGATACATGTAATACTGCTGGACCCTTTACTAATATACTAATTTATTTTAAAATCCTCACAACAGGCCTATGAAGTAGGTACAATTATTGTCTCCATTTTTTCCCCACATTTGAAAACACTTATTTTTTTTAATAATAATCTATATTTTCAGAGAAGTTTTAGATTACAGAAGAGTTACATTGAAAGTATAGGGAATTCCCATATAATCCACCCTCTCTCTCTCCCACATTTTCCCCTATTAATGACATCTTATATTAGTGTGGTACAGGTAGCCATTTCTGTTCCCTGTATCAAAATGCACCTGTCCTGGGCAGTGGATGTAGCTCAAGCGGTTGAGTGCCTGCTTCCCACATACGTGTCCTGGGTTTGAACCCCAGCACCTCCTTAAAACAAAAACAAACAATAAGCAAACGAAAAAACCAACTCCAGGGAGCCGATGTAGCTCCATGGTTGAGCATCAGCTTCCCACATACAAGGTCCCAGTTTCAATCCCCAGCCTGGGTACCTAAAAAAAAAAGAAAGAAAGAAATGGCTGGAGTCTAGAGAATTGGAGTGGGCAGGAAGGAAGTCTAAGGCAGGGCCACATTATGACTTCCCTGGGCCCTAAACACTTTTTCCTTCCTAGGCCCCTTCCTTCATAAACAATATTTAAAGTTATATTTTTATGATTCTGGTGGTATAAGGATTAATTTGTATTAAAATATTTTTCCACCTAAAAGTTTGGGTTTTTTTCTTCTGATTTAAAAAAAAAAACACTAAAACGCTTTTTGGACCCCTAAAAATCATGTGGGCTCTAGGCATTCTGCCTGCTGTGCTACATGGATGAATCGGCCTGGACTAGGGTTGATAGTGGGGCATAGCGTGTGGCCTCTGGGGACCTGAGAATAGAGGGGCAGGAAGGAGGCAAACCCTGAAAGCGACCCAGTTCTGTTTAGTGCCAACCCTGTGTTTAAGGCGGATCCCATAGGTCAGCCAGCTCCAGGAGGGGGCACATTTGGGGTGCTGGGGGTTGGGAGCTCAGGAGGCCCATTCCTTCCGTGGAGGAGGGAGAAGCAGTCTTCTTGCTGACAGAAACACCCCCCTGGGCCTAGAGCTTCACCAGGCAGCTGCTGGCAGAGACCAGATGGCAGTTCAGTTGGTGCCTCCTCACACTGGGGGCCAGCGACCTTATCTTGTGAAAATCAGCCCTGTCAGCTCTTTGTCACTAATGCCATCATTTGAGGGGCAGAGTACAGCTTTGGGAAGGGTGGGAAGGGTGGCAAGTGGGCTTCCCATGGCAAGGTACCTGTTTCCAGGAAGTGCCAAGGATCCCATGAGCCGTCAGTTTCCATCACAAAGGTTTTACCCTGTGGACCTTTGGATAAGTGTTTATGTGTATGAGAGAGAAGTGCAGTAGGGGATGTGGTTCAGTGTGCTTTCTGATTAATTCAGTTCATTAAATGTGATTGCCTACAAAACCAGGAGCGGGTGGGGAGTTTGTGGTTAGAAGCGTCCAATTCAGATACTTTTCTTTAGAACAAGGTCCCATCACATCTGAGCCCATTCCCGCTGCTAAGCCCAGGAGGTCTGAGTTGGCTTGGAATTGGCTGCACTCACTCTTCCGGTTGCCATGGTGATTCTTTGGCCCTGGGGTTGGATTCAGCTCCTCACAAAAAAACAGTGCCACGCCCCTCCCTAAGCCCCTTTCGCAGCCCCCACCCAGTCTCTCTACTTCCCCCCTCTCCACCCTGCCCCACCTCCTGAGTTTTCCATCTCTTGGCCTTTGTTTGTTTTTGCCTTTGTCAGTCTCCCCTACTCTGGATGGATTTCTGTTTGTTTCCGTACTGTCTGGGGCTGTGTACCATGGAGACAGTGTCCTGGGCTGCCTCTAGCCCTGGTCTGGTTAGAATAAGCCCCTCTCCTTCGCATGCATCTCCAACCTGACATTTGGAACATCCAAAACAAATCACAACTTTTGGAAGCAAGATACAAACACCATCTCCACCCACTCTGGCTGGCACCCCTCCTCCACCTGGAAAGGGTTTTTAAAAATTTCCAGTGTTCTACCGCAGTGTCCATATAGTGCAGCCCTAAAAAGGAGAAGCAGCATTTATTGAATACCCACTGTACACCAGCCACTGGGCTAGGCTTTGCTTGTGTTGAAAACCTGTTGGTAAAGATGTTGACTGCATTAAAATTCAACTGTAAGCTGCTTGAGGGTAGGACTCAGATCTTTTTCCACCTGCCCAAGTATCTGATATATACTGGTGCTCAAGAAAATTTTGTTGAGTGCATAAATAGATGAAAGGATGCAAGAAACTTCCCCGCCATAATAGAGAGTAATAAATGGACACCAGCAAAGGGGATGGATGTTTGACCTGAGAAAAAAAGCATTGGCAAGGCAGTGTAGGTCGGTGAGGGTTTTGGAGAAGCTGTGGACATTTGCTGTTTGATTTCAGGGAGTCCCATTTGCTGTCCGTCACCAGAAGTACCTTTTAGGGGTGATGGGGTAGGCAGGACAGAGCCTTTTGCTTCACTGAAAAGAATGAGACTTAAAGTGCAAATGGTCTTGAGAGAGGTTAAACTGTTGATTAGATACTTATTTGTATACCCATACAAATGACTGATAACATAGCCTCTCCTAACAACAAGTTTTAGTAATGAGTGGGGTGTCAGGGGTGGGGGATGGTGAGAAAAACAGACATCACTGGAGATTTAAGGGTAAGAGGCTTTGACCATGTGAGGGGTCATGGAGAGAAAGGGAAGGCTGGGGCCACTGGAGTCAAACTTTGTTCAATCACCATTTGGCCAAGGGAGGACCCCAGTGAAAGCAGTGTGTGGTGCTGACAGGTCCTTCCAGCCCTGGCGACACTGATTAGTCCAATCAAACTGTCTACTAGTGGGGTGGGAAGGAGACAATGTAGTCTGAATTACTGGGAAGGATGGATAATTGTAGACTGATGCAGCTTTACTGTTTTCAGGGAAGTACAGGCTTTCCCAGATGGGACCATAGCACATTGCCTATCAGAGGTCTGTAGGGATTTAAACTTAGCACATCAATTATATATATATTTGTTTTATCGAGATACATTCACACACCATACAGTCCATCCAAAGTGTACAATCAGTGGCTTTCAGTATAGACACAGAGTTGTGCATTTATCACCACAATCAATTTTAGAACATTACTCCAAAAAGAAAAAACCCATACCCTTATACCCCCCTATAGTTGACACTTAGCATTGATATGGTACCTTTGTTAATGATTGATGAAAGAATATTAAAATATAGCTGTCAGCCGTGGTTCATAGTTTGCATTAGATGTATTTTCCCATATACCACTCTTTTAGTAACACCTTATAATAGTGATATAAATTGTGATAGTTCATGAAAGAACGCTCTTATATTTGTATTATTAATCATGGCCATCATCCACAACAGGGTTCACTGTGTTGTACAGTCCCATGTTTTATCCTTTAGCTTCTAGTGACATACCCGACCCTAAACTTCCCCTTTCAACTACATTCCCACACAATTCACCACTGTTAATTAAATTCACAATAATGTGCTAACATCATCTCCATCCATTTCCAAACATTTACAATCAATCTAATTAGAAATTCTATACAAATTAAGCATCAGCTCCCCATTCTCTACCCCCATTCTTTTTTTTTTCCTACCATCTTTCTATCTCCTGGTAACCTGTATTCTAGATTTTAACTCTATGAGTTTTCTTATTATAATTTTTTCATATTAGTGAGATCATGCAATATTTGTCCATCAATTATATTTTTAGAGGACTTGAGGGTGCTTGAAAAATGTTCTCTTCTTTGACCATTGACTCCTCTGGGATAATGACCTCTGTTGTTCTTGTGCCCAGTGTCCACTCACCCTCCTGGTGTCATACCCCAGCTTCCCTCTTTTTTTCACTCCCAGTTCATTCCTGGTAAAGCTGACTCCGCCCTCCACCCACACTTTCTACTAGTAGAGCAGTGACTCAGGACCAAGCCAGTTGGCAAGTTGCTTTCCCTTGGCCTTAGTGTTGGTTCAGAAATGGGCATGTGATCCCATCAGAATCATCAAGATAAACCAAGGTTTTTGCTGGGGCTCTTGAGAAAGAGACTTGCCTTCCCACTGGTTCTGTGTATGAGAGGCTGGCTTGCTGCTGCCATCTTGTTGCCATGTGAAGCCTCAGGCTTCAGCCAACACAGTGGAAAGCAGAGTCAAGAGGAGAGAAAATGAGCCCTGATGGCACTTAATCCAGCTGTGCCTAAAGCCAGCTCTATCTGCAGACTTTTCATTTGTGTGACTAATAGCTTGATTATTCTTGCTGTAAATCCTTTATTAAAGATGAAAAGCTATGAATTCCAACTGAGTGAAGCCAGACTGGTGAAATTTGACTGTCCTGACCCCTGGACTATCCCCACAAAGTATGCTCAACTCTGTGCAAAATGAGACATGGGCAACACACACACACAAACATCATGTTCTGGGGTCTTCTGCAGCCTTAGCAGCAAGGTGCCTCCTTGGGTCACCTTGGACTCTTCTTCAGAAAGACTTCCAGCTGAGGAAACCCCAGGGCACTTGAGGTCTGGGAGCAGCAATGGGCAGATGTGACCAGGGCTGGGGGTTCTAAGATACACTGGAGTGGTCTGGTGCTTAGGAAGACCGAGTTTGGGCCTGCAGCAATAGGAGACAGGAAAAGGGCACTTCTATTTATCAAGTTCATGATGGGCGTATCACAAGAATTATCTCATTTAATCCTTACAATATCTTGGCAAGGCAAAGATATTTCTTTTTTTTTGTTTTTTCTGTTTTTTTTTTATTTATCCTCTCTCACCCCCTCCCTCCCCCCATGAGTCTCTTGTCTGTCTGCTCATTGTTTGCTCGCCTTCCACTGGGAACCTAACCTGAGACCTCCCACATGGGAAGCAAGTGCCCAACGGCCTGAGCCACATCCGCTCCCCATGGGCTGCGGTGTCTGCTTGGCTTGTGGTGTCTGCTTGTTGCGGCGGGTGTGGTGTTTGCTCATCTTCTTTAGAAGGCACTGGAACCTGAACCCGGGACCTCCCATGAGGTAGGCAGACACCCAACTGGTTGAGCCACATCCACGTCTCTGTATTTATTTTTACATGAAAGGAAACAGGCTTGGAGAGATAAGGTGACTTGCCCAAGATGAAAAGGCCAGAAAGAGGTAAAGCCAGAGCTGACCGTAGAGATGAAATAGTAAGGCACGCAGGCAGGTGCAAGGCTGTCGCTAGAGGGGCTGCTTGAGGAAAAAGGATCTGTACAATGTGAACTATGGTCCATGCTGAATGGCAAAGCTCCAGGATGTTTTTATCAATTGCAATGAATGTGCCACACTAATGAAGGATGTTGTTGTGGGAGGTGTGGGAAGTGGGGCATATGGGACTCCCTATAACATTTATATAATCTAAGTATCTTTAAAAAAAAAAAAAAAAAAAAAAAAGGGATCTGGGCTGGTGGTATAGGGAGGCTGGAGTGGGCAATGCCAGCTCCAGGGAATACAAAATGAGCTCTCTTTCCAGACAAAGGTCACTGCCCTGTCCTATCTTTTAGGCAGGGAGCACCAGGGATACAAGAAGTGAGAAGGCCTTGGAAGTCTCCCCTGATACCCATGCTACTAACAAGAGCTCTGGGTTCAGCTCTGGTCACCTTTCTAGCCTGTCACTGAAGGCTCAGAGGAGGTGAGCTCTGAGGTGCACATGGCAATGAATGTGGGGCAGGGAGGGGATAGCCCCTCCTTCCCACCTCCACTCCTGCTCAGAGCTCAGGCCATCAGCCTGCTCTGATTAAGCTGAGTTCTTTGAGATCTCACATCCAGGGGCTGCACAGCCAAGTCCCCCTGATTGTCTGAGATGTTCCCGACATCAGAGAATAAACAGTCTCCCCTGTCCGGCCAGCTGTGCCAAGTAGCATTCCTGTCTCTGGGCCCGCCCGGCTGGATGGGGCTGCAGCCCCGTGTCCACCTCCAGCAAAGGCCTGGGGGACCTGGCGAGTGGGTGGGAGGGAGAGGGGAGGTCTCTGTCTGTCTCCAGACTGAACAGACATTCCCTCCCCTCAGTCCCCATTTCCCCCTGCTCCAGGCACCTCAGCCTCAAACCACTCCCAGCACAAGCCCTGAGTTTGTAGTGATGATTCTGTGAGTTAAGAGAAGGCCCCCACTAGGCCACTGCCCCTGGGGTTGGACCCCTTCACCCCTTCCCAGAGGCTTTCTGGGCAATTTGAGACCCCTATAACATCCTAGCTCCATCTGAAACCATCACACCCAAACGGCTCATTTGACAGAGGTGAACACAGCGAGTCAAATGGCAGAAATAGGAGTAGAACCTGGGCCTTTAATTCCCATCCACTGCCTTGGGATGCTGTGGATGCTGGGGCTAGAATGACGTTAGGGGGCTCTGAGCGAGAGGGGCAGCCCATGTTTTTGGAGAGGAGCGGGGGTGTTTTCATCCTAGTCCTGTTTTGGAGATCAGGCTTCTGGCCAAGCTGCTTCCTGAGGAAGCAGGGCCTCTGAAAAAGCGCTGTTTACCAGCTGCTCCTAAATCATCTTGTCGGGACTAGAGCTGGGAAAACTGGTCCTGAGTGGAGCTCTGCCAGGGTTCAGTGTCCAGCACCCAGCCTGGGCTTGGCCAGGCTGTGGAAGGCAGCTGGGGACAGAGGGCAGAATCTTTGGGAAGGGGGAGTCCACCCAACACACACTGTCTCCTTCCCTGCCCTATGACCCTGGCCTGGGACTGCAGGGGAGGAGAAAACACTGGCCTTTCTCGGTCAGTCTGCAAAAGGAATTTTCTGTAGGAGCCCCCTCTGGCTGCAGACAGCAGGGGGAGGGAAGCAGACAGTGTGGGAGCTGAGAGACTGCCCGGGGGTCTTTGTGGGCAAGTGTCTCAGGCCTTCAGCTTGGCTTTTGTCTAGCTGAGCATAGGGGTGTAGGTTTGTGTGACTGTCTCATGTTTGCTGCATTTCAGGCTGGAGCTGGGTTCCTCTGTGGGAGAGCCTGTATTTATGTGTTTGCCTGCACATGTGTAGTGTCCACATCTCTATGTAAGCTCATGTATATGGGGATCTTTGAGGGAAAGTACAGGCCTCTGTGGTTTGACATGAATGTGTGGGTTTACCCTGTCCGTGTGTCCGTGAGAGTACTTTTTTTTTTTTTTCATTTTTTAAAATTTTACCGGGAGGTCCCGGGGATCGAACCCAGGTCCCTCCATATGGGAGACGGACGCCCAACCATTTGAGCCACATCCACCCCATGTGAGAGTACTTTTGTAAGCATTTAGGTTATTTTGGTGTACATGTGTTCTTGTCTTTCTAGGTGTAAGTTTAGGCACGTGTGTCTCTAGTAGTGTGTGCATATATTTTTATTATGTCTGTGTGTCTCTAAAAGCATATATTCTTCTGTTTACATTTGTACAGGAGCATTCATTCACTCATTTATTGATTCATTCATAGTCATTTCTTTTTTTTTTTTTTTTTTTTTTAAGATTTTATTTATTTATTCATTTATCCCCCCCCTTGCTGCTTGTGCTCGCCGGGTCAGCCAACCACGCCGCGCGGGCGGGCCTGCCCTCACCAGGAGGCCCGGGGAACCGAACCCGGGGCCTCCCATATGGTAAACGGTAGCCCCACTGATTGAGCCACAGCCGCATCCCCATAGTCATTTCTTCATTTACTCAACAGACATCTTTCAAGTGCAGGCTCTGTGACAGGCCCTGCAATGAGCGCTGGGGACTTAGAGAGGGGTCCAGGACAGTTCCTAACATTTGTAGGGCCCAGTTCACACCCATCCAAACTCTATCCACACACCCCACAAACAGCTGCCCTTGTCTACCTCTTGGGCCTCATGGTGTCCACACCATTGGTACAGTCTGCCCTTAAGGGGACAGACTGGAGAAGAGGCTGTGTAGCCCTGGAAGCAGGCCTGAGGCCATCTGGGCAGTAATCATGGGGTCCCATGTCTGAAGGGGGTACAGGCAGCAGGTAGACCTATCTACCTGGCCTTGAGTACTTCTCACTTTGTCGGGAGGGGTGTGGCCAAGGATGGAGCGAGTCAGACAGAGCATGGCAGGGCAAAGGCTCTTCTTGCCTGTTTCCTCACAAAAGGATCTTGCAAGCTGGAAAGGAACCGCAGCAAGTAGAGAGAGAAAAGCAACACAATACACTGGTATAAAGGTGTGCCTTTGCCTGAGTATATCTGCCTCTGCATGTCTGCCTGCGCGTGCGTGTATGTACATGCACACTTATGTTTGTGTTTCCCTGTTTGCTGGTCTTTGTCTTATCTCAATAGTTGGGGGAAATAATCTGGCCCTTTGGTGCCTTCTAAGAAGTTGCCAACTCAGATTAGTGTGTGAACTGCTCCCCCCAACCACATTCTTCAATGTGGACCCTGGACATTTTCTCAGTCTTGTATAAAGTACTGTGAAACACAGATTCAAAGCCCCTTCCGACCTGATTCTTCCCCTGAGCCCCGTCCCCTGTGAGGCAGGATGCTGAGCTCACTGGGATCAGGCCACAGGGCAGAGCTGGGTCAGGTAAGGCCTCAGGCTCCCAGAAAGGTCCGGCTTTCTTGACCAGCCCCAGTGGTGGGCAGATCCAGCCAGGCGAAGGGCCCCTGCCTCCCATGACTGATACTCCTGGGAGTATCGCTTGGCTTCCGGCACAGGTGGCCTTACAGGATGGATGAAGAGAGACCTCCATAACCCCTTTCCCCTCAAGGCCTCTAGCACAGCTGAGTTCCAGCAGGTGCAATACAAAGGGAGTTGGGGCAGGGCAGGTGACAGCACCCCTCGGCCAGGGCTGGTGGGGCTGACCCTCTCGAGTATCCCCTGGAGCCTGTCAAAACTGGTTGGTTTTGTGCTTGCCTGAAATATCCCTGACCTGGGGAGAAAGAGGGAGGGGTCCAGGGCTTACAGAATTGGGAAATGTTCTGAAATGTGAACTCAAGGCCAGGGAGGCCCTGAGGGAGGCAGGGAGGGGTCTTCTGTCAAGGTCCTGCAGCCCATCCTCTGACCCCACACATACATGGGTGACTGAGAATTGATTCGATGGTCTCCCAGCTCCAGGGATTACTGGGCAGTTGGAACAACTCAAGCTGTGGAAGTCCCTCTGGAGTCATTGTGACCCCTCCCCCCACCAGCTCTGGGCTGCTCCATTTGGGGCCAGAACTGGGAATTTTCCTCTTGAAAAAAAATTGAAAGCAAGGGAGCAAGTGGTGGGTTGTGGCCAAAATAATGTGTTTAAGGAAATTTCTGCTTCATGTTGGCCAGGACAGGGAATGTCTGGTCAAAGACATGCTGACGGCCAGGGTCTCTGTGAGTAAACAGGCCGCCTCCGATGGCTGCCCTGAGCTCATTTCCCTCAGCAGTGTGTGAGGGGGATGATGTCACTGCGAGTGGGGCCTCCTGCTCATGGAGTTTGTCAGTGAGCAGGTCGGAGGCTCAGTGATTGCTGGTGGCCTGGGCCCTGCTGCTCAGTTATTGGAAACAGCTGCTTCCCACAAACACAGCTCTGACACCTTCCTCCACATACACGACCGTGATGGGGCTCCAGCCACATCTGTGACCTCACAGCTGGGGGTGTTCCTGAGGAAACCTGAGAGTCACTGTCCCAGCCCCCAGCTATCATGCACGATGTGATGTCTCCCCTAACCCGAGAGGTGAGCCTCAGACTGGTCTATGGAGAGGGGTGCCTAGTGTGAGTTCAGCTGCAAGATGTGGCCGCTGGAGGTATAGGCCCATGCCAGGCCCTGTCATGCCCCCATGGAAAGCAGGTAGTGGCAACGTGCACCACAACCTGTCTCCTGAGGCCAGGCAGCCAGGTCCAATGGGGGAGTTTCCATGAGCAGAGAGCCCAGGTCTCAGGAAGTTTGGAAGTGGGGTGGGGAAGAAGCCACAAAGACCTCTCTGTGCTGCCGCCACAGGCTCTTTCTGAGCACTGAAGTGGTCAGGATGACGCTTTTATGGGGTTTGAAAGCCCTACAGCAGGGCTGTTGAGGAGCAGTTGCCAGAGAGAGGTAGGGACAGGCGCTGCAGCCCTTCCCCCCTCGTTCTGTACCACCCCCACTTCACCTCTTTGCTGGGGAATGGAGAACAGTGAGTCATCAAGTGTAGAGTTGGGTCTGCAGCATCTTTGGGGAGTGTTTGGGCCTCTCATTTCTTTGTGTGCCTCAGAATCCTGGGCTGACTTCACAGTGGGCTCAGCAGTCACACAGACCTACTCCTTGGAGCAACCAGCCCATTCAATGCCTGTCTGACCTACCCCAGGCTTTCAGAAAACCTCTACTGACTGACAGGCCCACAGAGGGCTCACTGCCTGTCTGGGTGAGGCACAGCCTGACTGACAAACAGGCCATCCTGCTAACATATCTACTCATTCAGCAAATGGTAATAGAGCATCTTGTCTGTGCTAGGTCCTCTGCTGGGTAGAGAGAATACATGAAGCCACAAACAACACAGACAAGGTCCCTGTTTTCAGGGAGCTGACAATAAGTAAATAAATGAAACAATGATGGTGTGGGATGTGTGTGTGTGTGTGTGTGTGTGTATGGAAATAAACAGAGTTCTACAGAGAGAGTACCCAGCAGGCCCGGCCTGGGATATAGTGGTCAAGGAAGGCTTCCCTGATGCATAATCTGAGACCTAAGGGATGAGAATGAGAAACAATCATGCAAAGAGCCCATGGAAGAGCTTTCCAGCTAGAGGGAAAAGCACTGCCAAGGCCCTGCAGGGGTCAGGGGGTGGGGGAGAGTTTGGCATAATCTTGTACTTACCAGCAGGTCTACGTGACTGGAACTTGATGAGTGAGGGGAAGGTGGCATGATGAAGGTGGACAGGACAGCAGGGGCAGCTCAGGCAGGGCATTGTAAGCCATAACGATTAGACCACACTAAGGGCTTTTGAGGGCTTTAAGCAAAAGCTGACATACATTGATATAGAAATAGATAACCAGAATAGCCCTATAGCCCCTGAAAAATATTGAATTTGTACTTTTAAAAATCTTCCCATAAAGAAAACTCCAGGCCTAGATGACTTCTGTGGTGAATACTACCGAACATTTAAGGGGAAAAAAATCATACCACTTTTACACAAACTCTTCCAGAAAATTTAAAAGGAGGGAATATTTCCCGAACTCACTCTATGAGACCCACATTACCCTAATACCAAAACCAGACAAAGACATTCCAAGAAAAGAAAACTACAGATCAATATTTCTCATAAACATAAATGCAAAAATTCTGATAAGTGAGGTTTACCTGGGAATACCATGTTGATTTAACATTCGAAAAGCAATCAATGTAATTTACCATATTAACAAACTGAAAAAGAAAATAATAAAACATACAGTCACCTCAACTGATGGAGGAAAAGCATTTGACAAAATCCAAAATTCATTCCTGATAAAAACCCTCAGCAAGAGGGAAGTGGGTGTAGCCCAGTGGTTGAGTGCCTGCTTCCCATGTACGAGATCCTGGGTTCAATCCCCGGAACCTCCTAAAACATAAATAAATAAAGTACTTGGGGAGAAAAGAACCTGCTTTAAAAAAAAAACACCAAATACCAAAAAGCCCTCAGCAAGGTAGGAAAAGAAAACTCCCTCAACCTGATAAATGGCATCTATGAAAAACCTTTTGTTAACATCATACTTAATGGCTAATGACTGAATGCTTTCCCCCTGAAATTGGGAATGAGGCAAGAAATGTCTGTTCTCACCATTTCTATTCAACATTGTATTGGACGTTTTAGCCAGTGCAATACAGCAAGGAAAAGACATAAAAAGCGTAGAGATTGGAAAGGAAACAGTAAAACTGTCTATTTGCAAATGACGCGATCATCTATGTAGAAAATCCTAAGGAATCAACAACAACAACAAAAAACTGATGCAGTGAATAAGTGCATTTAGCAAAGTTGCAGAATATAAGATCAATATAAAAAATCACATGGATTTCTATAGACAAGGAATGAACACCTGGAAATTGATATTATAAAAACAATGTCATCTGCAATAGCATCAAAATATGAATCACCTGGATAAATCTGACAAAAGATGTGCAAGACTTGTATACCAAAAACTACAAAACATTACTGAGAGAAATTAAAGCAGACCTAAATAAATGGAGAAACCTACCATACATTAGATCAGAAGTCTCAATATTATTAAAAAGGCAATTCTCCCAGATTGATACATAGATTCAAAATAATTCCAATCAAAATCTCCATATATATATTTGTAGAAATCAACAGGCTGATTCTAACTAAAATGTATATGGAAATGCAAAGGACCTCAAATAGCCAAAACAAGTTTTCAAAGAATTACAAAGTTGGAGGGCTTTACACTACCTGATTTCAAGACTTATATGAGGCTACAGCAATCAAGACAATGTGGTATTGTTGTGAAGATAAATATGTAAATCAACAGAACAGAAAAGATAGTCCTATGGTGTGTCCTTAAATTCTTTTATGTGACATAAGCCAAGAACCTAGAAGCCCAGAAACCAGAGCCATCCGATAACATTTACCTACACCATATACAAAAATTAATTCAGAATGGGTCATTGCTTAAATGTAAGAGCAGAAAATAAAATCTTTTTAACCTTGGGTTAGGCAAAGAATTCTTAGATATGACACAAAAAGCAGTAACGATAAATGTGAAGTTGATAAACTAGACTTCATTAAAATTTAAAGCTTTTGCCTTCTGAAAAATACCATTAGGAAGATAATAAGCCAAACTAATGATGGGAGAAAATATGTGCAAAACGTATGTTCAATAAAGTATATATGTATCTAGAATATATAAAGACTATTTACAACTCAATAAGACAATCAAAATTTTAAAAATGGCAAAAACTGAACAGGCACTACACTAATGAAGATATACAAATGGCAAATACATGAAAAAAAAATGCTCATTGGGTACCAGAAAATGCAAATTAAACACCTACTAGAGGGCTAAAGTTAAAAGACTGTGTTAAAGGTCAGCAAGAATGTGGAGCAGCTATAACCCTTCACTGCTGGTGACAATGTCAAATAGTAGTATATCCATATCCACTTTAGAAAACAATTTGGCAATTTCTCAAAAAGTTAAACATAAGATTAAACAAAAGTATCATATGACCCAGCCATTCCACTTCTAGGTATTTATCTAAGAGAAATGACAGCGTATGTCCACAGACTTTTACACAAATGTTTATAGCAGCTTTATCTATAGTGGTTAAAAACTGGGAATAACTCAATTTTCCATCATCAGGTGAGTGGATAAACAAACTGTGGTACATCCATACAATGAAATGCTACTCAGCAATATAATGAATGGATTGTTGATACAGTGACCAACACAGATGATTCTCAAAATCCTTAAGCCACAGAAAAAGATTACATATATTATTCCATTTATATAAAAGTCTAGAAAATGTAAACTAATTTATGGAAAGCAGATCAGCGATTGCCTGAGGATGGGAAGTGAGGGACAAAGGGTTGAATTTCAAAGGACCATGAGTAAGTTTTGGGGGTTACAGATATATTCATTATCTTTATTGTACTGATAATCTCATGGGTATATACATATGTCAAAACTTATCACATTGTACACTTTAGGTGTGCAGTTTATTGTATACCAACTATACCTCAATAAAGGTGTTTTTAAAATCTGCAACATGTTCTGTTTTATGTTTAAAAATTTTTTACTCTGGCTGCTGTGAGAATAGACTGAGAGCAGGTTAGAGCAGAAGCTGGGAGTCGAGTTACAAGGCTGGTGCAGTCATGTGGGCAAGAGATGGAGAGAGGCAGGTGGCCAGGACCAGGGTGGTGGCCGTGGAAATGGAGAAGCGTGGACAGATTTGAGATACAGTTTGAGACTTAAACAACGAGACTTGCTGGGAGTTTGGATATTAGGCCTGAGGAAAATGGAGAAATCTACAATGGCTACCCTACTTCTGGGTTGAGCACTGAGTGGCTGGGGAAGCCTGGACAAAAAACAGATTTGTGATGGGGGTGGGCATGGATTGAGAGTTCTCTCTTCATCTACCTGTGGAGAAGGCTGGGGCTCATCAGAAGGGTCTGGGTAGAGACGAAATTTGGAGCATACCAGCAAATAAATGGCATTTTAAAGCCAAGTGAATGGATGAGCTCACTTAGGGAGAGAGAATAGAGAATAATTGAGCCCAGGGCACTCCAGCATGAGAGGTCAGTAAAGCTCCCCAGGAAGGAGTTAGAGAAGTACCTGGCTGGATGAGTTTTCTGTGGCTGCTGTAACAAATTACCACAAACTGGGTGGCTTAGAACAATAGAAATTGACTTTTTATTCCTTTTTCTTTAAAGCTCTTTTATTATATTTTGATTAATGTGATTACAGTAGGGAGAAAACTACAGTTGGATGGTGTAACTTAGAGTTTACTCTAACAACTTTATTTATATAATTTACATACCATAAATTCACCCTCTCAAAGTGTACAATCCATTAGTTTTCAGCATATTCATAGTGGTGCAACTATCACTAATTTTAGAACACATACATCACCCCCAAAAGAAACCCTGTACCCATAAGCAGTCACTCCCTCTCCCCACTTCCTCTCAACCCCTGACAACCACTCATCTTTTTGTCTGAATCTGCCTATTCTGGACATTTCACAGTAACGGAATAATATAAAACATAGCCTTTTGTGTCTGGCTTCTATCATTTAGCATAATGTTTTCAAGGTTCCTCCATGTTGTAGCATATGTCATTACTTCATTCCTTTTTATTGCCAAATATTCCATTGTATAGATAGAACACATTTTGTTTATCCATTCTTCAGTTGACAGGCATTTGAGTTGTTTCCACTTCTTGGCTATTAAGAATTGTTAGAGAAAAACAGTGCTCATTGGGATGCAGAGACTGATGATTGCAGGAAGAAAGTTTATTGGGAAGCTCTCCCAATGGAGGGGGTCTGAAGAATAGACTTCAGTCCCCCCTCCCCCCCACCAGCATGGCGGGGGTCTGAAGAGAGACTTTAGCCCACCCGTGGAAGGTGGTGGATATGACTTTATACAGTACATCAATAGGTGAGGAAACCGAGTACAGCCTGGGGCCAAATGGCTAGAGGGTGTGGGCTAGTAGGTCTTGGAATGCGGGAGGGGTTGGTGGTGTTTGGGCCTAGAGGGGGTGAAAGCTCTTATCTGCTCCACTTTGTTTATTCTTGGGAGGGGATGGACTGCCTCCTAGCCTGTAGGATATGGCTTGATCAATTGGTCAGGTGGGTTATGGCTGGAGGCTGCCTTTCTTCAGTTTATGTCACAATCTGTTAATCATTGCAAACCTTGTAAGGGAGAACCTCTAATAAGAATTATGCTGGGGAAGCGGATGCAGCTCAGTGGCTGAGAGCAGAAATCGACATTTTTTACAATTCTGGAGGCCCTGCAATCAAGGTGTGGGCAGGGCCACACATCCTTTGGAGGCTCTTGGGAGAATCCGGTCTTTCCTTCCCACTTCTGGTGGCTTTCTGAATTCCTTGACTTGTGGCCGCATGGCTCCAATCTCTGCCTCTGTGGTCACATGGCCTCCTCTTCTGTCAAACCTCCCTCTGCCTCCCTTTCATAACAAAAATTCAGGATGATCTTCACATCTCAAGACCCTTAACTTAATTACAACCACCAAATGTCTTTTTCTCAAATCAGGTAACACCTACGGGTTCTGGAGATTAGGACATGGACTTTTTTGGGGGCTACCATTCAATCCACTGCAAGACTGACCGACAGACTGAAGGAATGACTAGGTGAGCATTCCAAGATGGTAGGACTTCCAGTGGCAGGACTTCCCATATCTGGGAAGAGGACTGAGAAGGCCAAGCATAGGGTGCAAGAGTCTAGCCTAGAGTCCCAGGCCAGGAGATATAGGACCTAGGCCACAGCTGGCTTGAGCATGTGTGTGAGTCTCTCAGGGAGGGGAGGTACTGCAGATAGGGATCTCCCTGGCCCTCCTAGCCCTGACTCAGCATCTGGCATGGGCCATATACACAGCAGCCTAAGTGATCTTTATTTTTTCAATTTTTAATTTTTTGCAGGATTTATTTATTTCTCTGCCCCCCACCCCCTTTGTTGTTTTGCACTTGCTATCTGCTCTCTGTGTGTTCTTCTGTGTCTGCTTGTCTTCTCTTTAGGTAGCTCTGGGAACCAATCCTGGGACCATATAGAGTGGAGAGAGGCCCTCAATCTCTTGTGCACCTCAGCTCCCTGGTCTGCTGTGACCCTTATTGTCTCTCTTCTGTGTGTCTTTATGTTGCATTGTCTTGCTGTGCCAGCTCTCCGCACGAGACAGCACTCCTGCATGGGCCAGCAGTCTGCATGGGCCAGCTCTCTGCTTGGGCTAGCTCACCTCACAGACCAGCTTGCTTTTCACCAGGAGGCCCCAGGAATCGAACCCTGGACCTCCTATATGGTAGACAGGAGCCCATTTCCCCTAAGTGATCTTTAAAATGCAAATCTGTTCCTATCTTTCTCCAATGTAAAACCTTCAATAGCTTCCCACAGCTTCTGGCCAAAGATAAATATCCTCGTAACCTACAAAACCTGGAGGTTCTGGCCCCAGCCTACTCCTGCAGCCTTGTCCCATATCTCCCATCCCTGCTATCTGCCTCCAGGCTCATGATTCCTCCTGCCCTGGGGCCTTGACCTGTTCCCTCTGCCTGGAGGGCTTTTCTTCCACCTGCTTCAGCGAGTTCCACAAGACTTCAGATCTCAACCCAGGTGTCCCTTCTTCAGGGAATTCTCCCTTGGTTCTCTGGTCCAGGAGATAAAATGTGTGATATTAATTCTGATACTGAGCAAAAGCAGGTTCTTTACTCCCGATGTGCTATAAAGACCAATTTCTGCGACATCAGGGTTTCAAAGAGAGAGTTTATTTGTTTGCAGAAGCAAAGGAGGTCAGTGGCCTTGTGGCCCTCAAAACTGTCTCCTGGATCTGCAGAAACTCTAATATTTATAACCTCAGGGGCTAATGAATAATTGGGGTGGAGCTAGGTACAGGTTCCTTCATTAATAAACATTAAGGGGCTGAACAGGATGGGGGCGGGTACCAAACCAGGGTGAGTCACAAGGATCAGGGATAGGAGTATATAGAACAAAGGTTGGTTGCAAAGTTTTTCATATGGGTATTAAACTCATGATGGGTGGAGTAATTGCCATAATAATAGTAAGCATACACAAGGGTGAGCCTAGTACCTAGTAACCATAAACAGGGATGAGACCTGTTTATTTATTTATTTATTTATTTATTTATTTTAAAGATTTTATTTATTCATTTATCCCCCCCTTGCTGCTTGTGCTCGCTGGGTCAGCTAACCACGCCGTGCGGGCGGGCTTGCCTTCACCAGGAGGCCCCAGGAACCAAACCCGGGGCCTCCCATATGGTAAACGGGAGCCCTACTGATTGAGCCACAGCCGCTTCCCTAGACCTGTTTAGAATGACCATCACAATGGCAGGTCTAGGCTAAGTCTAGCCAGTTTCAGTAATTTCAGATATTAGCTTTTGGCTATTGGTAAAATAAAGGCAACAATATAATGATTTAGTAATCATAATTATTTGTTGACTCTTAACCCTAGGTATAATTCTCATGGCATCCTGTTCTTATTTTACATAACACTATCAAAGTTTGTAATTTTGTACATATTTGTAAGATTATTTTATTAGTGTTTGTCTCCATCGCTAGAGTGTAAGCACCTTAAGGGAAAGGTTTGTATTATTCACTACTGTAGCCCAAATGCCTTGTCCTGCACTTGGCACACAGAAGGGGTATGTGGTGGCTTTAAAATATGTCTGCAAATTCCTTGACACTCTTCCCAGCAAGAGGTAGAGTCTAACTGACCTATCTTTAAATATGGGCTGACCCAGTTGAGGCAGGTTAATATAGGAAAGGGGAAAACTTGGGTCACAGCTGAAGACCTGGTAGACATCATGGCTGGCAGACAACATGGCTGACAGACAACATGCCCGACAGACCGCATGGCTGTGAGATCCCACCTGAAAACGTCCTGAGAAGAAGGCTGCCAGAAAGACTCTGCGAGATCCCAGCCACGAGATCTCATCTGGAAAAACAGGATCCCGTTTGACCCACACGATCCCGTTGGGTCAAGGGAAAGCCCCGGATACCCTCAAAAGTCCTCACCCTTGACCCCCTGAGAAATGATAGGTGGGGCAACCAATCAGAACAGCAAACAGCTGAGGCCCCACCCCAACATTAGGAAGGGGGAGGAGGAAAGACTTTAAAAAGCCCTGACCTGAGGCCCCATGCACACATCTCATTCTGCAGCACACCTGTGGTCCATGCCTTAGACTGTGTACTTCTCTTGTTTTCTTGTTTCTTAATAAACTCTTTACTCCCTTCCCTACCCTATGGCGTGTCCTTAAGTTCTTTTATGTGACATAAGCCAAGAATTTAGAAGCCCAGAACCCAGAGCTATCTGGTAACACAATGACTTGCATCTAATCAATAGAATGTGGCAGAAGTGATGCTGTGTGATGCCTGAGGCTAGGCCATAAAAGGTAGCAGGGCTTCCTCCTGGCTTGCTCTCCCTTTTAGAACCCAGTTGGCATGCATGAGGAAGGCCAGGCCACATGTAGGTATCCCAGCTAAAAGCCTCATTGAGCTCCTAGCCCACAGCCATCAGCAACTGCCAGTCATGTAGTGGAGGAAGCCTTTGAGATGATTTCAGCCTCAGCCACCATTTGACTTCAACCACAGGAGAGACCGAGTGAGAACTACCTAGTTGATCCCAGTAACTTCCAGAACCATGACAGAGAAAAACAAACCATTGTTATTATTACACAAACCACTAAGTTTGGGGTGATTTGTTATGTAGCAATAGATAGTATGGTGGTTTGGAGCTATACATACCCCAGAAAAACATGTTCTTAAATCTAATCCACTCTTGTGGATGTAAACTCATTGTAAGCAGGACGTTTTGAAGAGGCTACTTTAGTTAAGTTGTGACCCGCCTCATTCAGGATGGGTCTTAATCCTATTACATGTATCCTTTATAAATGGTATGAATAAAGAGAGAAAGAAAACTACGGAAATAGCGAAACCTGGAAGAGAAGGGAGAGACCAGCAGGTGCCTCCTGGCAGAGGAGCCAAGGATCACTGGCAGCCGGTCTTTGAGAATAAAGCATTGCCTTGATGATGCCTTAATTTGGACTTTCTTTTAGCCTTAAAATTGTAAACTAATAAATTTCCATTGTTTAATCCAATGCATTTCATGGTATCTTCTTTAAGCAGCCTAGGAAACTAAAACAGATAAGCTAGGACAGGGTCCAATAAATATTTATTGAAGGAATAAATGTGGATAGGTCTGGCTGAAGGAAAATTGCCTTTGCTTTAGCTCTGGGCAAATTTCAGTAGACAACTCTTAGTTTCCCTTTGCTCAACAGGTCCTGGATCCTGGAAGCCCCAATTTAGAAACTCAAAGGTCTGTACTCCTCATACCCACTCAAGGGAAGACTAGCAGAAACTCTACCCAAGGCAGAGAACATGGTGAGGCCATCAAAAGTTATCTCTGACAGGGACCTCAGAGATCATTCTTTTCATTGGAGCTTCTTAATCTTGGCCCCATGGATGGTTTCAAGGGAGCAAAAACATATATAACATATAGGCATTTTCCACGGGAGAGGGTCTCTGGATCCTAACTTTCATCAGATTCTCAAAAGAGTCTATGTCCCAAAACTCTTAAGAACTCCTCATCTAGTTCAACTGTCTCAATTTCTAGGTTAAGAAACTGAAGACACTTCATTTTCTGTTAATAAGATGGACTGGGTACCCTGAGCAAGCCTCCTTCTGAAAACAAATTCTGGATAAAAGAAAAGACACTTTCTTACATGCATTTATGAGCTGGTAAGAAAATAAGGAATACTAGGGCCAAAAATCTCAAGAACCCAGACAGCTAAGCTAAGCAATGAAAGCAACTTTTGCCTTGAGGACATTTTTATATTTTAATTCAGTAAACGTGAACTTGAGTTTTCATGGTCTCATGGAGGTTGGGTGTTTGGAGAGAAACCAGAGGTGAGCCAGTAACTGGCTCTCCAACAAAAGAACAACAACAAAAAAAACACAAAACAAAATACCCTGTTTTTAGCATTTGTTGATTTCCTTGGTATAAATACTTCTACCGTGGCCGATTTCAAGCCGTCAGTGATTCTAAGAACTGGCATGCAAAATTTCTGAATATTCAACAATTGGTTCTTGTGAGCTGGTAGGAGTTGGTTTCTGGCACACTACTAAGAAAAACTCAGGGCCCTTCAAGGTGAGAAGTATAATAAAACCTTCCTGCATGAGACTGGGACTTCAGTGAATGAAGGAACTAGATATAAGTACCACTACCTCCCAACAGACTGCAAAGATAAATGCCTGTCTTAAATGACCTGGTCTCAGGAGAAAAGAAAACATCCCTTGAGAATTTATAACCATAAGCCATCCCTGGTGAATTTGAAGCCCAAATTCACACCATTTGTGCGATCTGAAAAATTTAAACCATGTATTTAATTTAAAGTGAGCCCAGTCTGGTAATACCCACAAGTACCTGGAAGAATTAAATGCAAACCCTCCTGGGAAAGCCCACCATTATCCCAAGCCTCAAAGAATTTCCACAGATAAATTTAAAAGAAATGAGTAGGGAAGCGGCTGTGGCTCAATCTATTGGGCTCCTGTCTACCACATGGGAGGCCCTGGGTTTGATTCCTAGGGTCTCCTGGTGAAGGCAAGCTGGCCTGCGCCCGCAGAGAGCTGACAACCCATGGCGGATGACGCAGCAAGATGACACAACAAAGGGAGACAAGCAGACACAGAAGAACGCACAGCAAGTGGATACAGAGAGCAGATAGCGAGTGCAAGCAGCAGGGGGCGGGGATTAAATAAATAGATAGATAGATTATTAAGAAACAAGAAAAGAAAAAAAAAGTACACAAACTGACATGGATTGTGGACATGCTACCAAAAACAAACAAACAAACAAACAAAAGAAATGGGTATCTCCTAGTCAAAAATCACTAAGCTCTCTGGGAAACAACAGATAGCAGAAACAAATTTGCATAGACTCCAGATATTGGCATTAACAATTAATACAAAATATCTGTGTTTAAATTACTTAAAATTAAAAGAGAAGTTTGAAAATTTGAGCAGGGAAGATGAGACTCTGAATAAGGACCAAGTATATTTGAAAAAGAACCAAATAGAATGTCCATCTAGAAATTTAAAATATAATAATTAAATCTACAAATTTAATGGTCTTGTTTAGAACAGAATAGACACAATTGACAGATTCAGTCTCTTTTTTGCCACCTAATCCGTGCATTTAAGAAGTTTTTGTTGTTGTTTTAAATCTAGAATATGTAGTTGTTTTCAGAAGGAGGGTCAGTAGTCAGGGTACCTAGACTACCATACTATTAGAAGTGTTCCCACGTGGTTGGACTAGATCAGTGATTTTTTGGGGACATGGACTCTAATGGACACTTTGGTTCCCTGTCCAGATCCCCTTGGATTTCTTTTTCCAACTCTATGCACCCATCCCTTCTTTAAGCTTTGCTCAAGGATTACCCTTGGGCACAGAGCCTCCTTGTCCCTTAGGAGAGCTGAAGGGCCTGGGAGTTTATGCCCTCCCTCCTCTACACCCACCCATAGGCTGCCTGGCCCATGCCCAGTGACTGACTGCTGTAAGAATACAAATGTCCAGTTACTTTGTCTTGAGTAGGGACAGACCCTTAGGTGCAATTTCTACACCTGAATGCCCCACAGGACCAGGCGGAGTGTGGAACTTCACACAAAACCGCACCCTCTCCTGGCTTCTTCCCTCCTCTTTCTTGCTTCCTCTACTCCCTTACGGTCTCTCCTGGGAACATTTCTTTAGTAAATGACTGTATTGGTTTCCTAGGCTTGCTTTAATCCACCAATTTGGTGGATTAAAACAAGGGAAATTTATTCTCTCACAGTTTTGGAGGCTAGAAGTGCAAAATCAAGGTGTTGGCTATGCGCCCTCTGAAGGCTCTGGGGAGGCACCCTTTCCTGTCTCTTGCTGGCTTCCGGTGCTCTGGGCAATCCTTGGCATTCCATGGCTTGTAGCTGCATCACTCCAACCTTCACCTCTGTCTTCACAGGGCCTTCTCCTCTGTGTGTCCGTGTATCTCTGTGCCCTCTCCTCTTCTATTTAGGACACCAGTCATTAGATTTCAGGTCACCGTAATCCAGGATGATTTCATCTGGAGATCCTTAATTACAGCTGCCAAGACCCTATTCCCAAATACGGTCACATTCTGAGGTTCCAGGTGGACATGAATTTGGGGGGACACAACTCAACCCAGTACAATCACTTACACATGAATCTTCACCTCAAGGTTTGCTTCTGGGAAAACCTGACCTACAACACGGATTGCTTTGATTTTTTTTTTTTTTTTTTTAACCGGGAGGTCCCGGGGATCGAACCCGGGTCCCTCCATATGGGAGACGGACGCCCAACCAGTTGAGCCACATCCGACCCCCGGATTGCTTTGAGAATCAGATGAAAGTTATAGACCCTGTCCCTAGAAAATTATACATACGCATACTCAAATTGTATAAATTTTTACCCCCCTAAAGTCATCATGGACTCAAGATTAATACTTTCAAACAAGATGATCTCTGGGAATCTTCCCCCTCACCCCCCATCCCACCCACCCCAGATATCTCTTCCCTGGCTTTCTGGGACCCTCCCTTTAGGTGAGTTTGAGGAGCTTAAATCTTTGGGTTTCTGAATTGTGGTTCCCAGGAGTCTGAGCTCCAATATCCTTTTAATAAACTCCTTTTCTGTTTAGTTAGTGTTGGTTTCTGTTGCCCTCTGCTAAGAATCTTAACAGATACGCTGCCACCTGCTTTATCTTCCAGCAGCTTCTGACCATGCTGTTTTTCATCATTTCTCTTCTGACTTGAGTACCTTTGCTCTTCCTTTCTGTCCAACTGCCATTCAGTTCCTAAAAACTCAGCTCTGACATCACCTTCTCTAGGAAGCCTTCCCTGAGACCCCACATCAGGATGTGCCCCAGAAGGAACCCAAGAAACAGAGCCCCCCCACCCCACCCCAACCCATACTTGTTACTGTCGCTGCCTTTACCTCAAGTATTACAGCGATGTTTACGGGTCCATCTCTCCCACCGTGGGGTAAGTTCCTCAGCGGTAGGGATTGTGCTTCGTTCTTTTTCTGCACTTCCAGCACATAGTGCAGGGGGCCTGGTACATAGTAAAAGCTAAAACTATTTGTAGTGGATGAATGAATATATCTAATATGCAGTGGATGCAGGGTTTGAACCCAGTTTTTCTTACTCCAAAGCCTGTGCATTTTCCACCTTAAATATGAGGGGGTGGGGATGGATGTGTTGAGACTGAAGTTTTTTTCCACCTCAGTGGTTCCCTGTTCCCTCTGGCCTTGCTGAAGCTGTAGATGCTTCTAAGGAGGCCACAGCCCAGCCCAAGGGG
Organism: Tolypeutes matacus; assembly: GCA_026826555.1. NCBI lineage: Eukaryota > Metazoa > Chordata > Mammalia > Cingulata > Chlamyphoridae > Tolypeutes > Tolypeutes matacus. Next base: position 15,059,309 of record JAKSZT010054396.1, read on the forward strand.
TCAGCAGTGCCCCTTTGCCATACTTCCAGTGTGCCCTCCTTCCTATGTGCCCTCAATTGGAAAAAATGAACGTAGGCAAGACACACTACCCTGACGTGATAGGTCGTTGCCTCTCCCTGGACTTCCCTTCTGGAGGGCCCAGTGTGACACCTCTGTCCCCTTCCTCTGTCCCCTTCCCCCGCCTGCCTTCTGGGCTGTGGCTGGGCACCACCTCCCTGTACCTCCCCTCCCTCTCCTTTCCAGTTTCTGGCCAGGAGCCTGGGATGCAAGTCCTGTGAGGAAACCTCAGAACAGAGTCTCCAGCGAGCTCCTGTTTTTCAACCACGGTTTGCCTAAGGCAAAACAGCTGCTTCTTCCCATGGGCTGAAGTCTCCCTTGGGGGTGTCTTGCCCCCAGGGCTGGAAAGACTGCCGGCTTTGGCCCTCTGCTGGGGAGCTTGAGGGTTTGAAACTCCCCTAGGCAGGGGCTGTGCCTCCTCCTGCAGAGAAACTGTTCCCTCCCCCTTTCTCCAAGAATACAACTCCAGGATATGGCTCTGTATAGGGTTGACCCTCCTTGTCCCCATGAGAAGCTGAGGCCCTTGGGCCTGGGGTAAGGCTCTCCACTCCCTTCCCAAGGTGCCTGGCTCACCGCTGTTTTCTTTCCTCTGGCCTGTGAAACCTTCTGCAGATCCTCCCACCTCAAGATGAGGAAAGCAGATGCTGGCTCTCTCCACGCTTAATCACTAGTGATTTCTGTCCTATACCTCTAAGTGTAGACAGGGAGGTGACAGGATCGGGGTGATCTTGACCCACTCTCTGGGCTCGGGGCCTGCACCTGGAGAGGGGAGGCTGTTGGTTATCCACAAGGCTGGGTAGCCTCTGGCAGGACCTGGCCTGCCCAGCAGAAGGGGTCACTAGGGCAGGTTTGTCAGGGCCTGGCCTGGGACAGCTGGAGTGATCTGGTGCCCTCGATAATCAAAGCAGCAGCCAGCACATGTAAAGAGAGTCACCTTAGAAAAGACTTTTCATCAGAGTAGTAGTTGTTAACTATGGCTGTGAGTTAGAATCATCTGGAGAGCTTTAAAAAAATACTGATGCCCAGGACCCATCCCACACCAATTAAATCAGAACCTGAGGGTGAGGCCTGGGCGTGGGTATTTTATAAAGCACTCAGGTGATTTGAATGTGCAGCATTAGAGCCTCACAGTGACCTTGAAAGACAGGCATTGTCCATATTCCCATTGTACAGATAGGGAAGTTGAGGCTCAAGGAGATAAAGCCACTTGGCCAAGTTCAGAGAGGCAAGTGGAGGAGATGGGATTGGAATCCCAGTTAGAATCTCCTTAGGCAGCCCCTACTTTGTTGACGTGGAGACTGGCCTCATGTGGGACCATGAGGCTTCAGGTCGGCCTGTGAGCCCCTCTTCAGTCGACTGGGAAGACATTTCTCCACCTCTTTCTCCCCAAATGGCTGGGCTGTGCCTCCTTCATGCCCCAGAACTTGGGTGGGTTACCACTGCTCACCCAGCCGCGGGTTCCTCTCATTGGAAAGACGTGCCCTTTGGTGAGGGGGAGGAAACATTTTTGAGGTGAAATGTTGTATAACAACCAGGAATGGAAAATATTAAAAGTCTATTGGTGCCAACAAGCTTCATGCCAGGGCCAGAAAGTACAGAAGAGAGGAGGACCGCTCCCTGCGGTGGAGGGCCCCAGGGCGTGGTGGGGGTCAGCTAGGGGCCTGCCCACACCTTGGATCCCAAGCTGCCTTCATCTTCAGGGTTAGAGAAAGTGCCTTTGGCCAGGGGAAGGTCATGGGGTGGTGATAACAAGACGAAAGCCCCATGGGGATACTAGGTTCCAGTTACCCTGCATTCTAGATGAGGCTGGACTATCCTAATGGGAGTGTTGGAGACTAGACCAGCCCAATCTACACACAGGTTCTGAGCATTCAGGGTACTGGGGTGCTAAGAGGAGTGGGACATGGTCCCTGCCTTCTAGGGATTTCACCTATAGGGACTGGGCAAGCCAGAAAACAATGTAAGCAGATGTGCTCTGCTGGAAGAGTCCATAGAGGGGTGGTAGAAGACAGAAGAGGGGCAGTTAGCACAGAGGAAGGCAGTAGCTGGATTCCTGGACTGAGTCTTGCTACAAATGTATTGTGAAAAGTGCTCACAAAGCCAGGGTCTGGGTACATGCTCTTGGGAGTCTGTCTCTAGGCGCTCTGAAAAAGAGGTGTAGAGACCCAAGCAAATGGACTTAGTCCCATCATCAGGGTCCTCGCCATCTCCCCCATTTCCACTGCCCATTTATGAAGCATCACATATACATGAAGTTACAGACACACTTGTCATCACAAACAATTACACATGTACACATATTATACATGTACAAGGTGGTAGAGAATGTACTGGAATTATCCTCTATGAGAGAGCTGTTCTTGCAAAGGAAATATTTTAATAAGTACTAAGGGTAGAAGATAAGGCTCTTGATGGCTGGGGCTGTGCAGGTAGCTGGGCTTCAAAGGCTGGGGAAACCTCCTGGAAAGAGGGAGAAGTGTCTGGAAGGAGGATTTTTAGTGATGGAAAGGGAAGAAGAGGGAGGGAGCAGGTGACAAGGTGATCTTCTCAGTTAAGTCTACAACCCTGCAAAAGCTCCATGTGCATAACTGCTTGCTGTGGAAACTAAAGGGGGTAAGCTCCTTACTGAAGATGATGTAGAACCCAATAGAAAACCTGAGCCCAGGGTGGAGGAGACCCAGAGCAGAGGAGGCCTCCTGGGATTAAGAGATCCTTGGAAAGGCTTTGGTGTTCACCAGCCAGGGACAGTGGTGCTCAAAGCAATTTTGCCTGGATTACAAGGGGCAGGAAGGCTCCCAGCTGACTTTATGCAAACACTTTAGAGCCCTTCTAAAATCCTCTCATTTTACTATGGAGGAAACTGAGGTCCAGAGAAGGAAAGTGAAACGCATTTGGGATTAGAGCTGGGACCTGGCATACCAGGACATGCCCATTCAGGCACACTTGCTCCCACTCAGCCACTTACTACACACAATGCACACGAGAGTGCTCCCAAAGGTACAGGTGCTGCTGTCATGCACACATGAGGCTGCTCAGAGCCTACCTTGAATGGAGCAGCCGGTCGTGCCTGCCTGCCCACTTTCCCCTCCCACCCAGCCCTCATAATGTCATGAAACCCAAGGCAGGACGAAGAGGATGCAGGTAACCTGGAGTCATGATGTCTGTGGGTCTGCTCTGAGCATTCCCCAGAGGCTTCCTCAAAGGGGAGGCTGAGGCTGGAGAAGCTCAGAGAGAGAGAGGTAAGTATGGGCTGGAGTGCTCAGGGAGTGTCTGCGTGTTTCCGGTGTGAGGATAAGCCCTCAAATCAAGCTGGAAACCCTCAGGACATCACGGAGCCCCAGGCCCCCTTCTAGCTGTAATTGCCCCGCCCACAGCCCCTGCAGGGGGTGCAGTGCCACCACAAGTGTTTGCCCAGGAGCATCTGACCTAAACTCAGTCCAGTGAGGTGGCTACCCGGGAAAACTCCACCCAGTAGGAGTGGGCGTGGTAAAGAGCTGAGCCAATCGTACTGGTTCCTGCTGGGATTTGAACTAAGAACTTGCAGGAAATGGGCCCTTCTGGAGCAAGAGGCAAGTTAAACCTCCACGTAAAGAGAAGCAGACACACCACAGGAGAGACCCCAGGTGGCCTATGAGAGAGGGGCCTGTCCCCAGAGTTCCCCAGCCCCAGCTCCTGTCTATGGCTATCTTTTCAAGCCCCCTTTTTTTCTAAGAATGGCCTGAGTGAGTCATTATCCTGGTTCCAAGAAGTGCATAACAAGTTAAGGAGCCTCCTTGCCTTCCTGTTCCCCGAGGCAAGATCCAGGTCCACTAAATAAAGACAACTCGTCCCACCATCCTATACAAGAGGCCAATGTGGTGAAATGGGAAAACCAGAGGATTGGAAATGAGGAGACCTGGGTTGGAGCCTGACCCCACTTCCTAAACTTCTCCAGGAGCTTGGCAGAAATCTCATATACCTTGCCCAGAGTGCCTTCTCCCTCATTGATTATGACCAGAATAAATGAAAATTAATAATAGCTTTGCCGGGTGAAGCAGTAGAAGGGTAAAGGCAGCCAGTGCCCTTTCAAGTTGATTAGTTGATGCAGAAGATTTTAAACACATCTGGACAAGGAGTGCTGAGGGGCCTCCTGGGTTCTGAGAGCCACTGGAGGGGAGAGGCAGTCTTCTCAGTCTCTTGGCACAGTGCTGAGCAGACTCATGTCTCAGTTCTGGGGAGAGACCGGGCCTGTAAGTAAAAACCAAAAACCAAAAGAGCTGTTCCACTGAAAACTCTGTGTCATATTTGGGCATAGCAGCCCTGTTTTGGGATCAGGTAAGAGAGGCCCTCGCCCCCACTATGCCACTGACCTCGGTGCAGCTAGGCACTGGGAGAGCCTGAGTGCTGGAGCCCATGCCTTACAGAGCATGGTGCTCTAAGGACCTCGGTGGTGCACTGACAGTGCACCATGGAAGGGGACTTGGCTGTGAGCACGTGTGAGATGCCTCCTGGGAACTTCCAGGCAAACTGCATGAAACTTTGAGGAGGACTGACTGTCTCTTGTGAACAGGTAGGGGCGAAACTGGGGCCAACCCTACTCTGGTGACCTCATCTGTACCCACAGGTTGGAGAGGACTTGAAACACTCTGGTTACATATAAGTCAGGTTGATATTTTCTGATTACATTTATGTGAAACGTAGAGACGAAGTAGATTAGCGGTTGCCTGGTGCTGAGAGTAGAAACAGGAAGTGACTACAAATATGCATGAGGAATCTTTTGGGGATGATAGAAATGTTTTAAAATGGATTGTGGTGATGGCTACACAATTCTAAATTTACTGAAAGTCATTGAATTGTTCACTTCAAGTGGGTGAATTTTGTGGTATATAAATTATACCCCATGGTAACTACAAAGAAAACAGCAGAGAATTTTTAAGCTTATAGAGACAGAAATTAGAATAAAGGTTGCCAGGGCCAGGGGCAGAGGGAATGGGGAGTTGATGCATAGTGGGTATAGGGTTTCTGTTTGGGGAGAGGGGCAAGTTTTGGTAATGAAAGGTGGTGAGGGTACCGCAACAGTATTAATACGAGTAATCCTGCTGAATGGGAAAGTTTATGACATAAGTGTTCCCACAATTTAAAAAAAAAAAGAAGGTGCAACTAAAGAGACAATGACAATTAAATGCAATATGTGATCCTGACAGGATAATAATGGAGGAGAAAAAGCTCAAAAGGACTTTTTTTGATACATAAAAAAATTGGAATATAAGACTATAAGCTTTGTATCTATGTTAATTTTTTATGTTAATTTCTTGAACTTGATAACCGCACTCATGGTGGTTGGTGGTTACGTAACTGAATATTCTTGTTCTTAGGAAATGTTCATGGCAGTATTAAGTATTCCAGGAGCCTGATGTATACAACCTACACTCAAGTGTTCAGAAAATGGGTTGATAAATAGATAGACAGATAGATGGATTGAGAAATTGATGGATAGATAGAATGATGTTGCAAATGTGGCAAAATGATAAAATTGGTAGATCGGGCTATTTCAGGGCATAAGGGGTATGTTGGAGTTCTCCGTATGCCATTTGTATTATTTCTGTATCTGTTATGTAAGTTTGAAAGTATTTCAAAATAAAGTGTTTTTCTTTTTTTTAAATATTGGAGTTTATCATGTAGAAAGGACAGTCTTTTCAACAAATAGTGCTGAAAAAATTGGACATCCATCTACAAAGAAAGAACTTCGACCCATGTCTTACACCATATACAAAAACTAACTCAAAATGGATCATAGGCCTAAAGGTATAACCTAAAACTATAAAACCCCTAAAGAAAACATAGAACATCTTTGTGATATTGGGTTGGGCAAATATATTTTAGATCCAATACCAAAAGCACAAGCTATGAAAGAAAAAATTGATAAATTGGAGTTCATCAAAATTCAGAACTTCTGCTCTTCAAAAGACACTATTTTTTTTTAAGATTTCATTTATTTATTTATTTATTTATCCCCCCCTTGCTGCTTGTGCTTGCTGTGTCCATTTGCTGTGCATTTTTCTGTGTCTCCTTGTCTCCCTTTGTTGCATCATCTTGCTGTGCCAGCTCACCGCGCGGCACGGGCCACCAGCCAGGCCAGCTTGCCTTCACTAGGAGGCCACGGGAATCGAACTAGGGCCTCCCATATGGTAAATGGGAGCCCAACCACTTGAGCCACATCTGCTTCCCAATATATATATATATATACACACATATATTGTATCCAGAATATATAAAGTATACTAAAAACTCAATGATTGAAAAAAGTAATTACAAAATTGGCAAAATATTTGAATAGACACTTCACTGAAGAAGATAGTACAAATGGCTTAAAATGACAAATCAGTGTATAAAAATATGTTCAAAGTCATTAGTCATTAGGGAAATGCAAATTAAAACCACAATGAGATAGCACTACACACAATTAGAATGGCTAAAAAACAAACAAACAACAAAATCCCCAACATAACAAACAGGTGCTAATGAGGATTTTGAGCATCTGGAACCCTCATACTTTGCTGGTGAGAATGGAAATGGTACAGCCACTCTGGAAAAACAGTTTAGCAGTTTCTTATAAAGTTAAACATATACTTACCATATCACCCAGTAATCCCACTCATAAGTATTTGCCCAAAAGAAATGACTATCTCATATTTACATAAAACCCATACACAAATATTTATGGTTAACTAAGAAAACAAAAGAAAAACAAAAGAAAAAAAGAAAAAAAATATTTATGGTTAAAATGTAATCACTCAAAACTGGAGCCAACTCCCATGTCCTTCAATTAGTGAAAGTGTAAACAAACTGTGGTACATCCATATGATAGAATACTACTCAGCGATGAAAAGGAATGAATTATTGACAATTACAACATGGATGAATCTTAAATGCTAAGTGAAAGAAAGCAGATTCAAAAAGCTCATTCTATATGATTCCATATATATGAGAATTCTCAAAGAGGCAAAACTACAGAAAAAGAAAACGAATGGTTGTCAGTAGCCAGTGGGGGAGAGGGGTGTAGGGGTTGACTAATAAAGACATTTTTGAGGTGATGGAAATGTTTTATATCTTGGTTGTGATGGTGGTTAGGTGATTATTTGCATTTGTCAAAATCATGGTACTTTACACTTTTAAAAAAGGGTAAATTTTACAATATGAAAATTATATCTCAGTTTTTAAAAATGAGTTGGATTCAATTTCCTTCTCCCCTTCTTTGACTTCCCAGAGACTGCCCAATATCCTGTCCTCAAAGCTTTTGTTCTCCAGGGGGAAAAATGCCGATTCAACCACTCCAAACACTGTTTTACTTCCGGGAACAAAAGGCCAACCCACTAAGGATGGTCTATGGAGGGCCACTGTCAGTCTTTCTCCGTCTGGCTCTCCAAGGCCAGCCCAGTCCTTTATTCACTCTGGCCAAGCGGGGGCCTGACGGTGACCTGGGGAAGGGACTGAATCTTCACGGCCCAAGCGCTGTGTGGGTGAAAGTTCCTGCTGGAAAGGAGGGAGGCTTCTCACATTTAACTTTCCACAGCTCTAGGCCATAAAACAGCCCCGTGTCCTGACAGCCGGCCAGAGCAAGCATCAACCCCAGCATCCACCTCACCTCATCCCTGTTCAAGGACGCCTCTTCACTGCCACAGGCTTTTCTGGGCTGCTAGTGCTTTGGCCAGAGCTGAAGCAGCACCACACCCAGAGCCACATGGGGCCTCTCAGGGGGCCATGAAAAGAGGCCTTGGGTCATTGGAAACAGAACAGCAGAGTCTGATAGATGCGTGGGGGTGAACTTGATGAACGGCATCAAACACGTGATGGTGAGTGTGACCACTCTTGAGATGACACTGTGGGGAGAGTGCATACCCTAATGCTGTACAAAATTGTGAATGTGGATGTTTGTGGGAAATACGGGGACACCGTGGGGACACCATTATGTCCACATATAGAATGTGAACTCACTTGGTACAGAAAACACTGTGATGTTGCTGGTAAAAGTAAACTATTAAAGTGTGGAGAAAACTCTATGGCAGGTTCCTCAAAAAGTTAAACATAGAATTACCACCTGACCTGGCAATTCCACTTCTGGGTATATACCCAAAAGAACTGAAAGCAGGGACTTGGACAGATACTTGCACACCAATGTTCATAGGAGCATTATTCACAAGAGCCAAAAGGTGGAAACAACCCAAGTGTCCATCTACAGCCATGAAAGGAAAATGAAGTTCTGATGCATGTGACAACGGAGATGAACCTGGAAGACATCAGGTTGAGTAGAATAAGCCAGACACGAAAGGACAAATATTGTATGATTATTTGTCATATGAAATACTATATGAAATACCTAGAATATGCAAATTCATAGGTATAGAAAGTAGATTACAGGTTACCAGGGGCCAGGGGTGTGAGTGTAGGAGAAAATAGGGAGTTATTACTTAATGGATACAGAGTTTCTGTTTGGAGTGATGGAAAATTTTTGGTAATGGATGGTGTTGATGGTAGCACAATGCTGTAAATGTAATTAATGCCACTGAATTGTACACTTAAAAATGGTCAAAATGACAAGTTTTATGTTATATATATGTTACCACAATTTTTTTAAAAAAACCTCTATGGTGATTGTGAACAAAACATGCTAAGCTTGGTGAACATCAGGGCGACACAGTGTGAACTCCATAGTCAGTGGTGAAAACACCAGGGCCTCTAGGGTGGGTGTGAACACACTGTGTGTGAAATAGGCTATGACTGTGGTGAACACACCATAGGGACACTGAAGTGACTCTGTTTTAAGCTTGAGGAGCATTCTGTGCTAACCACAGTAAGCATATTAGGCAGCTGGTGAGGAGCTCTACTGGACATATTTTGGGTAACTGCCTAGCCCATGGCCCATTCTCAGGGAATGTGCTCCCACCTATAAGCTCTGCTGAGTAATCTCACCAGGTGAGACCAGGTGCTGACCTGCAGACTGCAGGGCATGCAGCATCCACGGCGGCATGCATGGTTCTAAAGGTTTCCCTCTTTTGTGCCCATTTTCTAAGCTGCAGTTGTTATTACGGTTGTTAAGTTTGTTAAACTCTTCTGGGGTGTGTTGATGTGGTTGCAGGGTGGGGAGGAATCAGACCTGGGTGGGCTTGCAACACAACAAACGGAGCCCGCACTCTGAGGTTGACAGCTATTAAAGTGGTCTCTTGATATCGCATTCAATGTTTAGCCATGATTTCAGGTTAACTCCTACTAGGAAAGGAGCGCTTGTGTTTGAGGTTGTGCTTTTAGTGCGTGCATGTCATTTTTAACTTCCCACCTCCATTCTTCCTACTTCTGGTGACAGCACCATAATTTTCCTTTAGGGAAAATCAGTCCATGTGGTTCCATCTGACTAATCTATCCCTGACTGCAGTGGGCTTATCAGGGCTTTCCATCCCCATGGTTATAGGGACTGGGTTGGACATGGGCCAATGAGAACCTTTCCTAGGACTTTGCTGGAACAATTGGAAAAGACACTCTCTTTCTACTGGGGATTTGAGATGTGATTGGAGGAAACCTGGAGCAGCTGGGAGATACTGCATGGGAACCTCTGGTTACTATTGCTGTGTAACAAACTACCGCAGATTCTTGGTGGCTTAAATGACAACTATTTTATTATATCCCATGGATTCTGTAGGTCAGGATTTCATGTAAGACCTGACTGAGCAGTTCCTCTGCCTTTTGCGCATCAGTTGAGGTCACTCAGTAGCACTCGGATGTTGGACAGGCTGGTCTGGAGGTCACTCACCTGTCTGGTGGCTTGGTGGTGATGGCTGGAGGACTAGGCTCAGCTGGGACTACTGCCCAAAGCACTGACACCAGGCCTCTCCAGTATGATGGTCTCAGGGTAGTTAGACTTCTGACATGGCAGCTGCTTTTCCAAGAGCAAACATCCCAAGAGATCCAGCTAGAAGCTGCATGGCCTTTACTGACTTAGCCTTAGAAGTCCCCATCATTCTACTGGTTATAGGCAAGTCATAAGGCCAGCTCAGATTCAAGGGGAGGGAAATTAGATTCTACCTCTTGATGGTGGAGTTGCACAGTCACATTGTACAAGAACATGTGGCATGGGAGATATGGTTGCAGCTGTCTTTGGAAAATACAGACTGCAATAGCCTCCTTGAGAATAAAGCCATCACAAAGAAAGCATTTGGGATATGGAAAGAGAACAATTCTGATGATGTTGAGTACCTGCATCTAATTGTCTCCAGGACTTCAGTCATAAGTATTCCTTTTCTGCTTAAAACAATCTGAGTTGTGCTTTTGTCACTTGCATCTGAAAGATCTTTGACTCTTAGCATGTATATCAGTTATCGATGATAGCATAACAAACTACCCCAAAACTTAGTGACTTAAAACAATGATTTATTATTACTCACTATTCTTTGGGTTGGCTGGGCAATTCCTCTGCTGGTCTCACCTGGGCTCACTCATGCAGCTGCTTACTCACACGTCTGGCTGGTGGTTGGGATGCCTCAACTCTCCTCTGTGTGATCTCTCATCCTTCAGTAGGATAGATGAGCTTCCTTATATGGTGATGTCAGAACAGTGTTCCGAGAGGCCTGTTGAGGCCTAGACTCCACTATATTCCTTTGTTCAAAGCAAGTTACAAAGCCAACCCAGAATGATGGGGTAAGCAAATCGACTCCGTTTCTTAGTGGGAGGATTGCAAAGAATTTGTAGCCCTATTTAATCTACCATGGTGTGATGGATAGTTGGATCGTGTTAGATGGGAACAAGAACTGGTGCATGTAAAGGAAGGAGGGTGAGTATGCCAGGCAGGCAGGGCCAGACTGTTCTAGGCATGTTCTCACTGAGGAGCATCCAGTTGGAGTGTGATTTCCACAGAGGCTAAGGGCCTCATGGCAAGGTCTACACTTGACTTCTAGTTCCCCGGGGCAATGCTGAGCTGAGTCTGAGTGAGATGTGGAAAATAGGCTCCATCATCCCTGCCATATAGATTGGCTGTGAAGCTCAAGAGGAGATGATGATCACGAATGTGCTTCATAAATCACAGACCATCCACATGCCACTGAACTCTGAGGAAGGAATATTCAAGGTGGACATGGGTGGTAAGAGAGGGCATATGGATGAGGGAGATGGGGCTTTGAAAGGAGGGGACATTCATGCTGGTGGGCAGGAAGGGTTATATTTCAAGATGGAAAGCTGGGGGAAACTGGAAAAGGCACAGAGGTGGAACAGTGACAGACCTGTACCCAGGACAGGGAGGAGAGCAACCTGGTCAGAGGGTAAGTCCCCCCACCCCCAACAACCCTGCAGCCTGGGTCTCTGGGCTCCCAGGTACTGGGTCAGTAGCCCCTGATGGTCACTCAGAGCTGCAGCCAAGGCCTGCAGTCCCCAGGGATCATCTGCTGTCCCCACCCCAGCCTGCAAAACCTCCTCAGGCCACAGGGGGCAACGATGGAGCAGAGGGGAGATGGCCAGAGAGAGTGTTGGAAATAGAGCACCTTCCTCTGGAGCCTCAAGACCATGTCAGACCCCTCCTAGTCCTCCCAAGATCCTTTCCCCACAGCAGGGTGGGGTCCTCTGGCCCGAGGCTTCAGCTGCTGGTGGCCTGCCTGAACTGCGCTCCAAGCCCCTTGATCCCCTGGGCAGGGGTGGGGTGATTAATGGGTTTCCAGTAGGTTCCAGGCAGGGGCTTGGAGCTGCTGCAGACTAACCTGGCCTGCAGAGGCCCCAGATGGCCACACATGGCTAGAGCTGACCCATCTAGGCCAGGCCCAGACCGCCCAGACCTATGGCCACCTCCCAAGCCCTGTCTATCCTGGGGCCTTGGCTGTGGAAAGCAGCTTCCTCTCCATCAAAGGAGTCCTGGGAGGAGAGATTTGGAGTAGGCTCAGATCCCCCCAGTCTAGCCCTGCACAGCTCACAGCTCACAGTTCAGTTCCATTTGGAGACATGAAAGAACTCCATGTGGGAGAAAAGAGAGGAGGCAGTGAGCTAGAGGGGCACAAATGGCATGGCTGGACTTGGAACCCAGGGATTTTAGCTGGCCACTTGGTGTGAGTGCCGAGCACGAAGACCCAGGCAGGAATCCTGGGCTACAGGGCTCCTCTATGCCAACTCCTTACCCCGTAGGGGATCCTGCCTCCCACTACAGAGAGAAAAGAGAGGATGCAATTGAGAGGCTAGGGAGGCCTCTTTCATATACCGGGGTGCTATGGAGTGGAGGCCTGGGAGAGAAACTGATTACCCTGACCTTGACCTCTGACCCTCTTTTTACCCTTCCTCTCCTGCCTATATTGCTCTCCTTGTCCAACTCAGTGGTCTCATTGTTCCTCTGGCCTCCCACCTGATCCCTGGCCAGACACCTTGGATCTGTCGTTCCTTCCATTTTCTCCTTCCTGCTCTGTTTGCTGTCAGCATCTTATCAAACCTTGCGATTCCAGAGTTAGTGGGGGAGGGGGGCGCAGAGCTCATCAGTCCAAACTCCTATTGCACAGGTGGGGACACTGAGACCCAGGGTCATTTGGGTCATTTCAAGTTCACACATCAGAATCAGTGACAGAGCCAGAACTAAGCTTCTGACTTCCAAGCTCTTGTTTTTCTCCTGTCCTTTGATCTGGCTGCTGTGGCCCCACCTCTTTCTGTCTGTCTGTCCTTGGACAGGCAGAGTTCACACGGGCTTCACTCAGTTCAGACATTTGCCATCAGAGCCATTGGTGAAGCTGTTTTGTGGCTTGGCTCTGATAACAGATTGGACCAGACTGGGGCCAGCCACAGGGGCTATGGGCCAAGGGTGGAAGCTGGGAGGGAGACCAGGTTCCAGGAGAGGTAGCAGACCAAATCTGTGCCCCATGTCTGCCTTGGGGGCCGTCGCTGCTCAACATTTTTCCTCCACCACTGCCCTCACCCCCCACAGCTCCTGTCCAGGGCAATGCTCAGAGAAAACAGAGCTCCTAAGTCCATGCTTACTTACACACGCACACACTCAAGGCACAGACACACAGAGCATGCACACAGGCACACACACACACTCTGGTATGAGGATCTGCACCGTGGGGTCATTCCATGTGAGGCTCTTTCCTCTGAGTGCAAGGACATGTCTCCTCCCCTGGCCTCCCAGTGCCCAGCCGATAGCCTGCCCCCAACTAGGGCGCAGTGAGTGAATGTGGACAGAGAGAGCTGACCTGGTGTGGAGGGCCACAGGGGCCAGACCTCTAGCTCCAGGCCCTGGCATAAGCTGGCAAGTCCAGTCCAGCTGATGATCCTGGGATGAGGCAGGACCGGAGAAGCTGCCTGTGGTCCCTAGTACAGCCCCCTCCCCATCTTCTGTCTCCAGCTGGGGCTCTATCCCTTTGATCTGTAATTCTCAAAGTGTGGTCTGTGCACCAGTACCGTCAGCATCACCTGGATGCTTGTTAGAAATGCATTCTCAGGCCCCACCTTGGAACCACTGCATCGGAAACTCTAGGTGTTTTAACAAGTCCTCTAGATGATTCCGAAGCACACTAAAATTAGAGAACCACGGCCTGTGACAACAGGCAACCTTTTGCTGGGGAGATGTGTCTGAAGTCCTGATGCATGGGCTTACACCACCTACAGGTAAGCTGTTCTGATGCTCGTGGGAGCCGGTACCCAGAATCAGACGTGTGCTCACATACATACACATAGGGGCCTCAGAGGAGCCCACATGCTGGGGCCTTGGGGTCCCAGTGGGTAAGGTAGGCACCCCGATGAGGCAGGCTCCATTGAAGTGGGGAGGGATAGGAAAGGACTATTCTCACCAGGTGACATCCTGTGCCCCCAAATTCCTTTGCTCCTTGTCCCTTCTGAGGTTCCCTGAGCAGTCCCTTGGTGGCCAGAGAGGCTCAGTAGCTACCAAACTCAGACAAGTCACCCCCAGTTGGCTGCGTGTGCGTAAGAGAGTTTGGGGTATGTGCTAAGACCAGCAAAGTTCTTTCCCTGCATGGGCGGGCCAGAGCCGGGGCCAAGGCCAGGGGAATTTGGGGGATCAGAAAACAAGACTTAGGCAAGAGCACACCATCTCCTGAGCCATGGACTGCTGCCCAGAGTGTAGAATTCCCCAGGGCCCCTTCCCAAGCTGCTCCCAGTGCCCACCCCACCTCCCCATCCCATTACTCTGCCCTGGTCCGTGGAGCCCCAGGCAGATGCCCACCTGGCCCATCCCCGGCCCTTCAGCATTTCCCCCTAAGGATCTGAAAGTGAAACCCAGGCCTCTGTGAGCTTCAGGGGAAAGTCGGGAGTGGTGGGGGGAGGCAGAGCTTCCTGGTGCTCAGATCTGGTTTCGCTGCCGCGTCCCGTGGCTTACTGCCACAGACTGAGCCACCAGCTGTACTATATAAGGCCCGGAGGCTGGACTGCTGAAGAAGCGAAGACTTGGACCCCCAGCTGAGGAGTCCTGCCCAGGACGCAGTGAGTTCCCCTCGGCCCATCCGGAGCCCCATTGCCCTGCCCAGCTATTCCTGCCCTCCCCTGCCCACCCCTATTCTCCCTTTTCCAGCTGACCCTCCCACAGAGAAGACTCCCCTTTCTGCTTTGAAGCTCTCTCTTTTCTCCCATTAGCCCAAAGTCCTGTAGCCCTCACCTGAGCTCAGGGACCCCAGAAGGTCCCAATTAGAATCTCTGTACCTCTGGTCACCCCTGCTTTTTCCCTGTGGTGAGTCAGTCTGCTTTGCCCAAGAGTTCTGAGGAGCGTGGGATGGAGAACCTAACCATCGGGGATGTGCTGAGGAAATGGCTGGGATGATGACAGAAACCTTTGTGGGCTGCCAGATGGGAAATGGTTTTTCCAAAGTGCCTCAGGCCACCTCAGCCTCTCAGACAGCCCCAGAGCAGGGTTAGACTGAATGTTGTGCAGGCCCCCAGCCCGTTTGCCTCCCTGCTCAGTGCCCGGTCTCCTGGGGTAAGACTCACAATAGCTGGAGAACTTGGGAGCCTCCCTGTGCCTCTATTCCTTCGTCTCAGCAACAGGTGGTGGTGGGGTTAGTGGGTTTATAGTTAGATGGTCTGCAATGTGGGATTGGTTTGTTCTTCCCCTGGGATCAGGGGGTCCCTGAAATCCCAATGGTCTGGAATCTTTTTTCCAGAAAGGAAGGCTCCCCTGTTTCCCACCCTGGACTTTGGAGGTTGAAGGGAATCTCCAGGAACTGGTCAGATTCTGGGGTTTGCCCAAGCTCTGGCAAGAGCTAAGAATGCCCTGCTGAGCTTGGGGTCTGGGCTATGCCGCATGGTTACTAGCCCTTATTGTCAGGCCTACTTTCCTATTCCAGCTCCTGCAGCCCCCAACCCACACTCAGCAATTATTGGAGAGCCTGGACCCTCACAGTGCATCTGCTCTGCTTCCCCTCAGCTGGCTCCTGGCTGTGTAACTCTCAACCAGGCCCCAACACAAAAGGCCAGAAATGGGTTCCAGCTGCGACCCGTGCACATCTGGAAATGTGTTCGTGGAGGTGGTATGTCTGAGGCATGCGCAACCTCCAGCTTGTTGGCCCTGTGAGGGGTCATGGTAGTGGAGACTGGGACTACATAATCTTAATACGCAGTCCCATTGTGCCAAAATGTGAGCCCACAAAAGTGTAGGAAAACAATTACCCCCAGTCCTCGGTCTTGGAAGTGGTTAATGAGTCACCCAGAGGCTGCTGGGAGGGAACCCTGGCCCCTCCTCGTTGGCAAGGGGCCTCCTCACCCCTACTCTCCCTCCTGTTCTGCCTTGATGTGGAGCCCTGGAGCCTGGACCCCAGAGGAGTCTGCCTCATTTGAACTCAGATTCAGAGCTTCTGCACCTCCCAAGCTGCCCCGTTTCACCACTCGGGAGGAGTCACCTCCCACAAGATTTCATTCTTTCACCTTTCTATCCCTGACAGGTTAAGAAATATTTGAGCTTGGGCCATAAGAGGTGACTCTGAATGTGGAACCTGACAAGCTTTGTTTCTTTGCAGGTCGCTGGATCTGAGAAACTTCCCAAGTGACCACATTCCAGGGACAAGCCAACTCTGTGAAGCACCCTCACCCATCTCTTGCCACATTCCCCACAGGACCTGGGGAAAGATGATGGGGTCCAAGGCCTGGATGTTCCCCCTCCTTGTCCTGGAGGTCACCTCTGTGTTGGGTACAGGCTAAGTATCTGCTAGCTCCAAATCTTCCACTTGTATGGTGAAGTCATGTCTAGTCTGGGGCCCAGCTATGCATTTACCTTCAGCTACAACAATGGCCTTAAAGCCTGGGGCTGGTTTATGGATTTATTCATAATTTATACTCTGCTTGTTTTCCCAAAGAATTTGAGATAGTTCTTGCTATTAAAACTCACAGAACAGAAACTTTTCAAGGAGAAGAGGGATGAGTCATCATCATTCAGAGGGAAGGAAAAAAGATTAAAGGGTTACTGCCCCTGTGTACTAAATTTAGTTCTGAGCTTCCTGGCAGCCTAAGCAAAAAGGAGAATCACAAGGGATCATTGAGTTCTCAGAAGCAAGTATGAGTTTGGTCTGTTTTTAGTTTCATGGGCATTCTTCTGACCTAAAACTCAATTTCATTTAGGTCCTACAGCTAAATTTCACAGAGGCACCAGAGCAGATCAGTCATACAAAAGGACAGCTGGTCTCCTTGCCCTGTCGCCCTATCCTCTGGTAACACTGAGCTCTAAAAGGAAGAGGTGGAGAGAATGTGCCTGGTGGAACTGCTGACTCCCTTAGGCATCTAAACATCAGAGCTCCCAGCACTACCCTGCACATTCTCTCCCACCTCCCCTTCCTCTCCTGATTTCTAACCACATACTCAGGTAAAGCAAATTGCTCAACACCCTCTCTCTCTTTCTCTCTCTCTCTCTCTCTTTTTTAAAGATTTATATTTATTTCTCCTCCTCCCTCATTGTTTGTGCTTGCTGTCTGCTCTCTGTGCCTGTTTGTTGTGTGCTCATCATCTTTTTTTTTTTTTCTTTAAGGAGGCACTGGGGGGAAGCGGCTGTGGCTCAATCGGTGGGGCTCCCATTTGCCATGTGGGAGGCCCCGGGTTCGGTTCCCGGGGCCTCCTGGTGGGGGCGGGCCCACCCCCACCCGCACGGCGTGGTTGGCTGACCCAGTGAGCACGGGCAGCAAGGGGGGGGATAGATGAATAAATAAATAAAATCATAAAAAAAAAAAAAAAAAAAAAAAAAGGAGGCACTGGGAACTGAACCCGGGACCTCTCATGCTCCCAATCACTTGAGCCACCTCAGCTCCCTCAAGACCCTCTTTTAAAGCTGCAGGCACTGCAGGCTTTGTGACCACAGATGCAGGAACAAAGCCTGTCTCAGTGTCTTGTCAAACCTGTGGGTACCCACCACCTGCTTTTCTCTTTCCATCCTGACAGCTGCTGTTTGTGAAGATGATTAACATTCAACCATCTAAGGGGAAATCAGATTAGTCTGATTAAAGGAGCTCCTATCACCCCAATTAAGCAACACAGAGAATTCTGATTTGGCTCCCCACATGAGAGTTAATTGCCTTTCAAAGCTTTTGCAGCCCTCTGGCTCCCTTTCCTCCTTTCCTGCTTCCCCTTCTGGAGCCCCCAACCCAGCCTCAGGTGAGGTACGCTAGAAGCTGCATGTGACCTGAGGACCCTGGACCCATCCTCAGGCAGACTCCACCATTCAAGGGTCAGAAAACTGAGGACCACTGCCCCAATGAGGCCACATGAGTCATTTATGGGAGGGTAAAAGCCAAGCTTGTACCAGGCATTGAGCTGAAAGGTCTTACAATTATTTAGCATAAATTATATGCTAGGCATTATTCTAAGTGGATTTTATGAATGAGCTCATTTAATCCAGACAGTCCTCTGAGGAAGGAGCTATTGTTATCTTCATGATGAGGGAACAGGCAGGAAGATGGGTAAGTAGCTTGCCCAGGGGCACACAGTTAAGGAGTGGCAGAGCCTGCGGAGCTCTGGCTCTCAATCTGTACAGTGTGCTTCAGAGATGTTTACTTGAGTCACCTCATGGAATCCTCACACCAACAGAGCTGCTTTGTGAGGTGAGAATTAATATCTCTATTTCACAGATGAGGAAAATAAGGCTCTGTTTTGCCAAGAAGGGCGGGCCCCAAAGCAGGAGCCCTAGCCCACTGGTTGCTCAGTAGCATCCTATGAACTATTTCTAGAACAAGAGTGAAAGGAGAACTACAATAACTGAGCATGCACTAGATGCAGGCCTCTCTGCACCTATTATAACCCTGAATATGTACCATGGCCCTATGATGTACTGATTATTAGTGCATCCCCATTTTATGGGGAAAAGATTGAGAGGAATAAAGCTATTCTGAGGTTGTACAGGCAGTAGGTGGCAAAGTAGAGATCTGAACTCACATCAGCGCTCATGCCCTATCCACCCCATCACACTGCTTCTCCGCATCCAGAGAGGCTGGTAGCAGGACCCTACTGAGCCCCTGCCAGTTATAGGTCAGGCTTCTCACGCAGCTTCTTCTCCTCCTGGCCCTCAGGGAGGCAAATGATGCTTTCCCAGTCGGTGAGAAGAGTCCAGCCTGGGAAGAGGACCCCTGGCATCATCGCCAAGCCTGCTGACCCCCTGGAGAGTGAGTTGTGGCTGGAGCAGGGGTGGGGGTGGGGGTGGGGAGAGAGGTCTTTACTGAGCTTGCTAAGAGAATTTCTGAAGCCAGGGTGAAATGTCGGAGTCCCGTGGAAAGCACTTTTACAAGGCATTTGGACTTCCTCTCCGTCCAGGCAGAGGGACCTAGTATACAGGACAGCTCAGAATCATGAAGCTGCCTGACATAGCCCAAGAGTGCTGCAGCGCCTGCTGTGCCCAGAGCACAGGTTGGTGGGGAGAGACGGCGAGATGAGGATGAAGAGACAGCCGGGGCCAGTTCATCAGCACCTTGAATGCCTGGGGTCTTAGTTTCCCAGGGTGGCCGTGCCAAAGTATCACTAACTGGGTGGCTGAACACAACAGAACAGTTCTGGAGGCTAGAAGTCTGAAATCAAGGTGTCGGCAGGGCCAGGCTCCCTCTGAGGTCTGTGCGGAAGGATCTGTTCCATGCCCCTCTCCTGGCTTCCCATGGTGGCAAGCTGGCAATCCACGGTGTCCTCCCTCATCTGTCCTTGCCCCTCCTCTTCTTAGGACACAAGTCATGTTGGATTAAGGGCCCTCCCTACTGCAGTGTGTCCTCATTTCAACTTGCCTAATTCCATCTGTAACAAACTCACATTCTGAGGGACTGGGGATTAGGATTTCAACATATCTTCTGGGGGGACACAACTCAACCCCTAACACCTGGCTAAGGGATGTTTAAGCTGGGGAGTGGTATGGAGAGAGCTCATCCTGACTGCAGGGTGGTGGGGAGGAGAGGGGCCAAGGGGCGCCTCAAAGTCGAGAGACTGGTCTGGAAATTGCTGACGTGGTACAACCAGGACTGATGGGAACTGGAATGCGGGCCTTGCAGTGCGGGTTGCAGAAGGGTTAAGAGATGGGAGAGATGCTGGAGGGAGATGTGGCAGGGCCTGAGACCAGTTGGGGGTGGGTGAGAAGTATCAGGGAAGACTCCCAAGTATTAAGCAGGGAAGGGGAACTGGAGGTCACCCAGGGCTACAGGGCGTAGCTCCACCCCAAGCTGACTCTGGTCTCTCAGGTCCTGGAGAGTGGACGACATGGTTCAACATTGACCACCCAGGCGGGAAGGGTGACTATGAGCGTCTGGATGCCATTCGCTTCTACTATGGGGACCGCGTGTGTGCCCAGCCCCTGCGGCTAGAGGCTCGGACCACGGACTGGACGCCCGCAGGCAGCACTGGCCAGGTGGTCCACGGCAGCCCACGTGAGGGCTTCTGGTGCATCAACAGGGAGCAGAAGACTGGCCGGAATTGCTCTAACTACACCGTGCGCTTCCTCTGCCCACCAGGTGAGCCTGAACAGCAACCTCTAATCCCCGCCTCCCACCAGCACAGGGGCAGGCCAGGACCTGCCTCTGGCCATGGGAACTCCAGCGGTCACACAGACTTCAACTCTCTGACAATAACCCATTTGTGTCAGCACCACAGTCTTCCCAGTAGTGCTCCCTAATGATGGGCGCCCTCCATTCAACTCATTTTATTGAATGTGTGTGGCACGGTAGTTAAGACCACAGTCTTTGGAGTAGGGCTGCTTCGGTTGGGATCCTGGGTCTACCATATGAACAGTGTTTCTTAGGCAAATTTTCTCCAGCTCTCTGAGCCTTAGGTTTCTTACATGTAGAACAGAGGTAATATTAGTAAATCTTGGTTTGTTTGTTTTTTAAATGAGGATTAACTGAAATAATGAATGTAGAGTGTAGAGGGGGTAACCCAGGATAAACATTCACTAAGAGTGAATAGCTATTATAGTACCAGTGTCAGACACTGTGCTAGTTATCTATATTAGTCTATACAGCAATCTTTGAGGAATCTTCCATTTTGACCAGTTAAGAAGGTTCATAGAGGTTAGGTAAATTCTCACCATTACACAGCTGATAAGTAAATAAGTAAAGAGCTGGGATTTGAAACCATGTCTGTGTTTGCAGAGTTCATGCCTTTTTTTTTTTTTTGAGGTACCGGGGCCCAGGGATTGAACCCAGGACCTCATAAGTAGAAAGCTGGTGCTCAACCACTGAGCCACATCGGCTCCCCTGAGTTGGTTTTTTTCATTTGTTTGCTTGGCTTTTTGTTTGTTTGTTTGTTTTTAGGAGGCATCGGGAATTGAACCTGGGACCTCTCATGTGGGAAGCAGGCACTCAACTGCTTGAGCCACATCTGGCCCCCTCATGCTCTTTTTTTTTTTTCTTTTTTTCTTTTTTCTTTATCCCCCCTTACCCCAGATGGTTCTCTCATCTGTCTGCTCATTGTTTACTTGCCTTCTCCAGAAGGCACTGGGAACTGAACCCGGGACCTCTCACATGAGAGACTAGTGCCTAATGGCTTGAGCACATCCACCTCGGGCTGCAGTGTCTGCTGGCTTGTGGCATCTGCTTGTTGTGGCAGGGGTGGCATCTGCTCTTCTTTTAGGAAGCACCAGGACCGAACCCAGGAACGCCCATGTGGTAGGCAGGCTGGTTGAGCCACACCTGCTTCCCCCTCATGCTCTTTTGATCCCCCCACATGGGACACTAGAGATATTGGGGGAGCCACCTGCAGACCTACCCACTTCTTAGAGGCACATTCCCTTCTCCTATGGATTCCACCAGTTCACACAGCCTGACCCTGCAGGCCTGGGAGGGAGTGGTGGTCATCAGGAGTGGGAGCTCAGGCCGGTCTCCTGGGCAAGGTCTATGCCCCCATTCTTGTGCACAGGCCTCAGACCAGAGGTGAAGAGAGTGGGAAGACAGGGCTTGATGTCTGAATCATGCAGGTCCCAGGCTCTGACCTCCCAGGAGACCTTCTGCAAAAGCATACAGATGTTTTCAGACTGGCAGGGCAGAGAGGAAAGGTGGCACTATCCCTGCACACCCTAGGATGCCATATCAAAGTCCCAGAGCTTGGCCAACAAGCTCCTCTCAGGACCACCCAGAGGCCCTATGGAGCCTATGTACAAATTAGGAAGAGTCTAAGGAAGAGTCCTTAGACTTGACTTCCATCTGTTTGGAAAAAAATCATTGCAATAAACAGAAATATCAATGACATCTATGACGTAAGTGTAGGTCCTGTCTCTCCTCACTAGAGAAGAAACCTCTGGATCAGATTTCCTGACAGAGTCCCCTTGGGAGGGATGTCAGACCATTTGTTGATCCCACTTTGCAGGGTCCCTGCGTCAAGACATGAAGCACATCTGGAGCCCATGGTCTCCCTGGAGCAAGTGCTCGGCTGCCTGTGGTCACACCGGGGTCCAGACTCGTACCCGCACCTGCCTGGCAGAGACGATGTCACTGTGCAGCGAGGCCACTGAGGAGGGCCGGCTCTGTGTGGGCCAGGCTTGTACAGGTACCACCTTTGCTCCTGGCACTGGGAAGTATGCAGGGTAGGTCTGAAGCAGCCAAGGAAGATGGGTTAGATGGTAAAACTGAGACAATTCATTCACTCACCCAGTATTAGCCAAGCATCCATTAGGTTCTCTGATGGGGGCTGTAAGGGTAATTTAGGAGCACAGAGCAGGGTCAGTTTTCATAGCTAAGGGGAATCAAGGCTTCCCAGAGGAGGTGTACTGTCTTGAGTCTTGCAGGATGAGTAGAAGTTTGCTACCCTTCCTTATCAGCCTGTATAACTAAGGCCTAAGGAGGAAGAGAGCATATCAGAGTCTACAGGCTGGGACATGGTGGAGGGAGGACCATAATCAGTATAACCCTTGCTGATGTGATCCCTTTCCCACAGCCTGTGACCTGAGCTGCCCCATGGGCCAGGTGAATGCTGACTGTGATGCCTGCATGTGTCAGGACTTTGTGCTGCATGGGGCTGTCTCCCTCCCTGGGGGTGCCCCAGCCTCAGGGGCCACTGTCTACCTGCTGACCAAGACACCTAAGCTGTTGACTCAGACAGACAGTCGTGGGAAGTTCCGAGTCCCTGGTTTATGCCCCGATGGCAAAAGCATCCTGAAGATCACGAAGACCAAGTTTGTCCCCATCATGTTCACAATGCCCAAGACCAGCCAGAAGGCAGCTGTCATCAAGGCACAGTTCGTGAGGGCAGGTACCTGAGTTCTCTGGGATAGGGTTGGGGAGGAGGGTTGAACTTTTAGAAAGAGAAGTTGGGAGCAGATGTGGCTCAAGTGCCTGAGCACCTGCTTCACACATGGGAGGTCCTAGGCTCGATCCCTGGTGTCTCCTAAAAACAAAAGCAACAACAAGCAAACAAATGAAACAACCAACTCACGGTAGCTGATGTGGCTCAGTGGTTGAGCACCGACTTCTCACATACGAGGTCCTGGTTCAACCCTTGGCCCCGGTACCTCAAAAATAAATAAATAAAATAAAATAAGAGAAGTTACAGTGCTAAGAGCTTGCTGCCCAGCTTACTCAGAGGAAAACCCAAATTCCTTACCAAGGCCCACAAGGCTCTACATTATCTGGTCTCATGTTCTCTCATCTCTCTGACTACTCCCTCCACATTCACTGTCTACTCTAGCTACCCTGGCCCCCTCTCTGTTTCTCAAACACACAGATGTACTTCTGCCTCAGGGTCTTTGCACTTGCTGTCTACTCTGCTTGGAGTGTTCTTCCTGGAGATAGTGGCATGGCTTTCTCCTTCAAATGTAGGAGGTCTTCACTTGTCACCTTATCAAAAGCAGTCAATTATAATACAATGTGGGTTTTGGAGATCATAAAGAGAGGCTTGGGGTGTTCAAAAATGGTAATGAAAGGCCAAAAAATTCTGCCGGGGGTAGCAGAACAGGAATATTGCACTACTCAGAATAGCCAGCTCTATCCCAACAGCAGTGCTTGGGAATCTTGGGTTGGCACAAGGTCCCCTTCATTCTCCATGCATCACCAGATACTGCTTGAGGGACCACAGGAGCAGGTCTCAGGGCAAAGGTGTGGAGGGGGTAGACTCTACTCTGGACCACTGGAAATGGATTGGGGATGGGGATGAAGTTGTACAATTTTTTTACACAAGTCAAAGAACATGAGAGAGCGAGGCTCTGTAGAATCTGTTACAAAGAAAAAACCCAAACACTATTTCTCATCTCCTCTCCCAGAGACTCCTTACATTGTGATGAGCCCTGAGACAAAAGCACGGAAAGCTGGGCAGAGTGTGTCCTTGTGCTGTAAGGCCATAGGGAAGCCTAGTCCGGACAAGTATTTCTGGTGCGTATTCTGCCAAGTACCCTGCCCAATTCTCTTCTTGGAAACCAAGGTTTCTTGCAGTAGGTCTGCACTTAGTAATAATAACAATAATCAACAGAGTAAAGTTACAAGTATGATACTGGGTTGAGGCCACGCAGACAATCAGCAAGCCCTCTGGTTGTCCTCTCAAAGCTGGGGCACCCACAGAGCATCTCTGGTCTCAGGGGCCTGACCTGCATTTCTTCAGGACACAGAAAAAGTTTCCTCAGCCCCGTTCCCCTGACAAAGGCAAACAAGGTCAGAATCCCCAGTGGCTGGATCCTTTACTCTTCACATTTTACAGCCATCATCTAGTTTGACCCTCCCAATGATCCTGTGAGATCAGCTAGGAATCATTGTTCCCAATTTATAGACCAGGAAACTGAATCCCAGAGAGGTGAGAGGACTTGTCCAAAGATCCACAGCCAGTTAAGTGGTGGGGCTGGGGATGCAGAACCACATTCCTTGACTCCCAGGCTAGTCAGTGCTCTTGGGTGAGCTGTCAGAAGTGGCACTGGCATCGGCAGGGACCCAGCTACCATGTGTTCCACTGGCTGCTTGTCCTGGGCACTGCCATCCCACTTCCCCCCTCTTATGCCTTGCAGGTACCACAATGATACGCAGCTGGACCCCTCCCTCTACAAGCATGAGAGCAAGCTGGTGCTGAGGAACCTGCAGCAGCACCAGGCCGGGGAGTACTTCTGCAAGGCCCAGAGCGACGCGGGGGCTGTGAAGTCCAAGGTTGCCCAGCTATTTGTCATAGGTAAGTCTGTCAGAGTCCTTGGGGAGGGGGGTCCTACACCTGCCATAGGGTGGCTGAGCACCCAATGAGCATAACTGGGCAGTAAAATCTCAAGCTTTTCCATGCCATGCATAGCCCCCTTTGTGGCTCTCTGGAACACAAAGATGGTGGACCCAAATCCTACCCTAACAAAATTGCCATTCCAGCAGGGGTGAAGAGATGTCAATAAGATACAAATAAGATAGAAAAATGCAGCTAAAACAGGAGATAAGGGGCTGTGGTGCTAGAGATGACAGATACCTTCGAGGTGGAAGTGATCATGGATGGCTGCTGGAGGGAGCAGCTTTTTAGCCTGAGTCTTTAAACAGTGGTCCCCAACCTTGGCTGCTCATTGGCATCACCTATTAAGGTTTTACAACTACTGATGAATGGGACTTACCCCCAGAGATTCTGATTTAATTGGTCTGGGATGCAGCCTGGGCATCAAGTTTTAAAAACTCTCCAAGTGATTCTGATTTGCAGCCAAGGTTGAGAACCCCTGGTCTTAAAGAATGGGAAGGGACTGTGTGTATGGAGATGGGGCATTCCAGACTGAGGGGCCAGGCAAAGGTACAGAAGTGGGAAACAGAGGCACTTTCAAAGAAGGGGTGACCTGAACAGAATTGTCTTCAAAAAGGGAAGAACTGGAAGGGGAGAGAGTTGAGGCCAAAAACGAATCAGGAACTCAGACTTCAAAAGTCGGGGTGGGGGATGGGGAGAGATAGGATGCCATAGTAATTGGCTTGAATAAAACAAAGCAAAACCAAACAAAGGGCAGAGAAAGAAGAATTTATTGGATAGATCCTGGAATATTTCACAGACTCCAAGAAAGTTGAGCAACAGACCTCAAGACAGGCAGGACATAGGGTGCTCCAGACTGAGCTCAGCAGGGGAGATGGGGCGCCCCCTCAGCAGTGGTCCTCAACCCATCATATCAATGCTACCCATTTGTCACCCTTCTTTTTTAATACTATCCTTACTATTCTGAAGTTATATTTATAGATAATAATTTAATTACATATAGTGGTTGAAAAATATGGCCCTGGCAGTACTATAATGGAGAAATGAAAAGGAAATAATTTTAATACAAAATAGTATGTATTTCAATATGTACATGCTTTGGGCACAATGACATGAGACCAATGAAGAGGTCAGACACTTAATCCAGAATCACCATAAACATGCCCGCTATAAATGCTGATGGATGCAGAGGTATCATTTTGGTGGTTCACATTCCCTGGGTAACATTCCCTGGGGATGTGATTTTCTGAGATAAACAAATTTTGGTGTTGTTCCAAGCTAAACAAAATACAATCTTAACTCGATTTACATGGTTGCTGCATTCTGGAAAATTTCAGTGTATGTTAAAGCCATGTAAAAAATTTATATACTAGGCTCTGGCAATTTTAATGATTATCTGATGGGATATGTGAAAGTTATACACAAAAATTCTTTATGCAGGACATTGCCAGGCATCGAAGGCCATAGAGCATCAATGGCCCCTATGTGACAGTAGCACCCCTAATTTTGGTGATAATCCAAAGTACCCCCACAAATTTCCAAGAAAGCCCCCCCCCCAACATATTGAGAACTACTACTCTAGTGATCTCAGCAACCAACTCTGTTTCCCCATCTATAAAATGGGGTTAGAAATAGCTGCCCTTTCTCCTTCACAGGAATGCTGTGAGAATCAGAGTCACAGATATGCAAGTCGTTTGAAAACCATAAAGCACTGCAGAAAAGTAAGGCAGAGGCAATCTGTGTGGGACATGAACTTACATCTAATGTCCATACCATTTCCTTCCACAGGCCCTGATGAGATCCCTTGCAACCCAAACCCTGAGAGCTACCTTATAAGGCTTCCCCATGACTGCTTCCAGAATGCCACTAACTCCTTCTACTATGATGTGGGCCGCTGCCCTATCAAGACCTGTGCAGGGCAGCAGGATAACGGGATCAGGTGCCGGGATGCTGTGCAGAACTGCTGCGGCATCTCCAAGACAGAGGAGAGGGAGATCAAGTGCAGTGGGTACACACTGCCCACCAAGGTAGCCACAGAGTGCAGCTGCCAGCGGTGTACAGAGACCCGGAGCATTGTGCGGGGTCGTGTCAGTGCTGCCGACAATGGGGAGCCCATGCGCTTTGGTCACGTGTACATGGGGAACAGTCGTGTGAGCATGACTGGCTACAAGGGCACTTTCACCCTCCATGTCCCCCAGGACACCGAGAGGCTAGTGCTCACATTTGTGGACAGGCTGCAGAAGTTTGTCAATACCACCAAAGTGTTGCCCTTCAACAAGAAGGGAAGTGCAGTGTTCCATGAGATCAAGATGCTTCGGCGGAAAGAGCCCATCACCTTGGAGGCCATCGAGACCAACATTATTCCCCTGGGGGAGGTGGTTGGTGAAGACCCTGTGGCTGAGCTGGAGATCCCATCCAAGAGTTTCTACAGGCAGAATGGAGAGCCCTATACAGGAAAAGTCAAGGCCAGTGTGAGCTTCCTGGATCCCCGGAATATTTCCACAGCCACAGCTGCCCAGAGTGACCTGAACTTCATCAACAATGAAGGAGATACCTTCCCTCTTCGGACATATGGCATGTTCTCTGTGGACTTCACAGATGAGGCCACCTCAGAGTCACTCAATGCTGGTATGGTGAAGGTTCACCTTGACTCAACCCAGATCAAGATGCCAGAGCATGTGTCCATGATGAAACTCTGGTCACTCAACCCAGACACAGGACTGTGGGAGGAAGAAAGTGACTTCAAATTTGAAGGTCAGAGGCGGAACAAAAGGGAAGAGAGAACCTTCCTGGTGGGCAACATGGAGATCCGCGAGAGGAGGCTCTTTAACCTGGATGTCCCTGAAAACAGGAGGTGCTTTATCAAGGTGAGAGCCTACCGGAGTGAGAGGTTCTTGCCTAGTGAGCAGATCCAGGGGGTGGTGGTCTCTGTGATCAACCTGGAGCCCAGAGCTGGCTTTTCGTCCAACCCCAGGGCCTGGGGTCGCTTTGATAGTGTCCTCACAGGCCCCAATGGGGCCTGTCTTCCTGCCTTCTGTGATGACCAGTCCCCTGATGCCTACTCTGCCTATGTCTTGGCAAGCCTGGCCGGGGAGGAACTGGAAGCAGTGGAGTCTTCTCCTAAATTCAACCCAAATGCAATTGGCGTCCCTCAGCCCTACCTCAACAAGCTCAAGTACCGGCGGACAGATCACGAGGACCCGCGGGTTAAGAAGACAGCTTTCCAGATCAGCATGGCCAAACCAAGGCCCAACTCAGCTGAGGAGAGCAATGGGCCCATCTATGCTTTTGAGAACCTCCGGGCATGTGAGGAGGCACCACCCAGTGCAGCCCACTTCCGGTTCTACCAGGTTGAAGGGGATCGGTATGACTACAACACTGTCCCCTTCAACGAAGATGACCCCATGAGCTGGACTGAAGACTACCTGGCATGGTGGCCTAAGCCGATGGAATTCAGAGCCTGTTTCATCAAGGTAAAGATTGTAGGGCCAGTGGAGGTAAATGTACGGTCCCGCAACATGGGGGGTACCCATCGGCGGACAGTGGGGAAGCTGTATGGAATCCGGGATGTGAAGAGCACACGGGACAGGAACCAGCCCAATGTCTCATCTGCCTGCCTAGAGTTCAAGTGCAGTGGGATGCTCTATGACCAGGACCGCGTGGACCGCACACTGGTGAAGGTTATCCCCCAGGGCAGCTGCCACCGAGTCAGCGTGAACTCCATGCTGCATGAGTATCTGGTCAACCACCTGCCACTGGCAGTCAACAATGACACCAGTGAGTACACCATGCTGGCACCCTTGGACCCACTGGGCCACAACTATGGCATCTATACCGTCACCGATCAGGACCCTCGAACGGCCAAGGAGATCGCACTTGGCCGATGCTTTGATGGCACGTCCGATGGCTCTTCCAGAGTCATGAAGAGCAACGTGGGAGTAGCCCTCACCTTTAACTGCATAGAGAGGCAGGTGGGCCGCCAGAGTGCCTTCCAGTACCTCCAAAATACTCCAGCCCGGCCCCCCACTGGAAGAATAGCCTCAAGGAGGCAGCAACAGGCAAGTAGGGGTGGCCAGCGCCAGCGCAGAGGGGTGGCCCCTCTGAGGTTTTCTGGGGTTGCTCAACAGCTGGTGAGCAACTAAGTCTCGTGGTGCTCCGTCCCCGCCCCAGCCTCTCGTGGCAGCCATTGTGAGACTGATGCACAAACTGTCACTCGGTTAATTTAAGCACATCTGTTCTGGCGCAATTTGCTTGTTTGTTTCTTCATGCTTTTACTTAGTGTCTTTGTCCCATGAAACTGATTGCCACGTAGTTCCCCCAAAACAGCAAAATAAGGGTCCTTTGTCCTGTTCTTTAAAAGAAACACAATCAACTGTCCACTGGTAAACTGTGCAGCTTTGACTATTCTTCACTTAGTGCCATCAACAGAAAAGTACTTCCTTTTCTTTTTGCATGGTTTTGCCCACTGGTATGATAATAATGATAATCCGATGATGAAGGTCAGATAACCAATATAAAGCATATATTTCTTGGCCTTGTTCCACGGGTTGTAAGAAAGGCCTCCATCACAGTTCAGAATACACACGGTGGTGAATAAAGGAATAAACTACAATACTTTTACTTGAAATGTAAATAACTTATTTATTTCTTTGCTGAATTTGGAACTTTAGTGCACATTCAGTGTCAAGCTATTGAATATAGGATAATCATAGTTCTTCAACCAACTCTGGAAAGAACTTCTCCTATCAACATCACATTAGATTGCTATTTGTATCAGTATATTTCCCTTACACTTGCTTTAGTTCTTGCTATAAGTCCACTGTAGCCCAAGGCAGATGTCAATAAATGCATATTTTGTACTTTGATTCTGAGGCAGTGGTCCTGTCTTTTATCCCTTAAAGCGAGCCACTACTCAGAGGGGCAGAGGGACTCTGAAAAACAGTCACTAGGTGGTGTGAGGCCTGCCCCTCTCCCCACACTAAGTTATAGGAATGTGTAACTGGGCACCCACTCTGGAGGTCAAGTTTGTTCTCATGGATCATATTTTCCATTTGCAGGGAAGTGCAGAGATTCCTGAAATTGTGAGCATGTTCTGGGCTCCTGAGCAAAGCTAAAACATGCCCCCCTTTTTTCTTTGTTTCTTTTCGATATTGGGGAACTTATACAATGGCTTGTCCCAGGGTTCAGCAAGCTGACTAAGTGGTCCTTTGGTTCCTCCCACTCCCCCACCCACAACCACCTGCTGCCTTCTCCAGCTGGGCTGGCTGACCTCACTCAGAAATGATGGGCTTTTCCTTTTTTTCCCTAAGCATTTCTAAAGACGCCCAGCAGCTTTCCAGACACCAGACCTCTGTTGTATGAAGCAGTCCTTGTTCCTTTGAGTAAAATAACTGGTCCAAATGGACAGGATTTTGTCTTTGGAAAAGGTATTTGGTTTAAAATAGTAAATCAGGGAAGCGGATGTGACTCAAGTAGTTGGACATCCATCTACCATACAGGAGGACCCAGGTTCAATCCCCAGGACCTCCTGCTAAAAAAAAAAAAAGGCAAGCAGGCAAACTGGGCCCGCACAGACGTGGCAAGCCACGCAGCAAGATGATAACACAACAAAAGAGAAATGCAGGGGAGAGTCAAGGCGAGACATGCCAGAAACTAGGAACTGAGGTGGCGCAAGTGACAGGGTGCCTCTTTCCCACATCAGAGGTCCCTAGGATCGAATCCCAGTGAAGCCTGGATGAGAAAAGTATGAAGAGAAGGCAAGAAACAGACACAGAAGATCACCCAGACAGCAAGTGGGGGGGTGGGGGGGAGGACTCATAGAACTGTACACCAAAAGGAAAAATAAAGTCAATTAAAAAAAAAAAAAAGTAAATCAGAGGCTAGTGGGTAGTGCCAGGGTAGTCTTAGAGGAATCAACAGTCAGGGCAGTGGGGTATGGGTTGGGTGAGATGCACTAACTGCCCCTCTCCCAACCCCTACAGCCTCTATCAGAAGTTTTGGGGTTAGATATGGAGAAGAGGGGACATTGTTTATAATCAGGACAAAAAGCTTTCCCTGATCCCCTAGCTGGCCTGCACAACTCCTTTTGGCTTTCTCTGGCCTGGGTTGGATTTGTGCTCCTGGCTCAATATCTCCCTGGCTCCCACAGGTTTGCTTCAAAATCAATTAGAAGTTTTTTGGGCTGAACAGTCTCATCCCCATGACTGCTGAGAAAGCAAGCAGATGCAGGGCTGAGGCCTAGTGGCCTTGTGATTGCTGCTTGACCCACTTCCAGCTTTATATGTCCCACTGCTCCTAGGGAATGGCTCTCATCAGCTGCTTGGTGGGGGTTTAGCTGCCCTTGCTGAGGGGCCATCTGCAGCACAGCCATCTCAGCCGCCTCAGGAGCCAGAGCTCATGCTGTTTCAACCCAACTTCCTGTGCACTTCCATCAAACTCAGAAAGGTGGCTCTGGGAAAGGTGGGCTGCCTAGGCCCCCAGTCCATGCCCCTCCCTTTCTGCTCTCTGGTGAGGGCCTGAATAAAGAGATGCTAGCAGGTAGCAGATGGTGCCTGCTCTTTGCTTCACTAACCAAACATTTATTGAATGCCTATTCTATGCCAGGCCATGTACACAAGTAGACAGGTTAACAGGTCTTTATGAGATAGTATAAAATATGCTGTACTTGGTGGCACGAGATTTTGTGGGGGTGGTGGTCGTAGGGGGCTTCTTGGGGGAGACATCTAATTTGATGTATGAATGACGGCTAGGAGCTGACTCCTTGCGGATGTGGCTGTCAGGAGCAGGGGACATATGCAGAAACAGCTTGTGCGAAGCTGGGGGATGGAGATGGGGAGGGGATGGCAGATACTGCTCTTTCAGAAAAGGAAACACTGTTCACTTGAGCTCATGATACCTCCTAATTCCTGAACTCCTTGTCTCCAAAGGCAGTTCTGACCCTGCAAGTTATGAGATTTTGGCCAAATTGGTTTCCCTTGGGCCCCAGTTTCCTCACCAATAAAGGAAAGAGTTGGTCTATTTTAGAATCTAGATGATCTTTAAAGTCCTTTCCAGGAGAGCAGATGTGGCTCAAGTGGTTGAGTGCTTGATTCCCACATGGGAGGTCCCAGGTTCGGTTCCCAGTGCTACCTAAAAAACAAACAAAAAAAGAACAAGCAAAACGAAAAATGCAACTCAGGGAAGCCAATGTGGGTCAGTTGGTTGAGTGCCGGCTTCCCACATACAAGGTCCTGGGTTCAATCCCGGGCCCCTGGTACCTAAGAAAAAAAAAAGGGGGGAGGGGAGTCCTTTCCATGAGTTTCAGTTAGGCTAAGAGCACAGTTCCTAGGGTGCCTTGCGTTGACAAAACTGCTGATGAATCACTGGGTGTTCCCTTCCCCTGTGGAGACTCGGCACATTGGATGGACAAAACATCTGTTTCAGAAATGCCCTGGGGTTTTGGTCTCAGCCTGCTGTATACTGGCTGATCATCAACCTCCCTGTTGCTGAGTGTGAACTTACGAGGACAGACACCAGATGGTGGGGAGGAAGGGCATAGGCAAGATGATAGAGGGGCCAAATCAGGCTGCTTTTGCTTCCAACCAAAGGAGTTTTCCAGACAGAATGCTCTCTAGAGGTTCAGAGAGCTCCAGCAGCTGGGGAGATAAGAGAAAAATGTCACCTAGAAGTCAGAACAAGTACAGAATCTTGACGGATAGAGAGGGCTTAGACAAGCAAAGTTGGAGGTAGCACAGGGATGGGTGGAGTTTTGAGCAAAGAGAATGGCTACAGACAAAGAGTAGAGGTGGGACTGTTTACAAGTAACAGGGGTGCCACCAGACCTCAGAAAGAATTGGAACCAGGAACTGCAAAGCAATTAGCATCTAGGCCATCACTCACCATGGTTTCCTTTTTTTTTTTCTTTTTTTTTTTTTTTTTTTTTTTACCGGGAGGTCCCGGGGATCGAACCCGGGTCCCTCCATATGGGAGATGGACGCCCAACCAGTTGAGCCACATCCGACCCCCATGGTTTCCTTTGATTCTCTTACTTGCTCTCACACTCAGTGGCTTTTGCTCTCTCAATCTCCCAGTCTCGCTCTACAGGCTTTATTTCTCATATTCTGTCTCTCTGACTCAATTTCTCTCTCTGCTTTCTCCATCTCTTTCTCTCAGCCTCTCCCAATGGTCTTTCCTTTCTGCAGTTCAGCTTTCTCTGTCCTTCTTGTTCCTGGCAGAAGATGGCCATATACATCTCAAGCCAATGAAAAGCCCTCTCCTAAGCCCAGAAACCTTGGAGAGACAATCTGATTGGCTCAGTTTGGGTTTGAGGTGTCAACTGTGGGGAGAAGGGCAAAGACGGCAGTCCTGTTATCCACATTCCTTGGAGAGAGACTCTGATTGGTCCAGCTGGTCGCCTCCAGTCCAATCAACTGTGGCCATGGTGAAGGGTGGGACATAGAGGGCAGTCCTATTATACTGTCATGGTTGCCCTGGAGGTGAGGGCACTTCTCACTGTAAATGAGTTATCCTAAAAGGTGAATATTTCACAGGTACAGTGAGCAGATCACTGTGGGTTTACTGAGAGTTTAGGATTTTTCACTACCAACCATGAGGTTATTTTAAACTTAACTAATGAGATCTGTATGATCAACCTGTTCTTTAAAATCCGTTGAGACTGGCTTCATGGTCTAGTACTTGGTCATTTTTTGTAGTTTACATGTGTGATTGAAAAAAGAAAAGCGTATCTCTAATCATTGAGTGTGGGGATCTATATTTGACCATTAAATCAAACTTGTTAATGGTGTTTTATTAATAAAAGTTTAAATCTCCCACTAGATGGTGAATTTGTCCATTTCTTCTTGTGATTCTTCAATTTGGACTTGATATATTTTGAGTCTATTTTGATGGGTGCATATTATGTATAGAATTTTCATGTCTTCTTGTGAGTTAAATCTTTATTGTGTAATGTTCTTTGTTTCTAATAATGCTTTTTGTCATAAAGCCTATTTTGTCTAATGTAGTTCCCAGTTTTCCCTTGGTTAGTATTTGCTGAGAATATCTTTTTATTCCTTCAAGCTTTTTCATTTTGTGTCTTTTTAAAGATTTACTTCTTGTAAACAGCACTATAGCTGGGTTTTAGTTTATTTTATCAATTTGACAATCTATCTGTTAACTAGAAAGTTTAATAAATACATATAGTCCAATACAGATGGACTTTTTTTTTACCATCTAACTTGGTGCTTTCTATTTTTATCATTTTTTTCTCCTTTCTTGCCAGCTTTTGAATTAAGTAATTTTTTTCTTATTCCAGTATTTTCCCCTTCTATTCGTTTGAAAGTTTTACACTCTTTTTTTCTATTCATTTAGAGCTTTCTCTTGAAATATTACACATACTGATTTTAACAAAATCAAAGTAAAGAGTATCTTCACCCCCAACAGTATTGTTTTGCCCCTCAAAAGAAACATTTTATTACTTTAATGTTAGTTTATATTTATTTACATGTTTATCATCTCAGACCTTACATTTAGGGTAATTTTCCTTCATCCTGAAGAATATCTTATAGAATTTCCCTTAGTGAAGTTCTGTTGTTGGTAGAACTATCAGGATTTTAAAATTAAGATATAATACACATACCATAAAATTCGCCATATAAAAAATGTACAATTCAGTGGTTTTTAGCTTATTCACAAAATTGTGTAACCATCACCATTATATCTAATTTTAGAATATTTCATCACCCCCAAAAGAAATCCCATACCCTTTAAAAATTCCCCCACCTCCCACCCCCAGCCCCTGACAACTACTGCCTCAATGGATTTGTGTGTTCTGGACATTTCATACAAATGGAATCATACAATAAGTGGCCTTTTGTGTCTGGCTTCTTTCACTTAGTGCAATATTTTCATGGTTTATCCACATTGTAGCATGCATCTATACTTCATTCCTTTTTCTGCTGAATAATATTCCACTGTACAGAAATAGCATTTTTTGTTTATCAGTTCACGGACATTTGGGTTTTGTCCATTTTTGGGCTATTATGAATAATGCTATGAATATTTATATAAGAGTTTTTGTATGAAC
Source organism: Tolypeutes matacus (assembly GCA_026826555.1). Taxonomy (NCBI): domain Eukaryota; kingdom Metazoa; phylum Chordata; class Mammalia; order Cingulata; family Chlamyphoridae; genus Tolypeutes; species Tolypeutes matacus. The sequence continues at coordinate 15,093,999 of JAKSZT010054396.1, forward strand.
ATATGTTTTCAATTCTCTTAGGGTATAAACCTAGGAGTGGAATTGTTGAGTCACATGGTGACCCTTTAACTTCTGAGGAACTGCCAAACTGTTTTGCATAGCAGCTGCACCATTTTGCATTTCCACCAGCCATGTATGAAGGTTCCAATTCCTCCGCATTCTTGTCAACACTTGCTATCTACTGCCTTTTTTATTAAAGCTGTCCTAGTGGGTGTGAAGTGGTATCTCGTGGGTTTTTCTTTTCTTTTCATTGTGGTTTTAATTTGCATTTCCCTATGACTAAGATATTACACACCTTTTCATGTGTTTATTGGTTATTTGTATATCTTTTTCTGGAGAAATATCTTTTCAAGTCCTTTGCCCATTTGGATTATTGTGGAGTTCTTTTTTTTTTTTTTTTTTTTTTAAGATTTTATTTATTTACTTTATCCATTTTAAACACCCCCTTCCCCATTTGCTGTTTTGTGTCCATTTGCTGGGCAATTCTCTGTGTCTATTTCCTGCCATCTCTTCTCATCCTCCTCCTCCAGTCTTCACCAGGATTCGATCCTGGAGACCTCCGATGTAGGAGAGAGGTATTCTGCTGCCTGCGCCACCTCAGCTCCTGGCTTCTGGAGCTTTCAGAGCATCTCGTCTTGTCTCTCCCCTGTTACGTCATCATCCTGCTGCATGGCTCCCGGGGCCCGACAGCTCAGCGGCACACACAGCCTGGCAGCCCATGCGCCTTCTATATATATTTTTTATTTTACCGGGAGGTCCCGGGGATCGAACCCAGGTCCCTCCATATGGCAGACGGACGCCCAACCATTTGAGCCACATCCGCCCCCCAAGAGTTCTTTATATATATTGTATACTATACTCTTTTCAGTATATGATTTGCAAATATTTTCCCCATTCTGTGGCTTGTCTTTTCATTCTCTTGATGCTGTTCTTTGAAGCACAAATTTTTAAATTTTGATGAAATCTGATTTTTATTTTTTTCCTTTGGTTGCTTATACTTTAGTGTCATATCTAAGAAATCATTGCCCAATCCAAAGTCAAGAAGATTTATACCTATGTTTTCTTCCAAGAATTTTATAGTTTTAGCTCTTACATTTAGGTCTTTGATCCAAATTCACGCTTTGGCATGTGGCTATCCAATTGTCCCAGCAGCATTGAAAAGGCTATTCTTTCCCCATTGGCATTCTTGGTCTTGTCACTGTGGTAAAAACTCATTGACCATAGATGTACCAGTTTACTTCCGGATTCTCAATTCTATTCCATTGATCTATATGTCTAACTTTATACCAGTACCATATTGTCTTTTTTTTTTTTTTTAGATACCAGGGTCCAGGGATTGAACCTGGACCTCATATGTGGAAAGCTGGCACTCAACCACTGAGACACATCGGCTCCCCTGAGTTGGTTTTTTCCTTTGTTTTGCTTCTTGTTTGTTTTTGTTTTTTCTAGGAGGCACCAGGAACCGAACCTGGTACCTTCCATGTGGGAGGGAGACACCCAATGGCTTAAGCCACCTCTGCTCCCGCTTGTTGTGTTTCTCATTGTGTTTCCTTGTTGTGTCTCTTCATTGCGTCATCTCATTGCTTCATCTCGTTTCGTCAGCTTGCCACACCAGCCCATTGGGTCAGCTTACTGTCTTGCTTGTATTCTTAGGAGGCACCAGGAACCAAACCTGGGACCTCCCATGTGGTAGGCAGGCACCCAACTGCTTGAGCCATATCCACTTCCTGGAATATTATCTTTAGATTTGTCTTCTAATCCACTAGTTCTTTTTTTCAGCTGGTCTAAATACTGATTAAATCCATGTATATAATTTTAGCAATTATATTTTTCATTTTCAAAAGTTTTTTTCTTTTTTCAAAACTAGTCACTTTTGTTAGTCTCCAATTGTTTGGTTGTGTTAAAAAAAAACATTCTTGAGTTCTTTTTAAATTTTTGATTCTTTAAAACACTCTTACATGATAAATTTTCATTCTGTGCAGTAATGTAAGAATAATGCATTATTCTTGGAGAATTTTATAACTTTCTATGTGCCTAAAAATGCAATAAAATTATGTTTCATACAGGATCTCATAGTGAGTCCTACAGAGTATAGTTCAGTGGCTAAATGCATGACTTCTAGACTCAGACTGCTTGGCTTCAAATATTGGTTCTTTTACTTTTTGGCATGCAATCTTGGACAAGCAATATAACCTCTATGTGCTTCAGTTTCTTTACCTACAGAATTGGGAAAATAATATGTACCTCATGGGGTTGTGAGGAGGATTAGTTGAACATATATATGAAAGAATATATTTTTATAACTTTAATTAGTTACTGGTATATAGTAACCACAATGTACATGTTCACTGTACTGCTATGAACCACACTGCTGGAAATGGAAGAGACTGAAAATTTGTGTAGATTAATAAGGTGATGCTTCATTTTTGTGACACTGTAGGATAATGAACTCTTCTACAAAAGTGGTTTTCCAGAAAATTCAATAGTATTCTTTTAATTTAAGCTGCAAAAATTTTTAACTTTTATTTTGACCTGTTTGGGTTAGAAATATTTTTAAAAGTTTGTATTCCTAGCACCCTACCTCCATCAAGATGGTGGAGTGAGATGCTTCAAGGCTCTCACCTCCCCACCCCCCACCCCCCGCTGAAGCTTTGAACAGCCAGCAAGAACTGGCAGAAACATCTTTCTAAAAGCTCTCAAAAATAAAATAAAATAAAATAAAAATAAAAGCTCCAGAAAATAATTAAAGAATTGCAGTAATAGGGAATGCACCAAATCAAGAAAAAGGCCACTTAAAACCATAGGAATTCACAATACCCTAACTAGCCCCTTTCCTATCCCCTCACCAGCTAAGGGTGGAGTTGACCAGCACTCCCAGTATGGATCCCTGGTCCCAGTTCTGGAGGAGCAGAATAAACTTCATACACATACTGGGAGTACATATGCCTGGCCTAGTATGGTGGTGGCCTGAAGGACTTACAGTCCCAGAACTTGCCCTGCATATAGAAGGCAGCATACAGAGCTCTCCTACAGAATTATGTGGAAGAGCAATCAAGTCATGCTGCCTGGGACAAGGGTTTGCTGGCTGTAGGACATACAGTGCAGTGCCCAGACTGTGAAGAAACTGTTTCCTAGGCAAGAAGGGATATTCCTATCCATGTAAATGGGGGAATTCCTAGAGCCACACATGCATGCCCAAGACAAGAGGCATGCACAAAAAGATTATGGCAGCCTGTAGGCTTTGGTCTGGAGCTATGATAAGCCCTGAAGAAGAGCATTTCCCAATCTGCAAAAACTGGGAAAGGTATTTTCTTTTTTTTTTTGTTAGCTCCTGGCATTCAAGGAAGCTCTGCCTTAACACTAGTTGGATTCAAGCTAAAGGAACAGATGCTTCAGAGTCTAAATTCCAGCAATAACACACTAAAATATAAAATTTTCCAGGTTTCAACAAAAGATTACAAAACATACAAAGAAACAAGAAGTGATGGCCCAGGCAAAGCAGACTATTAAAGCATTAGAAACCATCAGTGAGGAGGGGATCAGACCTGGGATAGCCCCAAAAAAATACTTCTTAAAAATGGTCCTAAATATGATGAAAGAGCTAAAGGAAATCATGAACAAAGGACTAAATGAAATCAGGAAAACAATAGATGAACACAAAGAGAATCTCAGAGAGAGGGAAATTATGAAAAGGAACCAAACAGAGCTGAAGACCACAGTAACATAACTTTAAAAACTCCCTAGATGGGTTCAACAGCAGATTGGAACTAGCAGAAGAAAGAATCAATTAACTTGAAGATAAGTAAAATCATCCAGTCTGAGGAGAAGAAGAAAGAATGAAGAAAAGTGAAGAAAAGAGCCTAAGGAACCTGTGAGACACCATCAAGCACACCAATATAAGCATTGTGGGAGTCCCAAAAGAAGCAGAAAGAAAAAAGCAGAATATTCAAAGAAATAATGGCTGCAAACTTCCCAAATTTTACAAAAAGCATTGATATATATGTCCAAGATGCTCAATGAACTCCAAACAGTATGAACCCAAATAGACCCACACTGCACCATGTAATAAACTCTCAAATGCCAAAGATAAGGAAAGAATTCTGAAAGCCACAAGAGAGAAGCAATGTGTCACATACAAGGGAGCCTCAATAAGATTAATTGCCAATTTGTCATTGGAAACCATGGAAGCAAGAAGGCAGTGGGAAGAAATAGTTAAAGTGCTGAAAGCAAAAAATTGCCAACCAAGAATTCTGTATCTGGTAAAACTTACTTTCTGGTAAAAAAAAGAAGAAGGAATTAAGATTTTCCCAGATAACAAAAGCTGAGGGAGTTCCTCACCACTAGACCGGCCCTATAAGAAATGCTGAAGAGAGTTCTGCAGGTTGAGAAGAAAGGACAGTAGAGCCTGACGCCACATGCAGAAATAAACTTCTCCAGTAAAGATTTTGACACAGATAAGTATAAATACCAGTACTACTGTATTTTTTTATTTTTAACTCCACTTATTACATCCTAGAATCTAAAAGGCAAAGGTTTAAAGTGTAATGATAGTGGAGTGGGTGTAGCTCAATTGTTGAGTGCCTGCTCCACATATATGAGGTCCCAGGTTCAATCCCTGGTACCTCCTATTAAAAAAAAATAATAATAATAATGATAAATCAATGGTTTTGGACTCATAATGTATAAATCTGTAATTTGTGACAAGAACTACATAAAGGTGGGGGGATGAAGGGGAATAAGAACGTAGTTTATGTATGCTACCATTGAAGTTGCTAAATTGTCAACAAAGCAAAAGAGATTGTTATAGATTTAGGATGTTAAATTTAAACCTCACAGCAACCACAAAGGAAATATCAGATAATACACAGACTCATTGAAACAGAAGGTAGAGTACAGGTTACCAGGGGTGGGGGGGCAGAGGCAATGGGGGGGGTTAATGCAAAATAAGTGTAAGATTTTTGTTTGGGGTGAAGAAAAGATTATAGTATGGATGGTGGTGAGGGTACTACAACATTGTGAATGTGATTAATCCCACTGAATCCCACCATTTGACTGAATGGTATGTTGGGAGGAGTTGGAATGGGAAGATTTATGTCATATATATGCTTCCACAATTTAAAAAAAAAAAGAGAAATTAAAGAGATAATTGACAGTTAAATGCAATACATGATACTAGATGAGATACAAGAATGGAGAAAAGGCTCAAAGGGATATTAATGGGACATAAGAAAAATTTGGAATATAGAATGTAAGCTTTATATCAACATTAAATTTCTTGAAGTTGATAACCATACTTAAGGTGATTACATAAGTGCATATCTTTGTTTGTAGGAAATGTACATGGAAGTAAAAGTTTCAAGGTGTATGATGTGTGCATCCTGCTCTCAAATGTTCAGAAAACTAGATAGATAGGCAAGAAAAAGAAAGAAAGAAAAGAAAAGAAAAGCAAGCAAGCAAGCAAGCAAGCTACACAAAGGTGGCAAAATGTTAAAATAGGTGGATCTGGGTATCTGGGGGAAGGGTATGTTAGAGATGTTTGTATGGGGTTTGTATTTTTTAATTTCAAAATAAAAGTTTAAGAAAAAAAGAACACAGGACAGAAAAGCTGACAATTTCATTTGTGAAGGTTTTGAAAATTAAATTGAGGATCAGACCTGGACAAGCTGAGATTCAACTGTCTAGATCTTCTCTGGCCAACAAAGTAGACACATGTGGCTATTGAGTACTTAAAACATGGCTAGTCTCAATTGAGATGTGCTGTAAGTGTAAAATATACTGGATTCCAAACACGGTACAAAAAATGTTAAATATTGCATTAATAATTTTTATCTTGATTACATGTTGAAATGATAAATATTTTGGATATCTTTGCTTAAAATATATCATTAAAGCCAACTGGCAACACAACTGGAAAAAGACCTTGAATAAAAGGGGGAAATGGTAAAGACAAATGAGTTCAAGTGGCTAAGAGACTTCAAAGAGAGTCGGGAGGTCATCCCAGAGGTAACTCTTACGCACACCTCAGTAGGAGCTCATAGAACATCTAAGTGCCTATCACCCCACTCATTGGGGTTCCTGAGAGCTCCGGAGACACCCTGGTCCTATATAAGGGGGGATAGCCCCAGAGACTGATGCCTTATCAGTGGGTTCTATTTTGGAATCTGTGCTCCTGAGAGTAACAGAATTAGACTCAAATAAGTCCTCCCTGCAAATGGTTCACCAGTCCCTTCTATTCAAACCTATATGCGATGCTGGAGTTTTTAGGTATACTTCCAGAGACTGGAGCCTCCTGCCTACCTATGTGCCAGGTGTGCATGAAATCTAGGTGGAGCTGCAACTCCTACCCTACAGCTCAATGGACTCATCCAAGTCACCTGGTGAGGAGACAACGATGGGAAATGGCCATCCCAGGGAATGGAGAGGGCCTGCATCTGCAGGCAGGATCATCCCACCCACCATATCCATGGGATATAAGCCCTCTCTCACTTGGAGTTGGAGTGGACATCACCATCCCAGTCCCCTCAGGATTGGGGGAAGAACTATGGACTAGAGTGGACTTGATGGTATTCTCTTGTTCACATATGGTGATTCTAGCAATGCAAGAAATTATAACAATGAGGTGGAGCCAGTGGCCACTTGACACTTTTGGGGTAGGGAGGGGATGAGCAGTTGAAATACAGGGGCTTCTTTGGGAGTTGGAGGTTGTCCTGAGTACTGTTGTGGCAACGGATGTAGGCCATTTTAAATCAGCACACACCACTCGGAACTGAGTGGGAGAGAGTGTGGTCTACAGTGTGAACTGTGGTCTATGGTTGGTGGCAAGGCTCCAGGATGTGTAAGTTCATTGAGGGTGGTGGGCCACACTGTGGGAGATGTTTGTGTGGGATGTGGTGGGAGGTGTGGGAGGTGGGCAACATGGGAATCCCAGGGGGTTCCGTGTAATATTTTGGGTAATCTAAGCACCTCTTAAAATATATGTGTATATATATATATATATATATATATATAACATTTTTGTAAGCAAATACACATATATGCATATATATTTATAAAAAATATATATATCATTAAAATTAAAAGATGAAGTATATATTCCTATCTGTTTAAAAACAGAGATAACAGCATAATTCAATCTTTTCTTGATGTATTAGGAACACAGTTATGAATACCAATTATTATGGTGGCATAATAACAACCATAATCAGCAATCAGAGCTGATATGAGAGATAAGAAATTTGACCCAATACTAAATGGCTCCAGGCCATATACTCTTCTTGTTGAGTTCCTGCATCTGTTTTTCCTGTTTTCTCTTTTTCTGTCTGGCAATTAGAGAACCCTTTTGGCTGTGGTTTATATGCCTGCTTCTAGCACCTCTCTCATTTCTAATTGATTCGCTTGTGGTCTGGGGATCCAGATGACCAAATCAGTATGTAGAATAAAGTAAACAGACTCAGTGAAATTCTGAAGGCCTTGGTATAAGTAGAGCACATGTGCTTTGATGTGCCAAATTTATAACATGTATTTCAGTGGCTCAGAAGCCTTTTTTCCTCTTTATTTCCTCATTGTTGGCTAATTTATCCCTGGATACTATTTTACACACACTGCCGAAGGGGCGCTTAGGGTATATATTGCTTACAAGTAATAAATGATTATGGCGAATACTAAAGCAAACATCACTTTTCTTATCTATGGCTAATACAAGTTGAAAAGGACTTATTGAAACTGCCACTTTACCAACCTCTTGAAACTGCCATTCACTAACCTACTTTTCAGGGTTGTCCCTCCCTTACTGGTTTGCAGAAGTTTCTAGTAACTTTCATCCCAATGCTTATCTCTTCATGTTTATTTACAGGAGGCTTGCTGCCTCTTGAGAAAAGTTGCTCTTTCTGAAGCCGGCTTTAACCTGTTCTTATCACAGGGCCTGCTAGGCCTCCGTTTTTCGGACCAAGCATAATTGCAATAGAGCACGCTCCATTTAACCCTGCCTTTCCCAAACTGGGTTGGCCCACATCATCCTTAACCATGCCACTCAAACACCTTTCCCAAACTGGATTGGCCCAGATCATCTCAACCCATTCTTAGCCACTCCCTTAAACCCACCTTCCCCAGACAGTATAAAACTCACTTTGTTCGGTGAGACTTATCGAAGACTTGCCTCCAGTCTCCTTGCTGGCTGTCCACGCAATAAACACTTTTCTCGAAATCCTGGTGACTCAGTATTGGCTTCTTTGTGCATCGAACAAATGAACCCTTGGGCTGTATCAATTTGGCAAACACGAAGGGACAATCATAAAGACCCCTGCCCGAGGCTCCACGGCCCCTGCGGGATGGAGTTTTCCAGTCATCAACCCTGAGCATCCGCGTAGACCAGGTAGTCTAGAGCCTCTACAACTGGGACTCTCTCCTGTCCCCACGGGCGTTGTTGGCCCTTTAATTTCGAGAGAAGAAACAGTTCCGAGTAAAGATGTCTTCTGGGTGAGTAACTTTGTTAAGGTGCGTACTCTCACGTGAAACCTGTCTGGTCTATGGTTGTGGGTTCGAGTCCCACTCTTGTTACTAGGTTAGGATTATGGGTCCAGGCCCACCTTAGTCCAACCAGGTTATTACTGGGTACAGGTCGCAGGCATATGAGAGTCAGTCAATACAGTGCTCACATTCTGGTTGTGGGTTCGAGTCCCACTCTGGTCTCCCTCCTATTGGTATACCAGTTGTAAGATCTTTTGTTAGTGCACCATATTATGACTCCCCTTTCCCAGAGCGTGTCCACGCTGTAACTAAGAATCAAGCTGGTACTGTTGCATCCCATATATAGATTAATATTCCTGGAGCTCCAGAATTTAAAGAAACTGAACTTCTAATACTTCCAATGTAAAAGAGTTTTCATAGAATTAAACCCAAATGTTTTAAAAATCTAGGTGAACTATCAAGCTTGAGGGATTGTCTGGAGCTCTTGGCTCTGACTGTACTGGCCTTCTGGGAGCTGGGGTGTGGGGTGCTGGTGCTTGTGGTTGCTGTGGACAGCCTGGGCATTGGAGGGAGAACTGTCCCGAGCTTCCCGAAACAGCAGCAATTCCACCCCCCCCCCTCCCCAGTGCTCTTTGCCCTCTAAGAAAGCAAAGTGCCTTTCAATGTGTCTGTTAAGGCTGCCCTGAGAAACAACAGAGGCTACTCCTATTGTCCATATCACATCTTCAGGCAAATAGATCTGATAATTGGAAACAATTAGAAATGGGGGCATAGGGGCTCTAACAGATACTAGGGCCTCCTTATTTATCTTAAATCCCCTGCCTTGTTAACCTTCCCCTTGGAATACAGAAACAATTCAAATGGTGGGTATATGAACTGAGCCTGTTAGGGCAGCTAGGTTTGGTTTGGAGCTCTTTCTATAATCCTGAGGATTGAAGGTGATAAGCACAATGAAAATGTTGCAAAGTATCATTTTTCCTGTAAAAGGGTTCCTCATTTACTGTGGAGCTCTGAGGGGATTTCCCAATTTGGGATTATTTTTCCTCTAATAATACTTTTGTGACAGTAACCACAATAGCAAGGGGGTAATTGAATACAATTGCCAAATTTCAAAAGACCCAGTGAGTAAAGAAAAATGTCCTTGAGAGCTATAGAAGAGTTTTCCTGGCTCATGCTTGGGACAAATTAAACAATTGTAGTGTATTTCCCATAGCCTGGTAATTGGTATGCTTTTGAGGTTGGTTCATAATTTTAAGTTGCTATGAAAACAGAAGGTTTTAACCTGAAATGAAGGAAAAATAGAAAAACGCTAGTTGCTTTTATAAGCCTGCAATTAAATAATATCTTAGCCATAATAATAAACCAGACCTTCCTACTTGTCTCCAGAAAACTGTTTTGGAAATTATTCATAATATATCTCACTGGAATACTGATAAAATGGTAAATTGAGAAAACAATATTTCTGAAAACTATCCCCTAAAACAGCTTTGTCTTCTGAGCTACCAGTGTTAAATACAATAAACACATACAATTTTATTCTACTTATGTTCTCCCTGAACTTATGTAGGTTTACTAATAAAATAAGCTAAAAAGATATTTATTATATCTTTAAAATGAGATAAAATGTAAATTTGTGCTTAAGAAAATTGAGTTGACAATTTTTGACAAACTTTATTTTAAGAATACTTGTGTTATGTAGGATGTTTGAAGATGATTCAAAGATCCTTTTGGTAGGGTATGCAGGTATGAGGCATATAAAGTATGCAGGATGTGTTTTGTTAAGGAAAAGGGGTGTAGTTTAGTCCTATAGTAGCATGGTTTTCCCAGAATGGGAAACAGGAATGTGTAGGACAAAACCTAAATGACTTTTATTTGTTGCAGTCAATGCTGGCTAAGACTTGATAGGCTTATAAATAATTTTTAAGAGCTTTCATATCAAACAGTAAGTTCATACAAAAGTTTGGTCTTCTCTGTTAAAATGATGAGGTTTCCTTGAATTACTAGACTGCTCTTTGTAAGAAATTATAAAAGTTTTTTTTTTCCCCCATCTGGTATTCTGCCTAGAAGAAAAAAATTCTGTATCATAACAGAATAATATTCTTGTTGATGTTTATATTGACCTTATCATCTTTTATTGTTTTAGAAAACAAGTCTGCTCACTTTTTTTTTTAATATTTATTTTATTCCCCTACCCCCTTGTTGTTTGCTCTCGCTGTCTGCTCTCTGTTCGTCTTCTTTTTAGGAGGCACCGAAAATTGAACCCGGGACCTCCCATGTGAGAGGGAGGCATCCAATCACTTGAGCCACCTCGGCTCCCTGCTTGCTGTGTCTCCTCACTGTGTCTCTTTGTTGAATCATCTCGTTGCGTCTGCTCACTGCACCAGCCCATCGGGTCAGCTTGCTGTCTTGCTTGTCCTCTTTAGGAGGCACCGGGAATCAAACCCAGGACCTCTCATGTGGTAGGCGGGCGCCCAACTGCTTGAGCCACATCCGCTTCCCTTTGCTCACTTTATTTATTTAAACAGTTTATTGAAGTATATCATTCATATGTGAACATACATAATCTATAAGTGTTCAGTAAACATTGTGAACTTACAAAACAAACATGCATAACATCATGCAGGCTCCCACACATCACCCCCCACACACACAAATACCCCACATTATTGTGAAACATCAGTTAACAAATCATGAAAGAGCATCGTGAAAGTATTACTACTAACTATAGTCCATATCTTCCTCCCCTATACATTTTTTTTTAAAGTTTTATTTATTTATTTATTTACTTTTATCCATTTTTACCCCCCTCCCCGTTTTTGCTGTTTCTGTGTCCATTCGCTGGGCAACTCTGTGTCCTTTTCCTGCCCTTTCTTCTCATCCTTCTCCTCCTGTCTTCACTGGAATTCAATCCACAGACCTCTGATATAGGAGAGAGGCATCCTACCGCCTGTGCCACCTTAGTTCCTGGTTTCTCAGTACGTCTCATCTTGGCCCTCCCCCTGTGTTACTCTCCTGCTATGTCATCATCTTGCTGTGTGACTCGCGGGGCCTGATGGCTCACCCATGCACGGGGCCTGGTGGCCCACACACATTCTATATTTTTCTTTTTACCACGAGGTCCGGGAGATCCAACCTAGTTCCCTCCATAAGGGAGAGGAATGCCACATCCGTCCCTGTGCTGTATCTCTTAAGGTTAACCAAAGATACCCAAAGTTACAGTCTTTTCCCATACAGGATGGTCATATAACAATTCAGGCTTATCACCAGCATTCTAAAAACCAGACTTAGGGAGAAAAATTAGGTCTGGGGACACATGCATGGTTTCTAATATAGTGAATGTTTAGCCTACTCTATCACAAAATCAGGACAGCGAGAATATTCACAGCTCTGCTCACTTTTAAAAGAACTAATTCTCTTCCCTAATCTCAGTTAAATAAGGAATCAAATGTTTCACAGTGATCCACTTTCCTGTTAAACATATATTCAAACCTGACGACTTTTGACATTCTGTCTTCTCAAGGCCAAACCCTAAAGAATGTTTTTTAAAATATTTTCTAGTGGGCCCTGGGAAAATCACAGGGGATTTGTTCTTTTGTCTTGTAAAAAAGGAGGCATCAGAAACAGTTAAATTCATTTCATATGTTATGGGTTGCATGGGAAGTATCAAATCAAAAGGGATTTTCTAACCTGTAGGTTGAATTTATATGGGTAAATGTTATTCATATGAATATTTAGAAATTATATAAAATTACTAGAGATTTGGCAATGTTCTGTCAATGATATGTCCTGATCCTAATCTGCCTATATTAAAAAACAGTATGACAGCTAGCAGAGCCGCGGTCCGGACGGCAGCGCGTGCCCCAAGCTCTCCGCCTCCCCCCGCCCGCCAGCCCGAGGCCAGCCCGCGGCCCCAGCAGCATCACCGAGAGCAACCCCAGCAACAGCGCCATGGCCGGGTGGAACGCTTACATCGACAACCTCATGGCGGACGGGACCTGTCAGGACGCGGCCATCGTGGGCTATAAGGACTCGCCCGCCGTCTGGGCCGCCGTCCCCGGGAAGACCTTCGTCAACATCACGCCAGCTGAGGTTGGTGTCCTGGTTGGCAAAGACCGGTCAAGTTTTTTCGTGAATGGGCTGACACTTGGGGGCCAGAAATGTTCTGTGATCCGGGACTCATTGCTGCAGGATGGAGAATTTACCATGGATCTTCGTACTAAGAGCACCGGTGGAGCTCCCACCTTCAACCTCACTGTCACTATGACTGCCAAAACGCTAGTCCTGCTGATGGGCAAAGAAGGTGTCCACGGTGGTTTGATCAACAAGAAATGTTATGAAATGGCCTCCCATCTGCAGCGTTCCCAGTACTGACCTCGTCTGTCCCTTCCCCCACCATTCCCCACTGCTTTTGTACCCTTCTCCTTCCCATATACACACACATAAACCACTTTTATTTTGGGGGCCATTACCCCACATCCCTTATTGCTGCCAAAACCACATGGGGCGGGGGCTGGGGCTGGATGTACAGACACCTTCCCCTATCCATATCCTCCTGTGTGTGGTTGGAAAATTTTGTTTTTTTTTTTGTTGTTGTTGTTTCGTGTTTTTTTTTTCTTTCTTTTTTTTTTTTTTTTTCTGAATAAAAAAAGATTCTAACAAGAAAAAAACAAACAAAGAAACAAAAAAACAGTATGGAGGGACTTCCCGGAAGATGGCGGACTAGTAAGACACGGGAATCTCTTCTCCAGAAAAATAGCTAGAGGACAAGTGGAAACAGCCCCGAAAAAGATCTTCTAGGGTTTAGGACAGCAGGTGAAGGCTGCACACCACCCAGAGGAGAGGGACAGAAGAGGGAAATCGCGAACTGTGAGTTGCAAGTAGCAGCTTCTGCTGCTGCCGGCACCCTCCCCCACACTCTTCAGAATTCTAGGGTCTCTAGACCTGCGACCACAGACCAAGGGGGCTTCAGGGATCTGCCACTCCCGGAAAGGGGAGAGAGAGGGACACAGCCTTAGGCTGACTCAGGTTCGGACCTGAAACTTGGGCTGCAGAGCCCCACGGACCCTTCCACACGGCGGTTTGCCCTGGAAGCCTAGAGAGGACTGAAGAAATCCGACCTTCGCAAACTCCCTCTCTTCTAGCCTGGACTAATTGTTAAGGACTCCACAGGAGAGGGGAGAGAGAGCCTGGGACTGACCCTGCTTTTGACTCCCAGGTTTGGTCTGCCCTTTCCCGAGAGCCCTTCCAGGCTGGGTGGGGTTGCGCCATTGTTTGCCTTGGAGCCTGCAAGGGGCTAAAGATATACAAACCTCCCAATCACCTCCTCTACTAACAGGGACTGATTGTTCAGGATTCAGAAGGGAGTGGAAATACTTCCTAGCTGGGAAAAGGGGGTCACTTCGAGAGAAGTCTGGAGAACTGTCTCAGAAAGTTTGAATCATAGGGTTCTTAGCCCCCAGACAGGAAGCTCTATCACATTGATCTGGTCTGTGTCACAACAAATACGCTCCAACCAGGCATTGAATTGAGAGCTGCCAACAAGCGCCATCTCCTGGCAAACCAAGGAAGTGCATATAAGAAAATTAATAAGTAGGAGAGGCTTTTCCTGGCCTCTATAGCCTCTCTGCCCAAGGCCCTAGGAAACTACTCCACAACCAATTACTGGGTCCAGTGCCCAGTTTTGAGCAACCAGCAGAACAATCCTAACAATCAAGGTTGAGCCAAAAATCAAAGAGCTGTGGTAACTCACAGCCTCCTGCCACTAAAACCCCATAAAAGAGAAAGAGATAGAGCATCTAAGTAAAATACAACCTAACCAGATGCCTAAGCACCAGCAAAAAATTACAAGCCATACTAAGAAAATAGAAGACACGGCCCAAGAAAAGGAATACAGCAAAGTCCCAGAAGAGATGCAGAATTTGAGAGAACTAATCAGTGAGATGAGCACAAATTTCCAAAATCAAATTAATGAGATGAAAGAGAATATAGTTAAAGAGATCAATGACATCAAGAAGTCATTGAGCAAACGCAAAGAAGAATTTGAAATCCTGAACAGAAAAGTAACGGAGTTCATGGGAATGAAAGACACAATAGGTGAAGTCAAAAATACATTTGAAGCATACAAAGCAGACTCGAAATGATAGAAGAAAGAATAAGTGATACTGAAGACAGAGCAGCTAAAATTGAAGAGAGAAAAGAACAGAGAGAGAAAAGAATGGAAAAAATTGAGCAGGGGCTCACAGAGTTGAATAACAACACAAAACGCAAGAACATACGTGTCATGGGAGTTCCAGAAGGAGAAGAGAAAGGAAAAGGGGCAGAA
>JAKSZT010054396.1:15109186-15123568 GCA_026826555.1 Tolypeutes matacus
ATAATGGAATGAAACTAGAAATCAATAACAGACAGGAAAAAAGTAAAATTGCAAATGTGTGGAGACTGAACAACACACTCCTAAATATTCAGTGGGTCAAAGAAGAAATTGCAAGTGAAATCAGTAAATATATTGAGACAAATGAAAATGAGAACACAACGTATCAAAACTTATGGGACACAGCAAAGGCAGTCTTGAGAGGGAAATTTATAGCCCTAAATGCCTATATTAAGAAACAAGAAAGAGCTAAACTCAAAGATTTAACTGAACTACTTGAGAAACTAGAAAAAGAACAGCAAACCAATCCCAAAGCAAAAAGAAGGAAAGAAATATTAAAGATTAGAGCGGAAATAAATGAAAATGAGAACAGAAAAGCAATGGAGAAAATCAACACAACCAAAAGCTGGTTCTTTGAGAAGATCAATAAAATTAACAAACCCCTCGCTAGACTAACAAAGAAAAAAAGAGAGAAGATGCAAATAAATACAATCAGAAATGAAAGGGAGGAAATTACAAATGACTTCACAGAAATAAAAAGAATCAGAAGAGGATATTATGAGAAACTATATGCCAACAAACTAGACAACCTGGATGAAATGGACAAATTTCTAGAAATTCATAACCAACCTACACTGACACAACAAGAAATACAAGAACTTAACAAATCAATCACAATTAAGGAGATTCAATCTGTCCTCAAATATCTCCCAGCAAAGAAAAGTCCAGGACCAGATGGCTTCACAGGTGAATTCTACCAAGCATTTCTAAAAGAATTAACACCAATCCTGTCTAAACGCTGATGGGAAAAAACAGTCTCTTCAACAAATGGTGTTGGGAGAACTGGATATCTATAACCAAAAGAATGAAAGAGAACCCCTATCTCACCCCCTATACAAGAATCAACTCAAAATGGATCAAAGATCTAAATATAAAAGCCAGGACCATAAAACGACTAGAAGAAAATGTAGGGAAACATCTTCAAGACCTTGTAGTAGGTGGTGGTTTCTTGGACCTCACACCCAAAGCACGTGCAACAAAAGAAAAAGGAGATAAATGGGACCTCCTCAAAATTAAACACTTTTGCACCTCACAGGACTTTGTCAGAAGGGTGAAAATGCAGCCAACTCAATGGGAAAAAATATTTGGAAATCACATATCTGATAAGGGTTTAATATCCAGGATTTATAAGGAGATGTTACAACTTAACAATAAAAAGACAAATGACCCAATTAAAAAATGGGCCAAAGACTTGAATAGACATTTCTCCGAAGAAGAAATACAAATGGCAAAAAAACACATGAAGAAATGCTCAACATCACTCATGATTAGGGAAATGCAAATCAAAACTACAATGAGATATCATTTCACACCTATCAGAATGGCCACTATTAAAAAGACAGAGAACAAGTGTTGGAGAGGATGTGGAGAGATAGGAACACTTCTTCACTGTTGGTGGGAATGCAGGATGGTACAACCACTATGGAGGACTGTTTGGCAGTTCCTAAAGAAGTTGAATATAGACTTGCCATGTGACCCTGCAATACCACTACTGGGTATATACCCGGAAGAACTGAGAGCAATGACACGAACAGACATCTGCACACCGATGTTCATAGCCACATTATTCACCATTGCCAAAAGTTGGAAACAACCCAGTGTCCATCAACAGATGAATGGATAAACAACCTATGGTCTATTCACACTATGGAATATTATGCAGCTGTAAGAAGAAATGAAGTCATAAAGCATATGGCAACATGGATGAACCTGGAGGACATTATGTTGAGTGAAGCAAGCCAGACACAAAAGGACAAATACTGTATGAATGCGTTACTATGAACCAAATATATTGTGTAATATATTGTTTGATTAAAAAAAAAATTTACATGTATCCATTTTATTTAATTGAGAAATGTATATATTTATTCATTTGTGTTTACTTTTTAGTTTTTAATTGTTTATATTTTCAGTTATTAAATGTACAAAATAAAGTTTAAAAAAAATGTTTAGGGAAGCGGCTGTGGCTCAATCAGTGGGGCTCCCGTTTGCCATATGGGAGGCCCGGGTTCGGTCCCCGGGGCCTCCTGGTGGGGGCGGGCCCGCCCGCATGGCGTGGTTGGCTGGCCCGGCGAGCGCAGACAGCAAGGGGGGGATAAGTGAATAAATAAATTAAAAAAAAAAAAAAAAAAAAAAAAAAAAAAAAA
The DNA here is from genome assembly GCA_026826555.1 of Tolypeutes matacus. Lineage (NCBI taxonomy): Eukaryota > Metazoa > Chordata > Mammalia > Cingulata > Chlamyphoridae > Tolypeutes > Tolypeutes matacus. The sequence continues at coordinate 15,111,391 of JAKSZT010054396.1, forward strand.
AAAAAAAAAAAAAAATAAAAAAAATGTTTAAAAAAAAAAAAAAAGTCACTGCTGTCTGCCTGTTATAGCCCAGCTATAGAGCAGCTGATCTAAACACCAGCCTTCAGCTCTATTCTTGCCTTTTTTAGAGGCTGATGCAATGAAGGCAAAGTCCAAGATAAACCCTGGGCCAATTTAGCAGCACTGTTCCCCAGGCATAGCCTGCACCCCTAAGCTGGCCAAGCATTAACTAACACTCACCCCTGGTTACAGGAAGTGGGGCCAGACAGTGTTGGGGCCCAGTACAAACCTATGCACACCTCCAGGAAAACCCTCTGACTGCAAACCAGTGGTATCACCCCCTGCAAGGATGCCAGTCCCTCTTCCCTCTCTAAAAAACAAACAAACAAACAAAAAAAACAGTATGTTATGAGTCATAATTTTAGTTATTCTTTGAAAATGCTACAAGTCACAAGAACTATCAAATCTTGTCAGGGACATTGTTTTACTCTGAATCGTCTCAAAAAGTACATGCAGTCAGGTATAGGTGAGAGCTTCATCTTTAACAAGGAAGGACTTTAAAAGAAAAGCAAGTCTAATATACATATTATGTTCTACCTGTTAATTAACAGAGCCCTGATAAAAGTGTAAAGGTGAGACAGAACAAAACTTCTGCTGTGGCCTGTGGTTGATGACCTCAGTGTAAGTTAATTGTCAAATGTTTTTATTTCTGGAAATAGCCCCATTCAGAAAATGTGAATAAGGGAATTAAGGCCTAGATTTTAAGCTCTTGTAGCAGTTAACATTTGTTTCTGGGTTTATTGTTTCTACATTTTGGGGTGCTTTGCTTCATGTGTGTGTGACCTGGTAGCTCCCTGGAACTTTGGGTGTCTGTGTGACACCTGAGGCTCAGGGTTGGAGTTTTCCAGCTCTGGAGGTACTGTAGGAGCAGCATTACTCCATGCAGTAATTGTTGAAGAAGATGAAAATGGGATCAGACTTCAACTGGGGATGTGAATGGGGATGATCTGGTTAGGACAAAGGTGAATCAGAATACAGGGTAAAGGATGATATCGTATTTTAGGACTTTAATTTCTGTGACCAAAGGAGGAGAAATTTATTGCACATTATCTGAATTAATCTGTCTGGTCAGTTTACTTAGACATCCTAAGTCAGCTTTACTTTACATGGGACTTAGAATAGGGAATAAGATCATGGTATTCTGTACAGGTTGATGTAACACCCTGATGCATTTCAGAGTGTTTTGGGTATAAAATGAAAAAATATTTGCAAGGTTGGGACTGGGGATAGAAAACATGGAACTACTAAATTTTATCATCTGGGATAGGAACTTTGGAAGGTCTAAAGATAAATCTACTCCTTTTTGGAAAAGTATCCCCATTCAAACTTATAAAAGGGAGACCTAAGAAAATGAACTCTGGAATATATGAGCCCTTCTCATAAAAGGAACTATGCTGAAAAGCCAAGCCCTTGACCCTGAAGCTTGCACTTATGAAACCTATTTCTGTAACAAAGAAACTAGACTTGGGAAGCGGCTGTGGCTCAATCAGTAGGGCTCCCGTTTACCATATGGGAGGCCCCGGGTTCGGTTCCCGGGGCCTCCTGGTGAAGGCAAGCCCGTCTGCACGGCGTGGTTGGCTGACCCAGCGAGCACAGGCAGCAGGGGGGGGATAAATGAATAAATAAATAAAATCTTTAAAAAAAAAAAAAAAAAAAAAAAGAAACTAGGCTTAATTATAATTAATGTTTAAGAGTCACTCCCTGAAGAAAAATCTTGCTGCTCGATTGTGGTCTCTCGCTCTGCAAACTCTGCAGATAAACTCACTACCTTCCCCCTTATGTGGAACATGACTCCCAGGAATAAGCCTCCCTGGCATCACAGGATTAATAGCAAATTTTGGTCAGCAATGCTTTCAGAGAAGGATTTTTTTTTAAACAAATCAAATTTTATTGATACATATTAATAAAGCATACAATTCATCCAAAGTGTAAAATCAATGGTATTTGGTATAATCACATAGTTGTGCATCAGAGAAGGATCTTTATTAAAAGGGGGAAATGGGAGTGGATGAGGCTCAAGCGGTTGAGCGCCTGCCTCCTACATGGGAGGTCCCAGGTTTGGTTCCCAGTGCCTCCTGAAAAAAACAAAGACAGACAACAAGCAAAAACAAAAACAAACAAACAAAAAAATAGGTGGGGGTGTTAAAACAAACAAAACAGCTTCTCTCCTAGTCTCCCAGCCCAGAAAAAAAACACACATTAGGGTTAATTTTTGCCTGTATACTTGCTACCTTGGGATTCGCAGTCCCTTGGGGGATTTGCCTATCATAAACTAAATATATGTAACCTCACTCTGGTCATAGAAAATTTAAACTGTCTCCATGGCCACAAGCATTGAGTATCTGTGGAAACCCCATGAACCATTTACCTTTTAAAGGTTTTAAAGAAGTCATCTGTATTAGTCAGCCAAAAGGGTGCTGATGCAAAGTACCAGAAATCTGTTGGGTTTTATAAAGGGTATTTATTTGGGGTAGAAGCTTACAGTTACCAGGCTATAAAGCATAAGTTACTTCCCTCACCAATGTCTGTTGCCATGTATTGGAGCAAGATGGCTGCCAACATCTTCAAGGGTTCAGCCTTCCTCTTCCTCTTAAGGCTCTGTGATTCCAGCTTCTTCTAATCTCAGCTGTAGGCTGGGATAAGTCTCGTCTCTCTCTGGGCTCATTTCTCTCTGAGTTCAGCTGCTCTGTTCCGCAAGATCAGCTGTAGACTATCAGGCTCTCTTTCTTCTCAGGGCCTCTGCTGTGTCTATGAAGCTATCTCTATTTCTCTGTGTTTTTCTGTGTATTTACTTCCCAGGGCTTTAGCATCAAAACTCCTACTCCCTCTTTTCCATGTCATTTTTCTCTGTGAGTCCCCGCCCACCAAGTCCTACTGACATGGCCCAATCAAAGCCCAGATTTTAATTTAATCAAGTAAGAGTGAAACTTCTGAACTTAATACAATCAAAGGGGAACATGCCAGAGGAACAGACCAGTTTACAATCATAATCCAATTCTATTTTTGGAATTCATAAACAATGCCAAACTGCTACAGCATCTTTGACACCCAGTCAGAATGTTCCAATGTGTAAATAATGTTTGGATAAAAGTGTACTCTAGGGTATTTGAAGCCAGATATTTCAATAACCATTTCCAGCATGATCAGGCACTAGGCATAATCATAGCTAGATTAGGATTAGCAATAGAACTATTAGCTCCTTGGAGTGGGTTTGCTTACCATGAAGCAGCTTTATGCAATTTAACTGCAGTGGTTGAAGAACTCCACTGGCACTGAACTTAAGGCCATTCGAGTCTCTATCGACTCTTTGGCAAATGTTGTCATGGACAATCAGATAGCTTTAGAGAGATAGCTCAAGAGAGTTCTTTACGATGCAAAGTTACAATGGAATTGGGTGAGGTCTTCAACAAGCTGGCACAACCAGAAAGGAATTTTTTAAAGGTATAAAGGCAAAGTCATAAATCACAGCACTGCACAGTGAAAAGATCTTTAACATTTACTAAGCACTTACTGTGTACTATGGGCCAAAGAATCATTTGTTCTTCATATTAACCCTATGAGGTCAACATCACCCCAATTTATAGTTGGAAAAAAGTGTGTGGAGTTAAGTAACTTGCCTGAGTAAGTGACCCAACTGGGATTCACCAGCCAGTTCCTCCATCCCTGACACCTGGTACTTTTTAGTTAACACTGAATAAACATTTCCTAGCCCTGTCTTCAAGATTTGGTGCACCAAAAATATCCACTGAATTAACTTCAAGAACACCTCAGCAGCGGCGCAGTCCCGGCCCCGTGCCCATGGCACCCCCAGCGGCTTGACTGTGGGATGGGTGCCCAGCGATGGCAGAGCCATCCCGGCAGAACCCAGGGGCCTGGGCATCGCTGCTGTTGCCACAGCTGGCCAGCCCGCCACCTGCACCGCCAGCTCCTCGACAACGGCGTGAGCTGGGGCCCAAGGGGGGTGGGGGGAAGAATGCTGGCACTGACCAGACGTCAGCACACCAGAGCCCTCCTGGTAACTTCACTGGTGAGTTTAACAAGCTGTGCTACCAGCTGGGTAGGCAATAATAAAGGGAGGAGCCAGAAGTCAATGGAAACCAAATGGGCAGACCCAAGGAGAGAGCGAGTGCCATGTGATGGGAGGCAAAGATGCAAGCCAAGGAACCCCAAGGATTGTGGCAAGCCAGCAACCAGAAGGCTACAGACTTCAGGAGAAAGCATGGTCTTGCTGATGCCTTGAGTTTGAACTTCTAGTCTGTGAAACCACAAGGAGATAGTAAATTCCTGTTATTCAGCCAACCAGTGTGTGATATTTGTCACAGCAGCACTGGCAAACTAAGATACATGACTTTAGGATTATAGTGAGAAGTAAAAGGAGGAACATATATGATGCTTAACATAATTAGTGACATTGAGCAGTTACTCAATAAATACTAAGAAAAAAAAAAACTCACACAAGACAGGCCTCAGTCTGTAGTACTGAAATCCGATGTAGGGCTTAGCATAAAATAAGAGTAAAACTAGAAAATGTAATGCATTTGCCCATTTACTTAGAGATGGTGAAATGTATGAGGTGTGTTTTGGCACCTGATCAAGATCTAGGGTAATAGAAATGGACAATCCAAAGTGGCAGTTTGAGATTATTTTATGAATCCCAAAAAGAGAAAGATTATGTTTGAAAATTAATATATTCCTCTGGGTGTGATACCCTTTGATTGTATTAAATTCAGTTGAGGGGCATTTGATTAGATTACCTGTTAAAATTGCTTTCAGAGCTTTTTTTTTTTTTTTTTTTAATCAAACAAAATATTACACAATATATGTGGTTCATAGTAATGCATTCATACAGTATTTGTCCTTTTGTGTCTGGCTTGCTTCACTCAACAGAATGTCCTCCAGGTTCATCCATGTTGCCATATGCGTTATGACTTCATTTCTTCTTACAGCTGCATAATTCTACCATGTCAGTAAGGCATGACTCCAGTTGAGTCACTGCCCCCCTTGCTGGGTCTGATATAAATGGATTCACATGGATAGACACACAGGAAGAGAGAGCTCTGCCATATTTTATCCTGCCATGTGACAGAAAGGAGGAGGCTCAAACAACTGAGACCCCAGTGAGACATGAGCCATTTTGCCTGATAGCTTACAGCTGAAATCAGGAAAAGAGCAGAATGGCCAAGACTGATACAGAAGGCCCAGAAAGAAACAAGCCCTATGCCAGGAGAGAGAGGACCACAGGATCACTTAAGCACGAAGCCTCAAGAGGCTGGCCCAGGAAGCTCAAGAGTAAGAAGAAGCCAGGAGGGGAAGAAAAGACCAGGCAGAAATCACTTGCCATCTTGCTTCAACACGTGGCAGCTGACTTTGGTGAGAAAGCACCTCTTATGGTGTCTTGAGTTGAACTTTCCATGGCCTTGGGACTGTAAACTTTTACCCCCAACAAATCTCCTTTATAAAAGCCAACAGATTTCTGGTACTTTGTATCGGCACCCCTTTGGCAGACTAATACAGGAACACGGTAAACAAAAATATAATTTAAAAAACATTACAGGCCACAAAGAAAAGACTTCAAGTCAAAATAATGGGAAAGGAGGGGAGTGGATGTGGCTCAAGCAATTGGGTGCCTGCCTCCCACATGGAAGGTCCTAGGTTCGGTTCCTGGTGCCTCATAAAGAAGAGGAACTGCAATGGCTCAAGCGGTTGGGCACTCACCTCCCACACGGGAGGTCCCAGATTTGGTTCTCAGTGCCTCCTGAGGAAGACGCACAGACAGATGAGGGAGCCATCTGGGGTGGGTGAGGGGGTATAAAATTTTTTTAAAAATCGGGAAAGGAAAAACTACCAAAATAGAGTAATTTTAAAGGTTTATATACATTTACATGACCTTATGTTTACAGGTGATTTTATTTATTCATTTGACAAGCACTTATTCAGTATTCAATGACAAAGAATACAAGATGAATCAGATATGGTTCCTGTGTGCATAAATGGTTTAGGAGAAAAATGTTTCTATCACAAATTGGAGGCATAATGCAGGCCTATTCTTAAATGTATGGTTTGATTCATTATGGTGGTAAGTAATCATACAAGAAAGATACAGGGAAATGGATGTGGCTCAAGCAGTTGATTGCCTGTCTACCACATAGGATGTCACAGGTTCGGTTCCCAGTGCCTCCTAAAGAAGACAAGCAAGACAACAAGCTGTGGGTTGATGCAACAAAATAACACAACAAGATGACACAATACAATGACACCACAAGATGACACAATGAGGAAACAGAGACACAACAAGCAGGGAGCAGAGGTGGCTCAAGCAATTAGGTGCCTCCCTCCCACATGGGAGGTCCCGGGCTCGGTTCCTGATGCCTTCTAAAAAACGAGCAGACACAGAGAACACACAATGAACAGACACAGAAAGCAGACAGCGAGCGCAAATGAGGAGAGGGGAGAAATAAATACAATAAATCTTTAAAAAAGAAAGAAAGAGGGGGACGGATGTGGCTCATATGGTTGGGTGTCCATCTCCCATATGGAGGGACCCGGGTTCAATCCCCCGGGACCTCCCGGTTAAAAAAAAAAAAAAAAAAGAAAGAAAAAAGATACACAACTGTTAGAAACTGTATGTTTAAGAAATTTAGTGAGATGTGAATTACTTACATGCAACTTAAAGAAAAAAATGAAAGTTCAGAGAAACGCAATGGGAAAACCCTATTATCATGTATATAAACGAAAAAGCCCTAATATTGAGTATATGTCTACTTGTTATTTTTTCTCTTCAAGCATGTGGATTGTATTAAAACTGTGATTTTCAAACTCTCAGGGGACAATGGTGAGCCAGTGGTTATTTGATATCATACCCCCTCAGTTACTCGGGTTCCTTGCCTGTAAGATGAGAAAAGCACACCAGCTTCTCACTTCACCTGTAAGGGTGGGTCCGAAGATGTGCACCCTGGTTCCTCAGTTAAGTACAGAATGACTTTATGACCTGACGATCCCACTTCAAGATATGAAAGCAGGGACTCAAACAGATATTTGCACACCAATGTTTATATTCACAATCGCCCAAAAGATGGAATCAACCCAACTGTCCAACTGATGAATGAATAAATAAAATGTGGTATATACATACAATGGAATATTGTGGAATGAAGTTCTGATACATGCAACAACATGGATGAACCTTGAAGATACTATGTTGAGTAAAATAAGCCAGTCACAAAAGGACAATTATTGTATGATCTCACTGATATGAACTAATTAGAATAAGCAAACTCATAGAGTTACCAGGGGCCAGGGTGGGGGTAGGGAATAGGGAGTTAATGCTTAAATAGTACAGAGTTTCTGTTTGGGTTGACTGTAAAGTTTTGCTAATGGATGGTGGTGATGGTAGCTCAACATTGTGAACATAATTAACAGTTCTAAATTATATATGTGAATGTGTTTAAAAGGGGGAAACATTAGGTTGCACATATGTTACTACAATAAAAAAACAACATAGGACTGTACAACACAGTGAACCCTGTTATAAATGATGGACTATAGTTAAAGTGCAATTGTAAAAATGTTCTTTCATGAATTGTAACAAATGTTCCACACTAATGCAAGGTGTTAATAATAGGGTGGTATATGGGGAGTCTGTATTTTATGCATGATTTTTCTGTAAACTTACAACTTCTCTAAAAAAAAAAAAAAAAATTAAAAATTAAAAAAAAAAAACACCAACTCAAATTCAGAGGGAAGTTGTGATGAGTTGGCGCCATCTGCTGATCCCCTTCCTGAATATCAGAATAAAGGAAAAACACCAATAAACAGATAAGTAATCCTCTAATTGAGGACAAGGTGGGGGGGCTCACCACCATTCCTCAAGGACAGGCCCAGGAGGACAGTGAGCATCTCCCTGTGGTCCCCCTTGTTGTCCCCACAATGCCAAGGCTGAGCAGTGACTCCCTGTGGGAGGAAGAGGTGGCAATTGGAGGGAGGCTGTAAAAGAGATCTTGAGAAATATACTCACAGGGTTCCATCAACACAACAATGGGAACAAAGAGTGAGACCTTGGCTCCTACTCCACCTAGGGTTTCTCAAGGTGCAGGTGAGCCCCAGCAGTGGGATGTTTGTTAAAACTGCACATTTCCAGGCCTCCAGAGTGGGGTCCTGGACTCTATTTTAAACATACACAACAGCTAATTCTTAAACTCCGTGCTATTTGAGTCTTTGGCCCCATGGTTCTTCCCTGGCTCCCACTCATAGGGCTGATAGGTCTGGGGCTCAGAACCCTTCCAAGGCCAGGTCTCCCCATTCCCTCAGGGACTGTTGCTCAGAACCTCACAGAGGAGTTTGCATTTTTTATTTTATTTTTTATTTTTAACTTTATTTTCTACATTTAATAATTGAAAATATAAACAATTAAAAACTAAAAAGTAAGCACAGATGAATAAATATATACATTTCTCAATTAAATGTAATGGATACATATAAATTTTTTTTTTTTAATCAAACAATATATTCCACAATATATTTGGTTCATAGTAACGCATTCATACAGTATTGTCCTTTTGTGTCTGGCTTGCTTCACTCAATATAATGTCCTCCAGGTTCATCCATGTTGCCATATGCTTTATGACTTCATTTCTTCTTACAGCTGCATAATATTCCATCGTGTGAATAGAACACAGTTTGTTTATCCATTCTTCTGTTGATGGGCATCTGGGTTGTTTCCAGCTTTTGGCAATGGTGAATAATGTTGTTATGAACATCGGTGTGCAGATGTCTGTTCGTGTCACTGCTCTCAGTTCCTCTGGGTATATACCCAGTAGTGGTATTGCAGGGTCACATGGCAAGTCTATATTCAACTTCTTTAGGAACTGCAAAACTGTCCTCCATAGTGGTTGTACCATCCTGCATTCCCACCAACAGTAAAGAAGTGTTCCTATCTCTCCACATCCTCTCCAACACTTGTAGTTCTCTGTCTTTTTAATAGTGGCCATTCTGATAGGTGTGAAATGATATCTCATTGTAGTTTTGATTTGCATTTCCCTAATCATGAGTGATGTTGAGCATTTCTTCATGTGTTTTTTTGCCATTTGTATTTCTTCTTTGGAGAAATGTCTATTCAAGTCTTTGGCCCATTTTTTAATTGGGTCATTTGTCTTTTTATTGTTGAGTTGTAACATCTCTTTATATATCCTGGATATTAAACCCTTATCAGATATGTGATTTCCAAATATTTTTTCCCATTGAGTTGGCTGCCTTTCGCCCTTCTGACAAAGTCCTATGAGGAGCAAAAGTGTTTAATTTTGAGGAGGTCCCATTTATTTACTTTTTCTTTTGTTGCACGTGCTTTGGGTGTGAAGTCCAAGAAACCACCACCTACTACAAGGTCTTGAAGATGTTTCCCTACATTTTCTTCCAGTAGTTTTATGGTCCTGGCTTCTATATTTAGATCTTTGATCCATTTTGAGTTGATTCTTGTATAGGGGATGAGATAGGGGTCCTCTTTCATTCTTTTGGTTATAGATATCCAGTTCTCCCAACACCATTTGTTGAAGAGACTGTTTTTTCCCATTAGCGTGGGCTTGGTAGGTTTGTCAAAAACCAGTTGACTGTACAGGTGAAGGTTTATTTTTGGATTCTCAATTCTATTCCACTGATCGATGTGTCTATCTTTATGCCAGTACGATGCTGTTTTGACCACTGTAGCTTTGTAATAGGTTTCAAGGTCAGGCAGCGAAATTCCTCCCACATTGCTCTTCTTTTTTTAGAATACTTTTGGCTATTTGGGTGCACTTACCCTTCCAGATGAATTTGGTAATTGCCTTCTCTAATTCTGTAAAGTAAGCTGTTGGGATTTTGATTGGTATTGCATTGAATCTATAAATCAGTTTGGGCAAGATTGACATCTTCACGATATTTATTCTTCCAATCCATGAACACGGAATGTCTTTCCATTTGTTTAGCTCTTTTTTAAATTCTTTTACCAGTGTTTTGTAGTTTTCTGCATATAGGCCCTGTACTTCTTTGGTTAAATTAACTCCTAGGTATTTTTTTTTTTTTTTAAGATTTTATTTATTTATTCATTTATCCCCCCCTTGCTGCTTGTGCTCACTGGGTCAGCTAACCACGCCATGCGGGCGGGTTTGCCTTCACCAGGAGGCCCCGGGAACCGAACCCGGGGCCTCCCACATGGTAAACGGGAGCCCTACTGATTGAGCCACAGCCGCTTCCCAACTCCTAGGTATTTGAGTCTTTTTGTTGCTATTGAAAATGGAATTTCCCCCCTGATTTCCTCCTCAGATTGTTCAGTACTAGTGTACAAAAACATTACTGATTTTTGCATGTTGATTTTGTATCCTACCACTTTGCTGAACTCATTTATTAGTTCAAGTAGCTTTGTTGTGCATACTTCAGGATTTTCTAAATACAGGATCATGTCATCCACAAACAGTGAGAGTTTTACTTCCTCTTTTCCTGTTTGGACGCCTTTCATTTTTTTGTCTTGTCTAACTGCCCTAGCTAGAACTTCTAGTACAATGTTGAATAACAATGGTGACAGTGGGCATCCTTGTCTTGTTCCTGATCTTAGGGGGAAAGCTTTCAACCTTTCCCCATTGAGTATGATGTTGGCTGTGGATTTTTCATATATGCCTTTTACCATATTGAGGAATTTTCCTTTTATTCCTATCTTTTGAAGTATTTTCATCAAAAAAGGATGTTGGATTTTGTCGAATGCCTTTTCTGCATCTATTGAGATGATCATGTGGTTTTTTTTCCTTCAATTTGCTAATGTGGTTTATTACATTGATTGATTTTCTTATGTTGAACCAGCCTTGCAGACCAGGAACAGATCCCACTTGGTCGTGATGTATAAGTCTTTTGATATGCTGTTGGATTCAATTTGCAAGTATTTTGTTGAGAATTTTTGCGTCTGTGTTCATTAGAGAGATTGGTCTGTAATTTTCTTTTCTTGTGGAATCTTTATCTGGCTTTGGTATTAGGGTAATGTTGGCTTCATAAAATGTGTAGGGTAATTTTTTGTCCTCTTCAATTTTTTGGAAGAATTTAAACAGGATTGGTGTTAATTCTTTTAAAAATGCTTGATAGAATTCACCTGTGAAGACATCTGGTCTTGGACTTTTCTTTGCTGGGAGATTGTTGATGACGGATTCAATCTCCTTAATTGTGATTGGTTTGTTAAGTTCTTGTATTTCTTGTTGTGTCAGTGTAGGTTGGTTATGAGTTTCTAGAAATTTGTCCATTTCATCCAGGTTGTCTAGTTTGTTGGCATATAGTTTCTCATAATATCCTCTTATGATTCTTTTTATTTCTGTGAGGTCATTTGTAATTTCCCCCCTTTCATTTCTGATTGTATTTATTTGCATCTTCTCTTTTTCTTTGTTAGTCTAGCGAGGGGGTTGTCAATTTTATTGATCTTCTCAAAGAACCAGCTTCTGGTTTTGTTGATTTTCTCTATTGCTTTTCTGTTCTCATCTTCATTTATTTCTGCTCTAATCTTTATTATTTCTTTCCTTCTTTTTGCTTTGGGATTGGTTTGCTGTTCTTTTTCTAGATTCTCAAGTTGTTCAGTTAAATCTTTGAGTTTAGCTCTTTGTTTTTTAATATAGGCATTTAGGGCTATAAATTTCCCTCTCAAGACTGCCTTTGCTATATCCCATAAGTTTTTTTTTTTTTCCTTTATTTTTTTTCCCCCATAAGTTTTGTTTTTTCTTTTTTCTTTCTTTTTTTAAGATTTTATTTATTTATTCATTTATCCCCCCCCCTGCTGCCCGCGCTCGCCGGGCCAGCCAACCACGCCGCGCGGGCAGGCCCGCCCCCACCAGGAGGCCCCGGGAACCAAACCCGGGGCCTCCCACATGGTAAACGGGAGCCCCACTGATTGAGCCACAGCCGCCTCCCTTTTCTTTTTTTTTTTTCTTTTTTTTCGCCCATAAGTTTTGATACGTTGTGTTCTCATTTTCATTTGTCTCAATATATTTACTGATTTCACTTGCAATTTCTTCTTTGACCCACCGAATAATTAGGAGTGTGTTGTTCAGTCTCCACACATTTGCAAATTTACTTTTTTCCTGTCTGTTATTGATTTCTAGTTTCATTCCATTAT
>JAKSZT010054396.1:15123968-15247629 GCA_026826555.1 Tolypeutes matacus
TTCTGCCCCTTTTCCTTTCTCTTCTCCTTCTGGAACTCCCATGACACATATGTTCTTGCGTTTTGTGTTGTTATTCAACTCTCTGAGCCCTTGCTCAATTTTCTCCAATCTTTTCTCTGTTCTTTTCTCTCTTCAATTTTAGCTGCTCTGTCTTTGGTATCACTTTTCTTTCTTCTGTCATTTCGAGTCTGCTGTTGTATGCTTCAAATGTATTTTTGACTTCACCTATTGTGTCTTTCATTCCCATGAACTCCGTTACTTTTCTGTTCAGGATTTCAAATTCTTCTTTGCGTTCACTCAATGACTTCTTTTTTTTTTTTTTTTTACCGGGAGGTCCTGGGGATCGAACCCGGGTCCCTCCATATGGGAGACGGACGCCCAACCAGTTGACCTACATCCGATCCCATCAATGACTTCTTGATGTCATTGATCTCTTTAACTATATTCTCTTTCATCTCATTAATTTGATTTTGAAATTTGTGCTCATCTCACTGATTAGTTCTTTCAAATTCTGCATCTCTTCTGGGACTTTGCTGTATTCCTTTTCTTGGGCCGTGTCTTCTATTTTCTTAGTATGGCTCGTAATTTTTTGCTGGTGCTTAGGCATCTGGTTAGGTTGTATTTTACTTAGATGCTCAATCTCTTTCTCTTTCATGGGGTTTTAGTGGCAGGAGGCTGTGAGTTACCACAGGTCTTTGATTTTTGGCTCAACCTTGATTGTTAGGATTGTTCTGCTGGTTGCCCAAAACTGGGCATCGGACCAGTAATGGGTTGCAGTGTCGTTTCCTAGGGCCTTGGGCAGGGAGGCTATAGAGGCCAGGAAAAGCCTCTCCTACTTATTAATTTTCTTATATGCACTTCCTTGGTCTGCCAGGAGATGGCGCTTGTTGGCAGCTCTCAATTCAATGCCTGATTGGAGCGTATTTGTTGTGACACAGGCCAGATCAATGTGGTAGATCTTCCTGTCTGGGAGCTAAGAGCCTTGTAATTCAAAGTTTCTGAGACCGTTCTCCAGACTTCTCTCATAGCGCCCCCCTTTTCCCAGCTAGGAAATATTTCCACTCCCTTCTGAGTCCACAACAATCAGTCCCTGTTAGTAGAGGAGGAGATTGGGAGGTTTGCATATCTTTAGCCCCTTGCAGGCTCCAAGGCAAACAATGGCGCAGCCCCACCCGGCCTGGAAGGGCTCTGGGGATAGGGCAGACCAAACCTGGGAGTCAAAAGCAGGGTCAGCCCCATGCTCTCTCCCCCCTCTCCCGTGGAGTCCTCAACAATTAGTCCAGGCTAGAAGAGAGGGAGGTTGTGAAGGTCGGATTTCCCCAGTCCTTCCTAGGCTCCCAGGGCAAACCGCCGTGTGGAAGGGTCCGTGGGGCTCCGCAGCCCAAATTTACAGGTCGGAACCTGAGTCAGCCTAAGGCTGTGTCCCTCTCACTCCCCTTTCCGGGAGTGGTAGATCCCTGGAGCCCCCTTTGTCTGTGGTCGCAGGCCCAGAGGCCCGAGAATTCTAAAGAGTGTGGGGGAGGGTGCCGGCAGCAGCAGAAGCTGCTTCTTCCAACTCACGGTTCTGTTGTCGCGATTTCCCTCTTCTGAACCTCTCTTCTCTGGGTGGTGTGCAGCCTTCACTTGCTGTCCTAAACCCTAGAAGATCTTTTTCGGGGCTGTTTCAGCCTGTCCTCTAGCTATTTTTCTGGAGAAGAGATTCCCGTGTCTTACTAGTCTGCCATCTTCCCGGAAGTTCTCAGGAGTTTACATTTTAACAGAGGAATCACACCTATTCATTTCCACAAATAAACCAGAACATCTCCTGATTCCAGCATTCTAGCACTGAAAATATATTACTAAGCCCCACTCCAGACGATTTTATCAAAACCTTTAGGAGCAGATGTGGCTCAAGCAGTTGAGTACTCACCTCCCACATGGGAGGTCCTGGGTTTGGTTCCTGGTACCTCCTGAAAAAACAAACAAACAAATAAACTATGTTAGAGTTTCCCCCTTAGGAGGTTTGCAATAATTGACAGGTCATAGGACTGTGAATCAATGCCCCTGTGGCATAGGTTGAAGAAAGGCAATCTTCAGCCATAACCCACCTAACCAATTGAGCAAGGCATCACTGGAGCAGATAAGGACCACACCCCGGCTGGGCCCAAACACCACCAACCCCTCCCACATTCCAAGATCTCCTAGCCCACTTCCCTCTGGCCATTTGGCCCCAGGCTGTACTCCGGTTTCCCTGCCTATTGATGTACTATATAAATCCATATCCACCACCCTCTGGAGGTGGGCTGAAGTCTATTCTTCAGACCCCCTATGTTGGGAGAGCTTCCCAATAAACTTCTTGCCTACAATCCTCAGTCACTGTGTCCCAGTGAGCGCTGTTTTTCTCTAACATAAACAAACAAACTAAGCTAACTCAGGGAAGCCGATGTGGCTCAGTGGTTGAGTGCTGGTTTCCCACATACAAGGTCCTGGGTTCAATCCCTGGCCCCTGGTACCTCAAAACAAAGCCTATAGGGGAGGAGCCTAGGTGTATTTTAGCATACACCCAAGAGATTCTTAAGAGAAGGCAGGATGGGAAATTACTGCCTTAATGGAATGGTAGCTTTTTAGTTCCTGATGTGAGATAATTCTGGGTAGAAGGTGGAGCTTCTGCAGACCCCTAAAATCTCACCAACTTTGGGAGAATGCTGAAGCCAAGTAATGGAAACAGTAGGGGAGACTTGAGTTTGAGTCCTGATTCTGCTGTGAACTTGGCAAGTCACTTAATTCTTCTGCCTTGATATTCTCAGATTGCCTGGCAGTAATGAAAATACCTCTTTGGGTTGCTGTGAGAATCAGATGAGTGTGTGGATGTGAAAACACTTTGTAAAGTTCTGTACAATATTATTAGTATTATCTTCATTCCCACACTACCTTCAGACAAAAAATACTTGCTTTGAGTTCTTGCTACATGCCTGGCAGTATCAATGTCTGAAGGATCAGTATTCAGCCATGAGAAGATATGCCTTTATTTGGAAGATACAGTGATTCCAGAGAAAGAGGCATGGCTCTCTGCGAGGTTGTACCAAATTTCTGGTAGGAGAGAAAGTGAGATTTTTATGTTTATCCAAAGGAGTCTTGAGTTAAAAGAGAAAAAATTGAGAGTTTTAAAATCAGGAGACTTGGCTCTGTTACTCTCCCTGCTTCTGACTTATGTGACTTTGAAGAAAGCACCCCCCTCTTTTTAATTTATTGAAGTATATCATTCATACATGAACATACATAAACTGTAAGTGTTCAGTAAACATCGTGAACTTACAAAACAAACATGCATAACGTCATACAGGGCTCCCACACATCCCACCCCCACACACACAAACACCCTGCATTGTTGAGACATGTTAACAAATCATGAAAGAGCATTGTCAAAACTATAGTCTGTATCTCCCTCCCCTATAAATTTTTAAAGGATTTATTTATTCATTTATTTACTTTTATCCATTTTTACCCCACCCCCATCCCCCATTTTTGCTGTTTCTGTGTCCATTCACTGGGCAACTCTCTGTGTCCATTTCCTGCCCTTTTTTTTGTTGTTGTTGTTTAGTTTTAATATAGTACTTAAGAGTACTTTTTAATTATCATAGCAATAGTATGCCAAAAAAAGCCTCTAAAAATACTGGGATATTAACTCTATTATGTTGTTTAACAGTATTCTCCATGAATTGTTTACATTATTAACTGAAAGAGTGAACTCTTTTTTGTCATAGATACCACCATAGTTAGACTTAGTCTAATATTTATGTGGTTATTGAAAATGCTTGTGGTTTTCTGCTTAATTCAAAATTTTTAGTTTTTTTGCAACTAAAAGCAGTAAAGGCTAATGGTTGAAAAAATAGTGCTTATAAGAAGTTAAAGAAGTTAAAATAGTTTTAGCTGGAGATCATTAAGGAAGAGTAATAGTTTTAGACTATTAGAAAATTAGTCTAAAGCAAAGTAAATTATTCAGAAAAACATTGCAAGCAGAATAGAAAAAAATTCTTCTACATTTAAAATAGTTTTTGTTGCTAAATCTTGAGAGTAATTTAAATGAAAGTATAAGGGCAGAATGAAAGGTGTGCATTGGGTGAATCTCAAGTTTGTTCATTAGGTTTCTGCATGCTTAAGTTACAAGGATACTCTTTTTGTTGTTGTTAATTGTTTTATTGATTATTTTTAAAGATATGATACATGCTTAATTGTGTAAAGCATTCATGTAATACAGCAAAGAGAAGAGAGGGAGAGAGTGGAGGAGAGAGTGAATCATTTCACTGGTCTCTGTTTATAGATAACTTGTCTCTGTTAATAGTTTGGAGATGTCTTCAGATAACTGTCTATGAAGGGCACCTCTTGACACTTGTGAAAAAGTGAATTTTGAAAGATGGTACTTGTGAGCCCTACCTTATTCAACAGAACAAATTTCTGGTGGATTGATGATTTAAAAAACCAGAAGAGTCTAGAGTAGGTTAATAATGCCCTTTCTTCTCACCCTTCTCCTCCTGTCTTAACTGGGATTCGATCCTCAGAACCTCTGATGTGGGAGAGAAGCATCCTACCGTGTGTGCCCACCTTTGTTCCTGGTTTTTCGGCATGTCTCGTCTTGGCTCTCCCTTGTGTCACTCTCCTGTTATGTCATCATCTTGCTGCGTGGCTTGCGGGGGCCTGGTGGCGCACCCATGCATGGGCCCCTGACTTTTTTTTTTTTTAAAGATTTTTAAATTTATCCCCCACCCCCCACCCCTTGCTGCTTGTGCTCGCTGTGTCCCTTTGCTTTGTGTTTTTTTTGTTTGTTTGTTTTTTGTTTTCTGTGTCTGCTTGTCTCCTTCTGTTGCGTCATCTTGCTACACCAGCTCGTCGTGCCGCACTGGCCGGCTTGCCTCCACCAGGAGGC
This sequence comes from Tolypeutes matacus, assembly GCA_026826555.1. NCBI lineage: Eukaryota > Metazoa > Chordata > Mammalia > Cingulata > Chlamyphoridae > Tolypeutes > Tolypeutes matacus. The sequence continues at coordinate 15,128,872 of JAKSZT010054396.1, forward strand.
CCCGGGAATCGAACCTGGGGCCTGCCATATGGTAAACGGGAGCCCAACCAATTGAGCCACAGCCGCCTCCCTGCCCCTGACTTTTTATAGGCTGTTTCCTCATCTGAAAAATCTAGGGCTAGTATTGGCTGCCTCATTGACCCTAATCTATAAAAGTATTTTTCATTTAGCAACTCATAATGCTCACAATATTGGGACGCAGAATCAAGAATAAAAGAATAGGAGTTTTACCTAAAACTACAAAAAAAAGCAACATTCCTTCACCTATGTAGTTCACAAAAGGCAAATAACCCAAGATAAGAAGCCAGCATCTTGAGTGAAACTATTTGAGCTGGAAAATTGCATTTGACTTCCTTTTTAAAGCATCTTTAACCTGTCAGAAAGGAGCTGAAATTAGGTATGATGTTTTGTTCCAAAGAGCTGATAAGATATGACCACAGATATTTGTCATCACTCTCCTGAGGAGGATCCATTTTATCACAGGGAAAATCTAAAATGACCTTATTCTTCTGAGACCTGCACTGATAAGAAGAGTGGGAGAGAAGGGTTCTAGAGTGCCTCTGGATCCCCATCTCTCTGCTCAGATACTAAGCTCTGCTCCATCTCACAGCTACTAGGCCACATCCTGGGCCAGGGACACTGTCCTACCCTGTGAATTTCAGATCAGGGAATATATACTTGTAAAACAGAACAAGCTCTTTTGTCAAACAGTCAAATGATTCCTAAAGAATGATCCTTTACATTTGAATGTTCCCAACACAGATATTATTTCATGTAAACCTGACAGCCATCTGTGCTCAAATACCACTTGGGAAGTTTGATATATCCCCATGGGGACAAATTTCCCAGATGAAAGACCACATTAGGCTTACCCAGTTACAGAACCTAGCACACAATGTCCCAACCCATGCTTGTTGAATGTGTGATACCTCATTTGACACAGATTTTTACAGTATACCCATGTCCTATTTTTTCCAGGACAGTCCTGATTTCATGTTATTTTAATATTTTAAGTAAAACCAAGAAGTTAATATTTAACTAAGTGGGGTTTAATTTTTAAATGATTGTATGTCTTTTCACATAAAATGAATCTGATTTATTTTTTAAATGTTAGCCATACGTACCAAATATGTACCAAAGACTTTTGATTTCTAGTCCCTTCCCTAATCTCCTCAGAACATGTTCCAATTTGACCATTCCCTTTTTAAAGGGTGGTACCCAGAACTGAACACAATAGTCCAGTAATACCCAGCCCAGTACCAAATTTGTATTGCTTATGTGATGAAACCATCACTGGCCTGATGCCCAAACCACATGACCCATGGTCACATTGCTTGAGAAAAAGTTAAACCCTGTTGTGTACAGCTCCTTCTGTTTTATACTTTTTAGGGCAAAGTCTACATTTTGCTAATCAGCCATATCCTGGGAATTCCTTGTGGGTCACTCAGTCAATTGGATAAACCATTACACAAGATGATAGAATTTGTGTCTTCTAACAGTCACCTCTATTTCAATTGTAATTTGCTCTACTTATATTTAGGATTTTCTGAAGACATTTTGTTGGGTATTGAATCATGTCCCCCACAAGAGGCATGGTCAGGTTCCAATCTCTAGTTCTGTGGGTGTGAACCCATTTGTAAATAGGATAATTGAAGATGTTATTAAGATATTCCCAAACTGAATGGCTGAAGGTCCTTACAAGCAAAGGAAATTGGACACAGAAGGAGAGGAAGCCACAGGAAGCAGCCAGAAGCTAGAAGTCTAAAGAAGATGCTGCCATGTGCATTGTCATGTGATGGAAAAGCCAAGGAATCCCAAAGATTGCTGGCTAGCCAGAAGATACTGACTCTGGGAGGAAACAAGCCTTCTAGCCTCTGAAACTGTGAGCCAATAAATTCCTTTTACTATGTCAACCCATTGTATGGTATTTTAGCTAAGGAAACTAAGACACTATCCAAGGTTTCTGCAGAGCAAAAGTATTGTTGGAAGATTAGTACTACAGATTCAGTCCAAGTATATGACAAAGTATTTATCTTCCAAGAGCTCATAGTCAAGTTGGGAATACAAGTCTAACACCTAAAATATCAACCCATAAATAAATTTAAATGCTCAGTGCTCTAGGAATAATATAGGTATTACATAACAATAAAAAGATATTCCCATTTCATCACACCACTGACATATGTTTGTTTTGCTTATTGTCTTGTCTCTTCCCACTAGGCTGGAAGCCCATGAGAGGAGAACATTTTTTTTTGTTGTTGTTCAATGCTATTTACTCAGTGCCTAGCACATAATTAATGCTCAGTAAATATGTTTTTGACTGAACCAATGAGAAGTCAAGGAGGGCTAGAACAAACAGGGAAAAGAGAGGTTTCATGGAGCAGTGCCCCAGCTAAGCCTTGACGTAACTACATTTTTATTCATCTTGCTTCATAGCAATCTATAGATCTTAGCAAAACAATTCTTTTCTTCTGTAATTTGAAGGAAATGTGCATCTAATTGAAATAGAAGGCAGGGGTGAAATGGTTGTTAGGACCATGTGACCTTCTTGGCTCATTTCTAAAAGAAGGGGCTTGTCTTAGAATCCATGGTTTTCAAACATTGAAAGAAAAGAACCCTATTTTCAAACAGAACTCCAACAAATGAAAGAGATAAAAAGCAGAGCTCTCCTGGTTGACTTTGAGATGGAGTGGGGCAGGGGAAGGGGAGTGCCATCCTCTTGGCCCCTTCCTCCTTGGCCTCCCCATCCCCCAAGGAAGAGCGGTGGCTTTCCAAGGGATTCTAGGAATGCAGTTTGAAAAACACTGGACTGAAGGAACTTCTGAGTTTCTCTTCTCTCAAAATTCTATTAATGGAGGCAGCTGAGGAAGGCCTGGGTCTTAAAACCTGGGCTTTTTTCTGATCTCTGCTACTTTAAACCGATGGAGTGCTAGGAGTCAGTTCCCCAAGACAGAAAAAAAATGTGTGACCTGGTCCAAAGCCAAGAACCCCTTCCAAAGGTAGACCCAGAGGACTAGAGGCCACAATTTTCTGACTGAGGAGGACCAACTGACTTCCGTGGCTTGTTTTGCTTCCCCTTCCCTCTTCCCGTTATGGCTCAGAACTTAAAAGGACCCAAGCTCACCTGGCAATTTTTCTGGGATTCAGAGATGATCATAACATGGGAGTAAATACTCAAGTCTGGAGCCAAATCAGATGGGAGAAGAGTCTGAGTCATTTATCACCATCCTCCATCTTGTACCTCAACCACCCAAAGAGGAAGTATCCCTGCAGTTAAAGAACTCAAGGAAAACTGAAGAGAGATAAAGGGACTATTTACCAAAGATTAAGGGGACAAAGGACCCAGGGATTAGCAACTAGGCCTGAAAGCAAGGAGAGAGAGACTTCAACACCCAATAGTTGTTGCATGTTGATCTCCACAAACAACTCCGAGAACCTTGGTAAAAATATCATTTCCATGTTACAGATGGGGAAACTAAAGGTAAGGAGAGGATAAGAGAAGAACACAGGAAGTGGAATCCCCCAGGGTGAATAAGTTAGTAAATCTGAAGGGCCCAGGGGCGGCCGGGTCACTTAAAGACTCCCTGGAGCTGGCCAAGCCACCGTCCTCACTTTGACCTTCCCTGCCACCAACCGACAAAAATAACCGGAAGAAACCCAATTACGACTAGTTGGGAGACTACAACTCCCAGCATGCATCTCAGTCTCTTCCGCAAACCTTTCAACTCAAGAGTTAAAGGGCATCTGGGACAACTGCGCGTCGGGACCTGTAGTACCCCAAGGTAGGGCAAGAGGCCGCCGTAGCGTGCTCATTGGCGCCCAGGTCACCGCCCACTTCCACTTGCCTCACGTCGATGTCTCACGCACGCTCTCGCGGCGCGTGCCCACGCCCCTCCATGGGCTGAGGACGCAGGCGTGCGCACGCTCCCCGGTCCCTGTGGGCGGGGGGTGGGGGGAGGAGGCAAGGGAGGGGGCTTAGGTGTCTACTCTAGTGAGTAGACCTCGGTGGGGCACGAGGAGCGCGACGGGCCTAGGGCCGGCAGGACAACCGGAGACCCAGCCAGCGCCACCACAAAGTAGGAGCCGGGTTGCTGAGACTCAAAGGGCAGAAGGTGGGGGCTAAGCCCCAGCCTAGGCGCCGCGGAGATGTCTGGCTGCGGCGCTTGTACTTGCGGCGCAGTCGCCGCACGTCTCTTCACCTCCTCGCTCGCCTCCGCGCAGAGAGGTAATGAAGTAGTTCCTCGCCTGATCCCTGGGTGCTGGGGTAGCTGTGCCGACCGACGGGTGGAAACCCTGGGGAGGGGTCGAGTTCTACCCACCCCGGGAGTGTGAGGGGGATCCGCGGGGTTTCTCCTGGCAGCCCTACTTTTCCCTTGGGATGGGACTTTGCCAATCTCTGGAGCAGCTGTTTACCAAATTTGAAGTAAACCCCTATGCTGCCCGCCCGCGCGCCCTCAGGCCGCCTGACTTTGCGGCCGGATTGTGGCCAGTTCCCAAAAACCCTGAAAGAGGCACAGTAATACTCCTTTCACTAAAAAGTGACACCAGAACCGCTAGAGCCTCGCTGAGGACTGCCGCCTGGCTCGGTTGGGACCCCTCTTCCGGCGGCCGGCAGGGTGCCCCTGAGGCCTGCTGGCGGCTTCTGCGAGGGGCAGAGGTGAGGGACTATCGCTTGTCGGGTTTCCCAGGGCCCGTGGGGTTCCGAGCCTGCTGTCTCCCACGCAGGCCGCGCAGGGCCCGCGGTGCCAGTGTCATTGTGCGGCTGCCGACACCGGTACATAAACAGAACTCACAACACTAAGCGCCATGCAGGAATTCTTTTTGAAGTACTTAAATGTATCAGCAGTAGTTTGCCAACTTTCCCAACTTGACAGTTCCTGATAATTTCTGGAGGGAGGTGTTCGTTTACCTTTCCTTTCTGTTTATCAGAAGCTGTGGAAGAATGGCATCCCAGCCAAGAGATTCCGGAAAAGAAACCATTTTCCTCTTTCCCAAACCTATGAATATTAGACTCTGAATCTATGTACATTCTGTTATAAACACTAACTTATAGACAAGTTCGCTTTGTTTTTGCTTTCCAGTTTACGACCCTTGCATAAATAAAAAAATAAAACCCTTTCATTAGTTTCTAGATTAATTATAATATCCTTACGGTTTACTAAATGTGTATATTCTTACAGTTTTATTTACTTTACAGGGAGGGATTAAATGAGGAAATGTGTGTAGAAGCATTTTTAAAAATGATACATAAATGTAAGGTAGTGAGTATAGTCCCAAGACATTGTTAAACCTCAACAAGTAGATATTCCTATTCCAGAAATTTGATATGCCAATACTGGAAAATGACAGATTCATTTATTCAACAAATATCTGTTCTAGGACCTGCTATGTGTGTACCATTTGTGCTGGAGGTAGAGTGGTGAAGAAAGCCTCATAAGTTTAAAATCTAGTTGAGTAGACAAGCAGTAAGCAAGTAAAGGAGTAATACAGTTTCTAGGAGTGGATAAAGTATGTGTATGTTCTTTGAGAAAGTTCTTGATCCTTTTCAGCCAAAAGACCCTGAAAACTATGAATTATAGGAGATAATTTTTTTTTCAACACAACCACTTTTTTAAAAAAAATTAAAAACAGCTATCATGAGGTAAATCAACACAAATTACTGGCTTATTTAAGAATTATTATCTATTTGTGTATCTATCAATATAAATTTGCCAGAGGTTTTCAGAAATACAGTACTAACGTTTTCACTTTAAAGGTATAAATTAAGATTCAAATATGAGACAGCACCCAATCTAGTTATAGAAGTTCATATTTTTATATGACAATGAAATAGTAAATGGTTTTCACCTTCATTTAAGATTTTTCTAAACCTTATTTACATAAAATATTTATTTTCCACAGTAGAAACACTAAAAACATGCATAAAGTCTATAAGACTTAAAATGCCAGGAAAGGTTATTTTTAAATAAGATTCCAGGAAAGAGGAAGGGAGAGAAAATATAAAGAATAATAAACAGCTTTGGCTAGTTTATTATTCTTATAAACAATAGAGTTAATTTCATTAAAATAATCTAACAAGAAATTATGGGGGAATTTCCTATACAGTGAACTAAGAATAGAAGGGTAGATTTCAGAGCTCCTCAAAAGTACAAAGCTGTTCTCTCTTCCCATGGGCCTGTCATGTCATTTTTAAAACTATAAACAGTAGTTTGAAAAATAATCTTTTGGTAAATTGTTATACTAGATACTGGATTTCCCCCCTCCCCATGGGCTATGTCTATCCAATTTTAATGTTTTCCCTCACTAATCTCTTTGAATCTGAAACCCATAGTAAAGTAGAAATTTAGAGTCTTTTTCTTGCCAGAATTATTAGTGTTTCTCAATTTTGATGTATGTTTTTTTAAAATGTACTTTAACATATAGAGATCAATTTGCATTCTAAATGTGGGCATTCAGAAATGCTTAATTCTATTTTAAAATCTGAATGACAGTTTTTGATCTGAATTTGGCTATCAGCATTGTGGAATCACACGTAACTCTCTTGATTTCTAGCTGCCTTTCTCCTTGTCTGTTCGAGGGGGTAGCCTCATGAAGGTCTAAATGAAGACGTGAAGAAGAGGTTCAGACATGTTGACTTCCATAATTTTCATGATAGTTACATAATGCCTACCTTAACAATTCTCAGCTAAATTCTGATTCCGTTTTTGTAGTTAAATATAATGCAAATTTAATAAAGCAAAATGAATAAAAGATAAAGCATCTTTATTTCGGACCTTGCAAACCATTTCTTTAAACAACGTTTTTGGCATATTCATTTTCAGACCATCAGGCAAACCTTAGTGAAAACCCATCAAACATTTTTAAACATAATGAAAGCTATCATAGGAGAGGATTATTTTTCTTTATTAAGACATATTCAGGCTTCAGAAACAATAGCTTAGCAGAAAATTTGGGATTAATAGAAGCAATAAGCAACTACAAAGTTGCCAGTATTGTTTGTGAGTTTTTGTTGACATTTTTTCCAAATAGTAATGGAGGTTAGAAGCCAAATAATTGACTGAGCATTTAATTTGGTTTGCTGTTTCATCGATTGTTGTACACTTAAATATTGTAATATTGTCACAAAATTGATAATTAATTTTTTTAAAGATTTATTTTTATTTATTTCAAACTGCCCCCCCCATTGTCTTTGTGCTCGCTGTTTGCTCTCTGTGTGTTCTGTGTCTGCTTGTCTTCTCTTTAGGCGGCACCGGGAACCAGTCCTGGGACCTTCCGGAGTGAGAGAGAGGTGCCCAATCTCTTGCTCTACCTCAGCTCCCTGGTCTGTTGCGTCTCTTATTGTCTTTCCTCTGTGTTTGTTTGTTTTTTTGCGTCATCCTTCTGTGTCAGCACTCTGCACTGGCCAGCACTTCTGCACTGGCCAGCTTGCCTTTCACCCGGGAGGCCCCAGGAATTGAACCCTGGACTTCCTATATGGTAGAAGGGAACCCAATTGCTTGAGCCACATCCGTTTCCCGATAATTAATTTTTTTTTTTTTTTTTTTTACCGGGAGGTCCCGGGGATCGAACCCAGGTCCCTCCATATGGGAGACGGACGCCCAACCAGTTGAGCCACATCCGACCCCTCGATAATTAATTTTTAATTAGTAGTTCTTCTCTGTTTCTAAAATATAAAAAGTTGAATAAACTACTGATCTACTTCTTAATAGCCCTAAAATGAATATACCTTACTCTGAGATTTGTTTATAAAAACAGATGTCTCTGAAACTCAGAAAGTAGAGCTATCTGTATGACAAAAATTTTGTAAATAGTTTAGCTTTTAACTTTTAGCATTGATGCCAAATAGCAGAAAGTAGCTCTATTTGTATGACAAAAGTTTTGTAAAGAGTTTAACTTTTAACTTTCTTTTATCATTGTGGCCAGGTAGTCTTGCAAAATATACTTTACATGAAATACTTCCATACTTCCCTTTTTTTGTCTTTTAGGGGTCTTCACTTGAGATTCACAGCATTTCCTTTAATTATGAATGTAGGTAATGAACCACAGTAGTATTAGCAGTAGCTGTTAATTTGTCTCCATTTGAAATTGCAGATATTTTGATATCACATTACAGTTGCTGATATCTCAAAACATTGTTTAACTTCTTTGAAATTATGTTCGTTTTAGAACAGCTGTTAGAACTTTAGTTTGTTAATGAAGAAGGACATTTAAAATATTTTGATAATATTCCGGTATAATTATTTTGCTTTGTTATATTGTATATTATTTTTCATACATTTAAACACATTCTGAGAAGAGGCGCATCCATCCATAGGCTTCACCAGACTGCCAAAGGGATTCATGGCACAAAAGGGGTTTAAAAAAAAACCCCACAACTAGCTGGCTAGTTTGTTGCAATGATTTATATTTTCTGTGAAGATTTTATAAGATTACTAAATGACTAGTCATTTTTACTGTTCGGAGCAGTGGTTTTAAAAGTGTGGTCCCTAATACAGCAGCATCAACATCACCTGGCACTTGTTAGAAATGTATTCTTTAGTCCCACCCCAGACCTGAATCAGATCTGGGAAAGAGCCCTGCTTCCTGAATTTAGCAAGCTTGATGTGATGTACACTCAGGTTTGAGAACCACTGGTTTCGTAGTTATGGCATCTTGCTGGAACAGCCCATAGATTGCAAGACGTTAAACAACACTACAGTGTCATACCACCAGGGCCAGCAAAGAAATTCTTAAATCCAGAAGTTTAGCTCACATGAATATGGTTGTTAGAAAATATTTTCTGTGGTGTCTTTATTATTATATTGATTTCATGTTACTTGAAAGTTTTTTCAGGTGATGGTCTTATTTTTCTCTCTGTTCAAATAAACTTTAAAAGGATTGTGTTCATAATTTTTATTTCTCCTAAATTCCTGAAGATAATTCCCTTTCAGTATACTTTCTAAGAACATTAGATATGGTAAATTGTTTTGTTTTTTAATAATGATAAATTGTTTAATACTATTTTTTTGGGGGGAGGTCCCAGGAATTGAACCTAGAACCTTGTACATGCAAAGCAGGCGCTCAGCTACTGAGCTACACTGCTCTGCTGTTTTATATATATATGTATTTTTTTAAGATTTATTTTATTTATTTATTTCAACCCCACCCCCATCCCATTGTTTTTGTACTCGCTGTCTGCTCTCTGTGTGTTATTCTGTGTCTGCTTGCCTTCTCTTTAGGTGGCACTGGGAACCAATCCTGGAACCTTCCAGAGTGGGAGAGAAGTGCTCAATCTCTTGTACCACCTCAGCTCCCTGGTCTGCTGTATCTCTTATTGTCTCCTCTGTGTCTCTTTTTATTGCGTCATCTTGCTGTGCCAGCTCTCTGCATGGGCCAGCATTCCTGCGTGGACCAGCACTCAGCGTGGGCCAGCTTGCTGTGCGGGCCAGCTTGCCTTTCACCAGGAGGTCCTGGGAATCGAACCCTGGACCCCTGTGTGGTAGACGGGAGCCCAATCGGTTGAGCCACATCCATTTCTCAGTATTATTTTAAATGATTTTTTTTTACTGTAGAGTAGTGGGAAATGATAACACTGTGTGGTGCTTCAAAGTTAAATTTTGCTCTAAACATCCAAGTACAAATAGGTACATAGATTAATAAGTTATTTTATTATGCTACCTTTCTTAGGCTTGTATTTTTTAACTTATTATGGGCATTTCAAACACATAGAAAAAAACAATGAATGAACCTCCATATACCCATTACCCAGCCTCAACAACCATTAACTGCCTGCATTCTTTTTTTTTTTTTTTAATCAATTTTATTACTTTCTGCATTCTTTTTTTTTTTTTTGAAAAAGGTACCAGGGACCGGGGATTGAACCTGGGACTTTGCATGTGGGAAGCTGGTGCTCAACCACTGAGCCACATCTGTTCCCCTCTTTGTTTTTTTCATTTGTTTTGCTTGTTATTTTTTTTTTTTTTTTTTTTTTTTTTTAAGATTTTATTTATTTATTCATTTATCCCCCCTTGCTGCTCGTGCTCACTGGGTCAGCTAACCACGCCATGCCGGCGGGCTTGCCTTCACCAGGAGGCCCCAGGAACCGAACCCGGGCCTCCCATATGGTAAACGGGAGCCCTACTGATTGAGCCACAGCCGCTTCCCTGTTATTTTTGTTTTCTTAGGAGGCACAGGGAACCAAACCTAGGACCTCCCTTGTGGAAGCAGGTGCTCACCTGCTTGAGCCACAACTGCTCCCCACTTTCTGCATTCTTGATTTCACCTGTCCCTTACCCAATACCCCTCAACCTATTCTTCTAGGTATGCTTTTTAGTTTGACTTAGTATTTAAATCTAATACCTTCTTGGAAAAACATTAACATTTAGCTTCAAATGAACTAATTACCTTAAATCTCAGTCTAATGATAAAGTCATGGCTATCCTCATTTCATGCAAAAAAAAAAAAAAATGTTGTGCTTTAGAATGTTTGAAATATGTTTTGGAAACATTAATTAGAAGAAAAATATCAAATGTTTACTGTTTTTCTTATTAAAGTCTATGGTTTACAGGGGCTGGAGTTTTCTAAACCTTTAACTCTTATTTTTGGTACTCTTTGTGAATTTACAGAGATGGGATGCTATGGTCTTTGTTGTGTCTTTCCTGAGAAATTTAGTGGAACTGGAGTTCTAAAAGTATACACAAACACTTTGGAAAATTGGAATTAATAAAACCAGTTAGCTATAACTAAGCAATTGTTTTGGAATTGTTTGAAGGACATAATTTAAAACAATGTTTGCACATATATGCCTGATCTGCTTTTAAGCCCTAACAGGTATAGAAGTAAAAGTTTAGAGAGTGAGTTTGGGGAATTTTGCAGGAAATAAAATGATGAGGCAAAACCAGTTCCTTAAACTTATTTACATATTAACCTGTCCCCCCGCCTCCACTCCCCCCCCCACTTTATTATCTCTTTTTTTTTTTTTTTTTTTTTTTTAAGATTTTATTTATTTATTCATTTATCCCCCCCTTGCTGCTTGTGCTCGCCGGGTCAGCCAACCACGCTGTGCGGGCGGCCGGCCCCCACCAGGAGGCCCCGGGAACCGACCCCGGGGCCTCCCATATGGTAAACGGGAGCTCTACTGATTGAGCCACAGCCGCTTCCCTATTATCTCTTTAACAGCACTCTGGTAAACTGTTTTCTTTCTTTCTTGGTGATTAATACATGTTAGCTTATGCAAGGTTCTGAGTAGCCTTACACGGAATTTTGTTTCAGAGGACCATTCAACTTATTTTACAGAGATCGCTTTTTTTTTTTTTTTTTTTTTTAATTTAATTTAATTTTTATTCTGGTAACATATATACAAAATAACACTTCCGGGAAGCGGCTGTGGCTCAATCAGTAGGGCTCCCGTTTACCATATGGGAGGCCCCGGGTTCGGTTCCCGGGGCCTCCTGGTGGGGGCCGGCCTGCCCGCCCGCACGGCGTGGTTGGCTGACCCGGCGAGCACAAGCAGCAAGGGGGGGTAAATGATTAAATAAATAAAATCTTTAAAAAAAAAATAAAATAAAATAACACTTCCCATTTTAAGCACTTTCTAATATACAATTCAGTGGTGTTAATTATGCTCACAATGAATGTGCTACGATCACCACCATCCATTACCAAAACTTTTCCATCGCTCCAAACATGTAACTCTGTACCAATTAAGCATTAATTCCTCATTCCTAACCCCAGTGCCTGGTAATCTTATTCTAATTTCTGCCTATGAATTTGCATATTCTAATTTCATATAAGTGAGATCATATAGTATTATGGCCTTTTTTCTCTACAGGAGGTAGGGCAGATGTTGAACTGTTTATCTCTCAAATTTTGAAAGAGCCGCACATTCTTATGACCTAGGTAGACTTACACTTCCAAAGGACAGGCTCTGAAAGAAACATCTTCATTTAGTTGGAATCTGTCCAAGGCCCAAGCCTGGCCTGTCTGAAATGGCTTTGCCTCTGATGTTGTCACCTATTTTTCTCTACCAGTATCTGTGATTGCAGTGGAAACTATAACTTTTTTCAGCTGCTTTGGGGGTTTTTGAGGCATGTTTTTATTTGTTGTGTGTACTAATAGATTTTTTATTTTCAGGTATTTCTTGTGGTCGCATTCCTATACCAGTTTTAGGAAGGTTTGGGACCTTTGAGACTCAAATTCTACGTAGAGCTCCTTTTAGAACCTTCACGGAAACACCAGTATACTTTGCCTCAAAAGACGGGATAAGTAAAGATGGCTCTGGAGATGGAAATAAGGTCATCATTTTGTCTTTATTGGTACCTGTACACATACTTGGATTCTCCCCTTAAATAATTAAATGTAACTATAGTACTTGATTCTGTTTGTTTATGTTTCTTGTAGGAAATATGAAATAAATAAAATGATCTGAAGAATTTTATGTAATTTTATTACTTGTGTTTCAGTTTGAACTTAAAATACTTTTATAAGCATTTCCATGTAAGGAAGATTCATTAAATAATCCACGTAGTTAGTGAAATTGAGTTAGGAGAAGCCATCATTTCCTGCTTTCACAACTCATCATAGTATAAATCCTGCTTCATCCTCTACTAAAATCTTGGATTTCTGGTATTAATGTTAGACTGTTCTGTAGTTAGCAAGTAGATGATTGGTGATTGTATTGAGTCAGTGAATCATTGTAGATTTTTTTTCATTTTGTGAATATGATTAACGTTTGAGCTATTATTGTACATTAGACAAAATCCTAGACACTTTCATGTCTACACATTTAATCCTAACAGTAGCCCTCTAAAGCAGGCAAAATTATCCCCATTTTAAAAATGAGAGAAGTTAGATTCAAGAATATTGAGTCCCTGCCTGCCATGATAACTCCCAGTTCAATTTCATTGAAATTTATATTTTCTACCTATAGCAACTATTTTTCCTAGTGCTTTTTGAGTCATTGTAAGAAAGCTACTTGTACATGCTGGCACATACCATGTGAAAAAATACAGATAAATGTATATTTACTAGACTCATTTTTGTGATAAATGTATATGACACCAGTAATAGAGACATAAATTATACTAATTCTATGCTAGAATTGGAAAAACATGATTAATTAAAAACTAAATTGTTTATGTTTAATTTATATATCAAATGGTTGTCTGAAAGTAGTAATTGGCACTGTCTTTTTTTCTCTTCTATAACATTAGAAATCAGTGAGTGAGGGAAGCAGTAAGAAATCAGGTTCTGGGAATTCTGGGAAAGGTGGAAACCAGTTGCGCTGTCCTAAATGTGGTGACTTGTGCACACATGTAGAGACCTTTGTGTGTAAGTATTGTTTCTTCTATTGTTTTCCCTACATTTTCTATAAATCCTTAAATTTATAGAAATATGTGAATTGTATAAATCCATATTATTTTCTCCTGGGCTTATGTGATTTTCTCTTTTGTTCACCAGATACTAAAACTCCCCAGCACTGGTAATACTTGGTAGTATGGTATAAGAGATAATTTAAGAAAAATATTTGCTGCTTTATTTTGCTTATGTGTTGACTTTTTCAGATTTGGAGTTTGTGAGTTTTCATGTATGTGGCCATTGGCCATAGGAGAGCCAAGGCTTGCTTATCCTGTATTTATTACTACATTCTTTAAATATCTATTAAGCGTCTCATATGGCCGGGAGGTCAGTCATTCAAATTAAAGTACATGCCCTCTCAAAGTATCTACCAGAGGAGGTTAGCCCTCAACTCTAGGAAGTGTCTAACAATTATTAATGATTCAGACACTTAAGAGGAGGAAGTAACTCTCTAAAATGTAAAGATACTACTACTGATGATTTGTTTAATGACTAACATTTGTTTTTAACAAATTTGATTTGATATAATAAAATTCTAGAGTCCGAGAACCACTTAATTCATAATGGCAGTGCCACATTAAACACATTTTTTTTTTTTTTTTTTACCGGGAGGTCCCGGGAATTGAACCCGGGTCCCTCCATATGGGAGACGGACGCCCAACCAGTTGAGCAATATCCGACCCCCAAACACATTTTAATTTTAAAAATCTCCATTTTTTTAATCAGAGAAAGACTTCATCCTTTACAGACCTAAAGAATAGTTTCTTAGAATAGAAGAGGAAAGAAACTAACATTCAATGACTTTCTAAATAATTTTATCCTCACAACCTCATTTTTGTAAGGCAGAGTTCTTAATTTTATAGATGAAGACATGGAGGCATAGCAAGTTTAACTCATCCATGGTCACACAACAGTGAAATTTGCTATTCATACATTCTTATTCCCATATATTTTAGGGGTAACTAAGGTCCTCTTAGGATTAGTTAAATTTATTTTTCTTTTATGCAGTGTTTTCAAACTTGACAAGTTTTATTAATCGTACAGATTTCTAGACCCTTTCTCTAGAGATTAAGATTCTGTAAATCAAGAGGTGGGGTCTTAGAATCTGTATATTTAACAATTGAACCAATTATGGAAAACACTGCTTAAGTGCTATCTGATCAAGACTAAACTTTATTTTCTTTGGGAATTCTAATTGGGGGTGGGTGTAGGAGTAGAGAATTTGGAAAGAAAAAGTAAAAGAAGTGTACCCACTTATTTATAATTTAGTAACCAAAAATCTTTTGAACCAGACACTACTAGGCTCAGAAAATACGCAGATGAACCTGACACTGTTCCTGCCTTCTGGAGCTTTACTGTGCAGGAATAACAGGCCTCAGCATGCAATGAGCCCTCCTCCCTTGGTTTTGCATTTCCATAATAAGTCTCTCCAGTATCTATCCCTTTTGAATACTAAGGACCTTTGATATCTACTCATTGAAAATAGGATCATCCAAATACTAAAGAGAGTTTTATTTGATCTCAGGTAATTTTATTTTGTTTGAATCTAGCATTTGCTTGGTACTAGTTCATAAATATCTTTTTTTTTTTTTTTTTTTTTAAAGATTTTATTTATTTATTCATTTATCCCCCCCTTGCTGCTTGTGCTCGCTGGGTCAGCCAACCACGCCTTGCAGGCGGGCTTGCCCTCACCAGGAGGCCCCGGGAACCAAACCCAGGGCCTCCCATATGGCAAACGGGAGCCCCACTGATTGAGCCACAGCCGCTTCCCCATAAATATCTTTTTATATGCTTTTTGACTACTTATAATTTTTTGGACTAGCCTGTTTGTGTACTTTTTGTCATTTTTAATAATTTCTAATTGTCTGAATAATACATGTATATATCTCTCTTTATTTAAAAAATGTAGAACATTATAAAGCTAAAGTTTCTGTAATATATCTTCATAGAACATAAAACTTTTAAAAAAACAAATGGCATATTGTTCATGTTTTTGAAAATTGCTTTTTTTTTTTGCTCAGCAATGTTTTTGAGAGCTATCTGTGTTGATACATATGTCTAGTGTCCCTTTTTTTAAAAAATTTTGAAATAATTTCAAACTTACAGGATAGTTGCAAAAATAATACAAAACCCATACAGAGAATTCCAACATCCCCCCCCCAATACCCAGATCTACCAATTAAAACATTTTGCCACATTTGCTGTTTCATTCTATCGCTAGATCAATCCATCAGTCCATTTCTCTATTATCTATTTGTCTATTTTCTAAACATTTGAGTCTAGATTATATACACTTTACTCCTTGAAAACATAACATTTACGTGTGTGTGTGTGTTTTTTAAGATTTATTTTATTTATTTCTCCCCTCTACCTCATTGGTTGTGCTCTCTCTGTCCATTCATTGTGCATTGTGTCTGCTCATCTTCTCTTTAAGAGGCACCGGGAATGAAAGTGATTGAGGGAGGCACTCAATCACTTGAGCCACCTCCGCTCCCTGTTTTGTTGTGTCTCTCATTGTGTTTCCTCTTCATGTCTTCTTGTTGGGTCATCTTGTTGCATCAGCTCACTGCATCAGCCCGTCGTGCCAGCTTGCTGTCTTGCTTGTCTTTTCTAGGAGGCACTGGGAACCGAACCTGGGACCTCCTATGTGGTAGGTGGGAACCCAAAGGCTTGAGCCACATCCGCTTCCCTACATGTATATTTTGTAAGAACAAAATATTCACTTATGTAACCATCTTAAACACAGTTATCAAGTTCAAGACCTTTAACATTGTCATGAAGTTTACAGTTTGTATTTTTCGCATGTTTTCATATATCCCAATGTTCTTTTTTTTCTTTCTTTTTTTTTTTAACTTTATTTTGTACATTTAATAATTGAAAATATAAACAATTAAAAACTAAAAAGTAAACACAGATGAATAAATATATACATTTCTCAATTAAATGTAATGGATACATGTAAATTTTTTTTGTTTGTTTTTGAATCAAACAATATATTACACAGTATATTTGGTTCATAGTATCTAATGCATTCATACAATATTTGTCCTTTTGTGTCTGGCTTGCTTCGCTCAACATAATGTCCTCCAGGCTCATCCATGTTGCCATATGCTTTACGACTTCATTTCTTACAGCTAATATTCCATCGTATGAATAGACCACAGTTTGTTTATCCATTCATCTTTTGATAGACACCTGGGTTGTTTCCAACTTTGGGCAATGGTGAATAATGTTGCTATGAACGTCGGTTTGCAGATGTCTGTTCGTGTCACTGCTTTCAGTTTTTCTGAGTATATACCCAGTAGTGGTATTGCAGGGTCACGTGGCAAGTCTATATTCAACTTCTTTAGGAACTACCAAACAGCCCTCCATAGTGGTTGTACCATCCTGCATTCCCACCAACAGTGAAGAAGTGTTCCTATCTCTCCACATCCTCTCCAACACTTGTAGTTCTCTGTCTTTTTAATAGTGACCATTCTGATAAGTGTGAAATGATATCTCATTGTAGTTTTGATTTGCATTTCCCTAATCATGAGTGATGTTGAGCATTTCTTCGTGTGTTTTTTTGCCATTTGTATTTCTTCTTTGGAGAAATGTCTATTCAAGTTTTTGGCCCATTTTTTAATTGGGTCATTTGTCTTTTTATTGTTAAGTTGTAACATCTTTTTATAAATCCTGGATATTAAACCCTTATCAGATATGTGATTTCCAACTATTTTTTCCCATTGAGTTGGCTGCCTTTTCACCCTTCTGACAAAGTCCTGTGAGGTGCAAAAGTGTTTAATTTTGAGGAGGTCCCATTTATCTACTTTTTCTTTTGTTGCACATGCTTTGGGTGTGAGGTCCAAGAAACCACCACCTACTACAAGGTCTTGAAGATGTTTCCCTACATTTTCTTCTAGCAGTTTTATGGTCCTGGCTTTTATATTTAGATCTTTGATCCATTTTGAGTTGATTCTTGTATAGGGGTTGAGATAGGGGTCCTCTTTGATTCTTTTGGTTATAGATATCCAGTTCTCCCAACACCATTTGTTGAAGAGGCTGTTTTTTCCCGTTAATGTGGGCTTGGTAGGTTTGTCAAAAACCAGTTGACTGTATAGGTGAGGGTTTTTTTCTGGGTTCTCAATTCTATTCCACTGATCGATGTGTCTATCTTTATGCCAGTACCATGCTGTTTTGACCACTGTAGCTTTGTAATAGGTTTCAAGGTCAAGCAGTGAAATTCCTCCTACATCACTCTTCTTTTTTAGAATGCTTTTGGCTATTTGGGTGCATTTACCCTTCCAGATGAATTTGGTAATTGCCTTCTCTAATTCTGTAAAGTAAGCTGTTGGGATTTTGATTGGTATTACATTGAATCTATAAATCAATTTGGGTAAGATTGACATTTTCATGATATTCTTCCAATCCATGAACACGGAATGTCTTTCCATTTGCTTAGGTCTTTTTAAATTTCTTTTAGCACTGTTTTGTAGTTTTCTGCATATAGGTACTGTACTTCTTTGGTTAAATTAACTCCTAGGTATTTGAGTCTTTTTGTTGCTATTGAAAATGGAATTTTTCCCCTGATTTTCTCCTCAGGTTTTTCAGTACTAGTGTACAAAAACATTACTGATTTTTGTGTGTTGATCTTGTATCCTGCCACTTTGCTGAACTCATTTATTAGTTCAAGTAGCTTTGTCATGGATACGTCAAGATTTTCTAAGTACAAGATCATGTCATCCGCAAACAGTAAGAGTTTTACTTCCTCTTTTCCTATTTGGATGCCTTTAATTTTTTTGTCTTGTCTAATTGCTAGAACTTCTAGTACAATATTGAATAACAATGGTGACAGTGGGCATCCTTGTCTTGTTCCGGATCTTAGAGGGAAAGCTTTCAGCCTTTTCCCATTGAGTATGATGTTGGCTGTGGGTTTTTCATATATGCCTTTTATCATATTGAGGAATTTTCCTTTTATTCCTATCTTTTGAAGTGTTTTTATCAAAAAAGAATGCTGGATTTTCTTGAATGTCTTTTCTGCATCTATTGAGATGATAATGTATTTTTTTTTTTTTTTTTTTCATTCAATTTGTTAATGTGGTATGTTACATTGATTTTCTTATGTTAAACCAACCTTGCATACCAGGAATAAATCCCACTTGATCATGATGTATAAGTCTTTTGATATGCTGTTGGATTCGATTTGCAAGTATTTTGTTGAGAATTTTTGCATCTATTTCATTAGAGAGATTGGTCTGTAACTTTCTTTTCTTGTAGAATCTTTATCTGGCTTTGGTATTAGGGTGATGTTGGCTTCATAAAATGTTTTGGGTAATTTTCCATCCTCTTCAATTTTTTGGAAGAGTTTAAACAGAATTGGTGTTAATTCTTTTTGAAATGCTTGGTAGAATTCACCTGTGAAGCTATCTGGTCCTGGACTTTTCTTTCTGGGAGATTTTTGATGTCAGATTCAATCTCCTTAAATGTAATTGGTTTGTTAAGTTCTTGTATTTCTTGTAGTGTCAGTGTAGATTGGTTGTGCCTTTCTAGAAATTTGTCCATTTCATCTAGGTTGTCTAGTTTGTTGGCATATAGTTTCTCATGTCCTCTTATGAGTCTTTTTATTTCTGTGAGGTAATTTGTAACTTCCCCCCTTTCATTTCTGATTGTATTTATTTACATCTTCTCTTTTTCTTTGTTAGTCTAACTAGGGGTTTGTCAATTTTATTGATCTTCTCAAAGAACCAGCTTTTGGTTTTGTTGATTTTCTCTATTGCTTTTCTGTTCTCATTTTCATTTATTTCTGCTCTAATCTTTATTATTTCCTTCTGCTTGCTTTGGGATTGGTTTGCTTTTCCTTTTCTAGTGTCTCAAGTTGTTCAGTTAAATCTTTGAATTTAGCTCTTTCTTGTTTTTTAATATAAGCATTTAGGGCTATATATTTCCCTCTCAAGACTTCCTTCACTGTATCCTATAAGTTTTGATACGTTGTGTTCTCATTTTCATTTGTCTCAATATATTTACTGATTTCACTTGCAATTTCTTCTTTGACCCACTTATTATTTAGGAGTGTGTTGTTCAGCTTCCACACATTTGCGAATTTACTTTTTTCCTGTCTGTTATTGATTTCTAGTTTCATTCCATTATGATCTGAGAAGGTGCTTTGTATAATTTCAATCTTTTTATATTTATTGAGAGCTTCATTGTAACCTAACATGTGGTCTATCCTGGAGAAAGATCCATGGGCACTTGAGAAGGATGTATAACCCGCTGAGTTTGGATGCAGTGTTCTGTATATGTCTGTTAGGTCTAACTTGTTTATCGTATTGTTCAAGTTCTCTGTTTCCTTGTTGATCTTCTGTCTAGTTCTATCTAATGATGTGAGAGGGGTGTTGAAGTCTCCGACGATTATTGTAGAAATGTCTATTTCTCCCTTCAGTTTTGCCAAAGTTTGTCTCATATATTTTGGTGCACCTTGGTTAGGCACGTAGAATTTTATGGCTGTTATATCTTCCTGGTGGATTGTGCCTTTTATTAATATATAGTGGCCTTCCATATCTCTTATAACTTTTTTGCGTTTAAAGTCTGTTTTTTTTTTTTGTATTAGTATAGTTACCTCTGCTCTTTTCTGGTTACTGTTCGCATGGAGTATCTTTTTCCCAACCTTTCACTTTCAGCCGGTTTGTATCCGTGGGTCTAAGGTGAGTTTCTTGTAAGCAGCATATGGATGGGTCATGTTTTTTATCCACTCTATCAGCCGTTTCTTTTGATGGGGGAGTTTAATCCATTCACATTGAATGATATTATTGTAAATGCATGATTTACTTCCATTTTATTCTTTGGTTTTCATATGTCATCTTGTTTTTGTCTGTCTTTTTACTCTTTGGTTATCCTTTCTGCTATTCTTTCTTCTATACTCTCCTCCAAGCCCCTCTCTCCTGTCTTTTTCTTTCAGGTTCTAAGTCTTCCTTTAATATTTCCTGCAAAGGTGGGTTCTTTTTTGCAAACTCTTAGTTTCTGTTTGTTTATGAATATTTAATACTTACCTTCATATTTGAAGGACAGTTTTGCTGTATAAAGAATTCTCGGCTGGCAGTTTTTCTCTTTGTTTCCTGATTGTATCATATCCCTGTCTTCTTGCCTCCATGGTTTCTGAAGAGAAATCTGCGCTAAGTCTTACTGAGCATGTCCCTTGTACGTGAGTGATCGTTTGCTTCTCTCTTGCTGCTCTGAGAATTTTCTCTTTATCTTTGACATTTGACATTCTGAGTAGTATGTGTCTTGGCATAGGTCTTTTTGGATTTATTCTCATTAAGGTACAATGTGCTTCTTGGACATGTAAGTTCATTTCTTTTGTGAGAGTTTGGAAATTTTCAGCTATTATTTCCTCAAATACTCTTTCTACCCCTTTTCCCTTCTCTTCTGCTTCTGGAACTCCCATGATACGTAGGTTGTTGTGTTTTGTGTTGTCATTCAACTCTCTGAGCCCTTGCTCAATTTTCTCCATTCTTTTCTCTGTTCTTTTCTCTCTTCAATTTTAGCTGCTCTGTCTTTGGTATCACTTTTCTTTCTTCTGTCATTTCGAGTCTGCTGTTGTATGCCTCAAATGTGTTTTTTACCTCACCTATTGTGTCTTTCATTCTCATGAACTCCGTTACTTTTCTGTTCAAGATTTCAAATTCTTTGCGTTTGCTCAGTGTCTTCTTGATGTCATTTATCTCTTTAACTATATTGTCTTTCAACTCATTAATTTGATTTTGGAAATTTGTGCTCATCTCGCTGATTAGTTCTCTCAAATTCTGCATCTCTTCTGGGACTTTGATGTATTCCTTTTCTTGGGCCATGTCTTCTATTTTCTTAGTATGGCTCGTAATTTTTTGCTGGTTTTTAGGCATCTAGTTAGGATGTAGTTTACTCAGATGCTCAATCTCTTTCTCTTTTATAGGGATTTAGTGGCAGGAGGGTGTGAGTTACCACAGCTCTTTGATTTTGGGCTTGACCTGGATTGTTAGGTCGAGCCAATCTGGTTGCTCAAAACTGGGCACTGGACCCAGTAATTGGTTGTAGAGTCTCTTCCTAGGGCCTTGGGCAGGGAGGCTATAGAGGCCAGGAAAAGCCTCTCCTACTTATTTTTCATTTTCTTATGTGCACTTCCTTCATCTGCCAGGAGATGGCTCTCTTTGGCAGCTCTCAATTCAATGCCTGGTCGGAGTGTTATTGTGACACAGACCAGATCAATGTGATAGAGCTTCCTGTCTGGGGGCGAAGAGCCTTGTAATTCAAATTTTCTGAGACAGTTCCCCAGTCTTCTCTGGTAGCCCCCTCCCTTTTCCCAGCTAGGAGATATTTCCACTTCCCTCTGAATCCTCAACAATCAGTCCCTGTTAGTAGAGGAGGTGATTGGGAGGTTTGTGTATCTTTAGCCCCTTGCAGGCTTCAAGACAAACAATGGCCCAACCCTACCCAGCCTGGAAGGGCTCTCAACTGGGCAGACCAAACCTGAGTCAAAAGCTGAGTCAGCCCCAGGCTCTCTCTCTGCTCTCCTGTGGAGTTCTCAACAATTAGTCCAGGCTAGAAGAGAGGGAGATTGTGAGGGTGGGATTTCTCCAGTCCTTCAAGGACTCCCAAGTCAAAGCACCCTGTGGTCCCACCTGGCCTGGGGCACCGCAGCCCAAATTTGCAGGTCACAACCTGAGTCAGCCTTAGGCTGTGTCCCTCTCTCACCCCTTTCCTAGAGTGGTAGATCCCTGGAGCCCCTTTGTCTGTAGTCATAGGCCCAGAGGCCCGAAAATTCTAAAGAGTCTTTAGTGTGGGGGAGGGTGCCAGCAGCAGCTGCTGCTGGTTCCAACTCACGGGTCTGTCGTCGTGATTTCCTTCTTTTGTCCCTCTCTCCTCTCTACCTGCTGTCCTAAACCCTAGAAGATCTTTTTCGGGGCTGTTTCAGCCTGTCCTCTAGCTATTTTTCTGGAGAAGAGATTCCTGTGTCTTACTAGTCCACCATCTTCCCGGAAGTCTATTTTTATTTTTTGTTGAGATAAAATTCATATACCATACGATTCACCCTTTCAAAGTATACAGCTTAGTGTGTTGTAGTATATTCACCAAGTTGTACAACCATTATCAGTGTCTAATTCCAGAACATTTTCATCACCCCAAAAAGAAACCCCATACCCATTAGCAGTTACTCCCCACCCCCCTCCTCTAACCTCTAGTAACCATTAATTTACTTTCTGTCTCTATGGAATTATCTATGCTGAACATTTCATATACATGGAATTATACAATATGTGGTATTTTGTGTCTGGTTTCATTTACTTAGCATAATGTTTTCAAGCTTCATCCATGTTGTAGCTACCCCAGTACTTAAATCTTTCTTATGATTTAATAATATCCCATTCATCAATTGATGGATTTGGGTTGCTATTCTTTTCAGCTATTATGAATAATGCTGCTATGCACATTAATGTACAACTTTTTATGTGGACATGTTTTCAGTTCTCATGAGTATAAACCCAGGAATGGAATTGCTATGACATATGGTACTCTGTTTAACATTTTTTAGGAGGTACTAGGGATAGAGCCCAGGACCTCGTACATGCGAAGCAGGCACTCAACCACTGACCTACACCTGCTCCCTCTGTTTAACTTTTTGAGGAACTGCGAAACTGTTTTCCAACGTGGCTGCACCATTTTACATTCCCCTCAGTAATGTAGGAGGGTTCCAGTTTCTCCACATCCTATATAATGCTTGTTATTTGTCTTTTCAGTTACAGCCATCCTAATGGGTATAAAATGGTATCTCATTGTGTGTGTGTGTTTTAAAATTCTTATTGTGGTAACATATTTATAATACAAAATTTCTCATTTTAACCATTTTAAGTGTACAATTCAGTGGTGTTTATTACATTCACAATATTGTGCAACCATCTACTCCATGCATTACCAAAACTTTTTTATCACCCCAAACAGAAACTCTGTACCCATTAAGCAATAACTCCCCATTCACCTCTACCCCCCAGCCTCTGATAACCTCTGTTCTATTTTTATCTCTATTAATTGACTTATTCAGGATATTTCATATAAGCAGAATCATAAAATATGTGGCCTTTTGTGTCTGGTTTATTTCACTCAACATGTTTTCAAGGTTCTTCCATGTTGTAGCATATATCAGTACTTCATCCCTTTTTATGACAGAATAATATTCCATTGTATGTATATACCACGTTTTGTTTATCCATTTCTCTGTTGCTGGACACTTAGAGTTTATCTACCTTTTGACTATTGTGAATAATGCTGCTCTGAATATTGATATTCAAATACCTGTTTGAGTCCCTGTTTTCAATTCTTTTGGATATATTTCTAGAGGTGATAATTCTATGTTTAACTTTTTGAGGAATCACCAAACTGTTTTCCACAGCATCAGCACCATTTTTACATTTCTTTTTTTTTTTTTTTTTTTAAGATTTTTATTTGCTTTATCCATTTTAAACCCCCCCTTCCCCATTTGCTGTTTTGTGTCCATTCGCTGGGCAATTCTGTGTGTCTGTTTCCTGCCATCTCTTCTCATCCTCCTCCTCCAGTCTTCACCAGGATTCGATCCTGGAGAACTCCGATGTAGGAGAGAGGTGTTCTGCCACCTGTGCCACCTCGGTTCCTGGTTTTTGGAGCTTTCGGAGCATCTTGTCTTGTTTCTCTCCTGTTAGGTCATCTTGCTGCATGGCTCCTGGGGCCTGGCGGCTCACTGGCACACACAGCCTGGCAGCCCATGCGCCTTCTATATATATTTTTTATTTTACCGGGAGTTCCCAGGTCCCTCCATGTGGCAGACGGACGCCCAACCATTTGAGCCACATCCGCCCACCTCATTTTTATATTTCAACCAACAATGGACCAGGGTTCCAATTTCTCCACATTCTCCCTAACACTTGTTTTCCATTTTTAAAATAATAACCATCCTAGTGGTATAAAGTAGTATCTCATTATGGGATTTGCATTTCCCTAATGACTAATGATGTTGAAATTATTTTCACATGCTTATTGGCCATTTGTATGTCTTCCTTTGGGAAATGTCAATCAATTTAAATCCTTTTCATACTTTTAAATTGAGTTGTCTTTTTTATTGTTGAGTTGCAAGAGTTCTTTATACATTCTGGATACTAGATAGGCCCTTATCAGATCTATGACTTGCAAATATCTTCTTCTATTCTGTGGGTAGTTCTTTCCTTTTAAATTCTGTATAGCAGGAGTCAGCAAGCTTTTATTGTAAAGGACCAGATAGTAAATATTTTAAGCTTTGTGGGCCATATGGTCTCTATTATAACTACTGTATTTGCCGTTATACTGCAAAAGCAGCTGTAGACAATGTAAATGAATGAGTGTAGCTGTGTTCCAAACAAACAAACAAAAAAACAACGACAAAAAACTATCTATGGACACTGAAATTTGAATTTCATGATTTTTCTGCCAACTATTTCAAAACAGAAAAACCATTCTTAGCTCATGGGCCCTACCAAAAAAAGGCAGAACTGGGTATAGCTTGTTGACCCTGCTGTTAGTATTCTATCTCGTAAATATATATACTTTAGTAATTTTATATTTTTTAATAGTGGTATTAAAATAGGGTACTCTTGCTTGACTTTGTGAAAATAAAATATCAATTTATAGGTACCATTATGGATGTATAGAATATCATCAGAAATTGAGGAAATAAGAGTAATATCTAAGAAATTTCTGATTTTAGAACTAAAATATACTATTGTGGTTTTTTGCCCGTTAAACATATGTAATTTCCCCACTTTTATTCAAGGTAGTGCCTTTAGTTTTTATTTTTATTGATATAATACTTTTTAAAGGGTTCTTATCCTTATGTGTCTCTTGGAGTAGGGATTGTACTTTTCTGCAGTGGCTTAGAGATTTTACATTGAACTCTGAAACATTCAGAATCATGAGGAACATTTATTTATTTATTTATTTATTTATTAAGATTTTATTTATTTATTCATTCATCCCCCCCTTGCTGCTTGTGCTCGCTGGGTCAGTCAACCACGCCGTGCAGGCGGGCCTGCCCTCACCAGGAGGCCCCGGGAACCGAACCCGGGGCCTCCCATATGGTAAACGGGAGCCCTACTGATTGAGCCACAGCCGCTTCCCATGAGGAACTTTTATTTAAACAAATTTCCTAAAAAGAAAACCCTTCAAAAGTAAGAAAAGAAGGATGTGATTTGTTGGTGTTTAATCTCTTTCCCTTTGACCTAATTCCCTTAGAGAAATATTTTGTCCTTGTGTTTTCAGGCAGAACTTTCCTGTCTCACAGCCTGAACTAGATCAGAGGCTTTTCTGCCCTTTAATCCCTGCCCCTGTTTACTATTAATGAAAATTGTAAACTGGTGCCTCATTAAAAAAGAAAGGCATTGACTTAATCTTTCCCATTGATGGGAAATGGTGATTATACATTTACACTTATATTATTCAAAAGTGTGGGAAATAGCTTGATATTTTTCTTTAGGTAAGCATTTATAGGTATTCAGTAGATAAAAAACATGGATGAACCTTCTTTGCTAGTTGAAATTTTGCTGCTGGAATTTATCCAGAATATATTTTTGGTTGACATTATGTTTAAGAATGGAAATATAAGGGTTAAATTGAATTAATAATGAAATTCATGTTTTAAATGTAGAAATGCCTATTTTTTTTTAAATTTAAATTATTTTGTGAAGACTGAAGTGTATTTGCCAGTGCAGTTTTTCCTGTAATCTAAGCATAGATATCTGTATTTATAAATTTTCATAGTTTTCTTGATTCTTTCACTCTACAGTTCTATTTAGTTGGATTACAGAAAAATAACACAAAAAGAAGTATTAGAGAGAAAGAGGGGAAATCACCTTTGGTTTAACAAAGGATATTTTATAGCTGATGCATTAGAATTAAGAAACCCTTCTTTTTTTCCATTGAAAAAAATCTTATTGAAGTATATCATTCATACATGAACATATATAAACAATACATATATAGTAAAAGTTGTGAATTTACAAAACAAACATGCATATCATCATAGAGGGCTCCTATACATCACCCCACCACCAACACCTTGCATAGTTGTAAAAAATTTGTTACAAACTATGAAAGAGCATTGTCAAAATATTACTACTAACTATAGCCCATATCTTACATGTGGTGTTTGGTGTTTTGTCCCCCCAACCCTCCTTATTATTAGCACCCTGTATTAGTATTATATATTTGTTACGGTTCTTGAGAGAATGTTCTCTTACTTGTTTTGTTAACCACAGTCCATCTTTCTATTTCTGTGGTATTAATAGTGTTAATACCACAGGATTCAGTGTGTTATACAGTCCCATGCTTTGTACAGTCCATTCAGAGTGTATACTCAGTAGCTTTCATTTTTGTCACAGAGTGGTACTGTCATCACCTCAGACAATTTTAGAATGTTTTCATTACTCCTAAGGAAAAACCCCCCAAAAGAAAACCTTTTTATTCTCATTGTCCTAGTATTGCCTTTGAAAGCTGTATGATTATTTTTAAATCAAATGAGTATCACTGAGAAAATTGTTACTTTTTTAGTTTCTTAGTGGTTTTTAGGTCTGAGAAATAGGAATTAGTGGAGTAAAGATGAAAGTTAAGGTATGAAATGATTTTATATCTTTACCAAAGCTAAGGTTTTTTGTTTTTTTTTAAAGATTTTATTTATTTATTTTATTTATCCCCCCTTGCTGCTTGTGCTCGCTGTGTCCATTTGCTGTGCGTTTTTCTGTGTCTACTTGTCTCCCTTTGTTGT
Organism: Tolypeutes matacus; assembly: GCA_026826555.1. Classification (NCBI taxonomy): domain Eukaryota; kingdom Metazoa; phylum Chordata; class Mammalia; order Cingulata; family Chlamyphoridae; genus Tolypeutes; species Tolypeutes matacus. Next base: position 15,155,978 of record JAKSZT010054396.1, read on the forward strand.
GTCATCTTGCTGCGTCAGCTCACCACGCCGCACGGGCTGGCTTGCCGTCACCAGGAGGCCCCGGGAATCGAACCTGGGGCCTCCCATATGGTAAACGGGAGCCCTATCGATTGAGCCACATCCGCTTCCCAAAGCTAAGGTTTTTAAAAATGCTCATAGGTTTGAGAGAACCTAAAGAATATATAAAGATTTTATATTTTTAGCGTTTAAATAGTAGAGTGGATGTAGCTCAGTGGTTGAGCACGTGCTTCGCGTGTTTGAGGTCCAGGGTTCAATCCCCAGTACCTGCTAAAAAGAGAAAAGGGAAAAAAGGGGAGAGATTAAATATTGATCTCTTTTGACTTTTTTGTATGTTTGAAAAATCTTTATAATAAAATATTGGAAAATAAATTAATCTACTTGTACTTTACAAGTAGATTTATTTTTCACAGTTCATTCAACTATTTCAATTAACTATTACTCAGTATCCCTATAAAATTACCTTTAATGTATGGGAAGAACCTATTGGAAGTTTACTGACCTTATCTATCTTTATAGTATTCTTAGTGTGTAAACTAGGCTAATGTTTGTTGTGGCTAGTGGAGTCAAGTGCAGACATACTCTTCATCGAGTACATAGTTTCATTTACAGTGAGACTTTTAAGATTAAACACTTTGAATTATTTATTTAATTGCCTCTGCTGACCTTTATCTTCTTTTACAGCCTCCACCCGTTTTGTGAAGTGTGAAAAGTGTCATCATTTTTTTGTTGTGCTATCTGAAGCAGACTCAAAGAAAAGCATAGTTAAAGAACCTGAATCAGCAGCAGAAGCTGTAAAATTGGCATTCCAGCAGAAACCACCTCCTCCCCCCAAGAAGGTATAGGTCTTAACTCAGTCTTATAAGAATTTTGCCTTGAAATATTTCATTCTTCTTCACCCTCCAGTTTATATTGAATCCTAATACTGGTATATAAACAAATATTTTAAGTTCTTAATATAGACTATACCTGACTAAATTATTGATATTTGATAAATGGAGTTTACATATGGAGGCCAATGCTTTTTTCCAATGACGTGATTTCTACACTCAGTAACAGTGAAACACAGTTAGATGAATATTAAAATAGTGTTAATACCAAGTTAACTAAAATAATATCCTTACAATAGAGCAGCTATGGATTTATTTTTGTTGGTTTGGGCCCCTAAATAACACCAGTTTACAGTTTTCTCCCTTAAAATAGCCTTCGGTCTAATAACATAAGTAATTTTTCTCAGCCACTGTGCCAGGATCCCTGTGTAGCACTGTATGTTTTGTGGTATGGGCTCTTTCCAGGAGTGTAGGGCAGAGAGTGATTTGGCTCTGTGACACAAGGCAGAATGTACCACCAGTTCTGTTAGGTACTTGGTGTGTGTTCTCTGAGAACTGGGATCCCTGCCCCCCTGGCTGTGTGCCCTCCATTCTGGCCTTGTCTCAGATGTTTGCACACTTAGATTATTTCTCATCTTCTGTGTCAATGTAGCTTTCTTCTGTTGTGATTAGATCCTAATGCATTTGTCCCTATCTTCAATTGTGCCTTGGCAGATTTAATGATTCATGAGTATAATTTGTGAGGAATGAAGAAGATAGATAATAGATATATTATCTGTCTTATATAGATATAATAGATATAGTCAACAACTGAAGAGTTTGTCATATAAAAATAATATAAAGAAAATATTGCTCTTAAGCTTTATATTCTGTACTAATTTGTGTAGACTTTAGACATCTGAGTCAAAGTTCTAGAAAATAAATAGGCAGTTTACCAGGTCACAGTTCATTTCTATTCACTAAAAGCTGAAGGAATTTACCCCATTTTCCATGCTATTGGCAATATCTGAGTATAGAATAGAGTTTTAGTTTCTACTAAGTGTAAAAACTTCAGACATTTAGATAAATGAGTAATTTTAAAGTTACTGAGTAAAGCACCAAATAGTCATTTGTAGTATTAAATTGCATAGATAGTGGTACTGTAATGGCTTTTGATTATATAATGCCTTTTTCTGAAAAGTGTAGTTTTAGAATACCTTATCTTTGTGAAGAAGATCATTCATATGATTGAGAGAGGTTAGAAAGACCCATGATTGTATGTGCAGGTATTCTATTCTGAATTATTTTAATACTTAATTTTAAAAATTAGCATCAATAGCATTGTTTATAGAACAGAAACTGGCATAGCACTAGCAGAATACAGTGATGCTTCAAGTTAAAGAACAAATGAATTGTATTTTGGTTCATTTTGCATTTAGAGCCTCTGAATCATTACTACATAATGCATTGTGCCCTTGGCTTTTCATTTTTATTTTTATTTTTTTTATTTTTATGTATTTTTTTGGTTTTTCATTTTTAATGACAATCTTTGTTAAAGTTTAAAACTGTAAGCAAATATGATCAGTACATTGCTTCTCAGTGTGCATTTTTAGGCTAGCTCATAGTAAATTGTTCATACCTAATCATTTTTTTCAGATTTATAACTACCTCGATAAGTATGTTGTTGGCCAGTCATTTGCTAAGAAGGTACTTTCAGTTGCTGTGTATAATCATTATAAGAGAATATATAATAATATTCCAGCTAATCTAAGACAACAAGCAGAAGTGGAGAAACAAACATCATTAACACCCAGAGGTTAGTGCTTTCGATAATTGACCAAAATAGAGATTATTATTCTTAGAAGTAATCTTTGTTACTCCTTGCTTTGGTCTTAGTATGCTTTTAGTACATTGCAGTGTTTTTCTGAAGTGCAGGTCACTGCCCCTTGGTGGATCATGAAATCATTTTGATAGGTTGCCCACAAAAATGTCATAGATGAAGATAGAAAATATCAGAGTGCATTAATTTGTAGTTAAGGCAAGTATTGTTTCTTTTTTTTTCTTTTTTTATTTTTTTAAAAAGGTACTTAGATTTCATAAATGTTAAGTATTGTTTCTTGAAACTTTGGTTTTCAGTTATATGTGCATGAGTACTGAGTCACAGAGTAAAATGTAGAGAGTGAGAAATCATCATTGAATTGTAGACTCAACCACAACCATTTCCCAATGAACAGATCACTGCAGTACTAGTACTACTCTTAGATCTTCTCTTTTGTGTTCAGGATATAGAATTTCATTTGCCTAAGTCAGTTATGTGGAGATAATAACAGTTGCACAGCAAATCCAGCGCTCTTTGCTCTTTGGGCGCAAGCTATGAAGTGCAAAGATAAGGGCAAATTTGTAAAAATTATTGAAGGTACAATTCCTGTTAGTGATAGATTCTGATATACCACTGTACTGTGTATCTCACCTTACCATGGGCAATAATGTGTGTTATATTGTAGAATGATTTTATTTAAAACAAGACTAGAGTAAAATGTTAATATTTAACATTTTTTTTTGGCCAGAGAGCCCTGGTTTCTGACTTAAGGCTACAGTCCATCATTTTAGGTTCTTTTGGCCATCAACTTTATACTTTGAGGACATTCTGCTCAATATTTACAATCTATTAAGTTTATAAATCTCAGCATTTGTTGATTACTTTCAGTAGCTATAAAATTAATAACTAATTTCAATGAAGACACTTTGACCTTACTATAAAATGGTTATGTAGTATATAAGTTATTTTATTTTTAGAAAAGTTAGTCATAATAACTAATGGAAGACAGAATCTACATTTTTATAAGGTCCAAAAAGCACTGTGTATTCTTGGAACAAAATAATTTTTTCTAGTTCATCCGGTCAGCAAATCAATATTTACTCTAGGTGCTAGAAGAACAAATGTTTATATGATATTTATGGTATGAGGGGTTTTTAACTCTTATTTTATTGAAGTTAAATTATTACTACTATTTTCTTAGATAACCAAATTTGTATTCAACAAGTGTGAATATTAGCAACTAGACAGCCAACATTGAGCTTTTTTCAAAAAATATAGAAAAAGTAAAGCAGTAGATTCTTTCATAATATGAAAAGCTAAAAAAAAATGTTAATGAACACATCCCTTAAATATATTTGCAAGAGGGCAGGAAGTGGGATACTCTTTGTTTATTCTAACTATTTAGATATGTAACATGTAACATTTTCATGTTGTCATTTCATCTTCTCTCTTAGAGTTAGAAATAAGAAGACGGGAGGATGAGTACAGATTTACAAGTAAGTGGCCTCTCCTTGGTCCTCCTCATTCTTTTTTAATTTTTTTATTTTATTTTATTATTTTTTTTTTTTTAGGAGGTACCGGAGATTGAACCTGAGACCTCATACATGAGAAACAGGCACTCAACCACTGAGCTACACCTGCTCCCCCTCCTCATTCTTTTTGAGATTGACCTAGTGAAGTATGTCAGCAGTAGTAATGGTAGACATGTTTTTGCATGTATATTACCAAGAATGATGTATATTGTCTAAATATGTTCATCATACATGGTATATATAAGCGGAAACATTACATAGAGAAATATAAAGTATCACATACAGTTTTACTCTATAAATATAGACCTACTTATTAACAGGAGTTGTATTTTTAAAAATGATTTAAAAATGAGCCATGAGTACATAACTTTGACATGAGATTTATCACATGTAATAAAATATCTCTAGTTATTTATTTATTTATTTTTTAAAGATTCTATTTTATTTATTCATTTATCCCCTCCTGCTGCCCGTGCTCACCGGGTCAGCCAACCACGCCGCGCGGGCAGGCCTGCCCTCACCAGGAGGCCCCGGGAACCGAACCCGAGGCCTCCCATATGGTAAACGGGAGCCCCACTGATTGAGCCACAGCCGCTTCCCTCTAGTTATTTTTAAATTGTATGGAAATTCTATACTATGCATAGTAAAATTAAATGCAATAAATGCAGTAAAATTAGTTATATATAAGAATGTAAGATCTAAATAATAAAGTTTAGGTACATGTATAATTTATATTTCATAATCCAGAAATAAAATATACAGTAAATGCAATACTCATAAATTTAGGCTGATGGCTGGTGAAACTAGTATGAATTAGAAAAGAAAAAGGTCGGTAATATTTTGAAAGAAATGTGTAATAATTGTAGTGATTTGGAATAATTTAAATGTTAACAAGTAATTATATTGATTAATTTGGAAGTGAATATTTTGAATGAGTAAATAAGAATTTATTGTCATGAACAATTTAATCTTCTATGTGGGGTTTTAGGTTCTAAAAAGTTAGGGCATTAGGACAAAATCATATATAATCAAAATTATTCTTGAAAGTCTGTTTGGAAATCACATGTTAGAGACCCATATATTGCTCTTAATAAAAATGATACAAGTGATTTTTCCTCTATCATTGGGCAGAGCTAAGCTTGAACCAAGGCCCTTCCTATATTGTCACAATTCCTAATTAGATTTTGCTGACATGAAGAAAACTTTGCTAGTGACAACTAGCTAACCAACTGTGAATTCATAGGAGACTATACTTTCTTGCTTGCTGTGGATTATAATGAAGCATATTGTAGATTATAATGAAGCATAGCATTGTGAATTATTCACTAATCATTAACCGCTGAAGTATAAAGAAATTTAATTGAATTCAAATGTTTATTGAATGCTTTTGTTTTTGATAAATAGGAAACTCTTTACCTTAAGTATGAGCTTAAGTATGACCCTAAGAAAAGGACAGCCAGATGGAATAAGACTATAATAATTGTTATGTCTGCTTAATTATTATTCTGTCTATTGGTTTGATTAAAATAATAATGCATTCAAAGTATTGATATTCTTAACTCATTTATCAGAAACAACCTAAAAATAATAAGTCCAGAAAATATAAGCAAGTATGATAGGATGGCAGATATCTCAGACGCTGAGAACCAGATGCAATCTGTATGTTTACAGATCTGGATAATCTGAAAATATTATTTGGATTCTTTCTCTCAGATAAGAGAGAGCAAGAGTAATTGTAGGGGAGGCGGCTGTGGCTCAATCAGTGGAGCTCCCGTTTATCATATGGGAGGCCCCGGGTTCGGTTCCCAGGGCCTCCTGGTGGGGGCAGGCCCGCCCGCACGGCGCGGTTGGCTGACCCAGCGAGCACAGGCAGCAAGGGGGGGGGATAAATGAATAAATAAATAAAATCTTTAAAAAAAAAAAGAGTAATTGTAAGGACCAAGCTGGTAAATTGTTACTTTGCCAGCAGTATCAAATCCTATCTAATTAAATGTTGTGTCTCTACTAGAGGGACTAGACCAAGCCAGTTGAGATCCTGTAAAATCAGATATTCATGTAGGACCAAAGATACGGAGATGTACCATATTTGTTTTTTTCTGGCGAACAAACACAAAGTTTATATGACTTACCTAAGATCATAAAACTATTTAGAGACAAAGGAAGGACCAGAGCTAAAGCTTTCAGACTCCTCGTGCTCTTCTTCTGTTCTACTGTCTTCCCTTTCATGAAGGTTCATTCTTTTTACACTTTTACATAAATAAAGAGGATGGAAAGAATCCATTTCCTTTGCCTGAAATTCCCTATATAATCATTGCATGTTGTGCATTTTGTCACTAGATAATTTTTCTTCCTTTTTAGATAAGACAGAATGTCAAAATATTTAAAGTTTTATAATAGGTCTTTGGTTTTAGATGTAGGGTTTCATTGGATATTTTTTCAAGTGAATTCAAATGAAGCTATAGTAATCCCTTTGGCATGTTTTCAGAATTGCTTCAGATTGCTGGAATTAGTCCACATGGTAATGCTTTAGGAGCATCAATGCAGCAACAGGTAAATCAACAAATACCTCAGGAAAAACGAGGAGGTGAAGTATTGGATTCTACTCATGATGACATAAAACTTGAAAAAAGTAATATTTTGCTGCTTGGACCAACTGGGTCAGGTAAATAACTTCCTGGGAAAACTTAGTACTCACTCTAAAACTAAAATGTAAATGAGTCTGTACCCTGTCTTCTTGTGATTGGGGAATTCTGGCTCTTTAGAAGAAAATCTAAGGCCAATCTTGTGTTTATGTTACCAGTTTTCCTGCATAGGCTTTCAAGCTGAATTTAAGGCATTGGTATTGCCCTTAGGTCAATCCTTAACATCTTAGCGGAATAATAAAAATAAATAGCACATAACAAGGTCTCAATAATAGTAAAGAAAAGATAGAGTAGTAGTTAGCAACTTTTTATTAAATACCACTCTACATTTAATTTATTTTGTATTTTTATGGAAAAATTATGTGCCAACCTATTTTTAGTAAACTCTTAGTTTTTATTTTTAGGTAAAACCTTGCTGGCGCAAACTCTAGCTAAATGCCTTGATGTCCCTTTTGCTATCTGTGATTGTACAACCTTGACTCAGGCTGGATATGTAGGTGAAGATATTGAATCTGTGATTGCCAAACTGCTCCAAGATGCCAATTATAATGTAGAAAAAGCACAACAAGGTATGTTTTCAGGATAGTTTATCTATTCCCAGTTATAGTCTGTTGGGGAAGCAGTCTAATATTAAGAGATAGTATAATTCTTATTTTGAATCAAGGGCTAAAATTCTGTAATTATATAAAAGTATTTACGTTACTTACTTTCTAACATATGAAGCTTGCTTTGTTTTATTGTCACTAAGATGTCAGCTAGGATGAAAGCAGGCCAAATTACTATTCTTTTAGGTACTTAATACTATCATTGTTTTTCTTTTGACTCCTCTCCAGACTCTTAATGCTGGAGTTAGAGCAGGTCAGGGCCAAGGGCAGGAGAGAGACGGATGAGTATAGAAACAGTTTACCCTGTTGGCCCATAGGATGTCATAAATGCCTCATTTCTCCTTTCCCCATCTATCATCTGTCCTTGTTTACACAAAGAGTTTGACAGCTTCCTGTTTAAATTCCTTTAAGACAAGAAGATAGGTGGGAAAGTAAGCAAAAGTGTTTGCTAGTGTCAACACTGCATATACTATGCTTGCTTCTACACTAAACCTCTGTCTCCAGCTTTCCAAAATATCCTGAAAACATTAGTTGGGTAGATAACTACTGTCAAAGAGATTTGGCTATCATACCCGAGTGATATTCTATAAAATAAATTATAAAACATTTGCAAAAAGTGATGAAATGGGATTAATAGCGGTATATTTTAATAATATCAAGCCATTGCATATGTTAAGTATGAAACATTGTATAACCTTGCTTTCTATTAGGTCTTGTTAGGTCTTGTTTAGACTTTTAAAGATAAGGTTATCTTGTATTTATCTTTTTCACATTATAAACAGAATCCTTCTTAAATTATAGGAATTGTCTTTCTGGATGAAGTAGATAAGATTGGCAGTGTACCAGGCATTCATCAATTACGGGATGTAGGTGGAGAAGGCGTTCAGCAAGTAAGCAGTTGAATATTTTGTTCAAGCCCACTAAAAGGAAGGGAATACATCAACCTCCCAAATATTGTACGTTTGGTTTCACGTTCAATTAGATTCTGTTTTGTTTATTTCTCTCACCCCAAGCTCACATGCCATTTTAAAGTAATTGAGATCCTAAAAGAAACTTGTTGTTGGCTTTTTTAAAAAGCAAATTACCTTTCTTGGGAAATTAAAAATATTTTGAAGAACAAAAAAGATGAAATTTAATCCTTGGTGTTTTAATTCCTTAACAGCCCAGTTATACTTCTAGAGAACTCTTGAAGGAATTTCTGGTTTTAGCTAGCCATGAATGAATAATGTACATTTTTTTTCATTCCTTCCACTTAGTTGGAAGATAGGTATAAAATAGTGTTTCGTTTCTGCAGTCATAATTGAAGTCAAAATGATGTATTGGCCAACTAATTATGACATAAACTAAAGGGTGAGAAAAACTGCTTCACTTTCTTTGAGACAGAAAGGTATATGATCATACTTATAAAATGTGCTGGATAATTTTTTTATAAAGCATCTCAAAATACTGGTATTCTCAAAATTTATCACTAGGCATAGAGTAGAATTTTAATATATGTGAATGACAAATCTTCAGCTATTTTTAAATTCTGAATTTTCCCACCATGGGAATATCTTAGAGTCATTAAAGAATTATGAATGTCCTTACCATCCAAAAAAAACCTCTCAGGTTGACTGTTCCTGAGTTACAGTGCAGCAGAATCCTGTAACCATTCCAAATAAATTTATGTGTTATTAATGTGATAAGTACATTACATCTTCATGTCAGTTGTGGAAATATGAGCGTTTTCTTTAATTATGCTCATTGACCATTACCATATATTATTTTCCCCATTGAATCCCATTATCTGAAATATAATCAATGCCTTTACATGATAATGCTAAAAATCATTTATTCTTTATTTAGGGCTTATTAAAACTACTAGAAGGTACCATAGTCAATGTTCCAGAAAAGAATTCCCGCAAGCTTCGTGGAGAAACAGTACAAGTTGATACAACAAACATCCTGTTTGTTGCATCTGGTGCTTTCAATGGTTTAGACAGAATCATCAGCAGGAGGAAAAATGAAAAGGTAAGTTTTTCTTAGGGTTACTAACAGGATACAGAACATTTGAAGTTACAGAGGATGCATCTAGCTGGCTGCCAGCTGTAGATTTTTACAGTTGAATTTTCTTATTGCACTGAGAAATATACTCCTAGTGGTTTTTTAAAAAATTTCAGAGTAATAAACTAGAAGATATCTAAATATCTCCTTGGCCTTGAATGCACTTAAGTTACAGTTTAGTTGTAATAAAAATAGATAATGCTGCTGCTTTTATTATTTCATTTGCGGATGTGTGTATATGGGTGAGTGCACATGTGAGATAACCTTATATTTGAAATTCTGTAACCAAAGACAGACCATGTTCTGATATTTGTTTATAATTAATACATCTAAGAAAGATTTGAAGCTGGAAACCTGTAGAACAGAATGGTAAAAAGTAATGTTCAAAAAAGGTCAAAACTAAAAAAGAAAAGAAAAAGATCAGAGACATGTAAAGAGACAGCTTGGGTCATAGTTCTGACTTAGTAGAGATTAATTAAATCACTCTATTTAATTTTGAACTTCTTAGTGAAAATTAGGAGAAAATCATGATCTAGTTCTTGCCTGAAAGAGGAAGTATATGATGTCTTCAGGAGACATAAAGTTTCCTGGCAGTAAATTTAAAGAGAACTCTTGTCACATGTGTCTTTCTAAAAAGGGAAATAAGAGACTTCTTCAGCAGTGATTTTTTTTTCTTTAAAATAACATTTTTAATAGATAACGTGGGGTATCATTCCATTTTTTTTTTTAAAAAAAAGATTTATTTATTTACTTTATCCATTTTTAACCCCCCCCCTTCCCCATTTGCTGTTTTGTGTCCATTCGCTGGGCAATTCTCTGTATCTGTTTCCTGCCATCTCTTCTCATGCAGTCTTCACCAGGATTCCATCCTGGAGACCTCCGATGTAGGAGAGAGGTGTTCTGCCATCTGTGCCACCTCGGTTCCTGGCTTTCGGAGCATCTCGTCTTGTCTCTCCCCTGCATCTCTCTTCTGTTACGTCATCATCTTGCTCTATGGCTCCCGGGGCCTGGCGGCTCACCGGCACACACAGCCTGGCAGCCCATGCGCCTTCTATATATATATTTTTTTTATTTTACTGGGAGGTCCTGGGGATCGAACCCAGGTCCCTCCAAATGGCAGACGGACGCCCAACCATTTGAGCCACATCCGCCCCTGGTATCGTTCCATTTATTCAAGTCTTCTACATTTTATGTTTTTTTTTTTTTTTTCAAACAGCCTTCACATTTGAAAAATGCTTATACAATTCATTTATATTTTTGTTGATACTGTTAGTGATATCTTTCTTTCATTACACACATACATACACACACATTTAAATTATTTCCATAGGTATATAAGAATACTAATATGTTCTTGGTATATTTATTTCAGCATTAGCCACCTTTCTGAAATCTCTTATTAGTTTTGGCCACCAGAGGTTTTGAGGGAGGAACAGTGATTTTAATAGAGGATTAAAGGTATCCATGTGGCTGTTACTTTTATCAACTCTCATTGAAAGCCAGAGGTACGATATTAAGTAATATATATATTCCAACTACATGTAACTGCTTTTAGTCCTAAATTTTGTTCTTATTACCTTTGCTCACAGCCTCCTCTACCACAGTCCAGTTGGCAGATAATCTGTTCATCTTTCAAGACTCAGAATGTTAAATAATAAGTTGGTTCTTCTATAAATCCTTTCTTAGTCATCTCCCTACCCTCCATCCCCAGTACATAGATCTTTCCCTCCTTTCCTCTGTCATGGTGCCCTGTCCAGTCATCTATCACTGCACCTATGATACTTTAATGCCCTCATGTGTTCTTCCTCTAAATAAGCCCCTTTAGGGTAGAGGCTGTCTTCAAACCTGTATCCTCGGGGTTTAGCCCAGTGCCTGGCACAAAAATAAATGGTTAGTACATGTTTAAATTATTGAATGAAAGGTAATTTGCTTTCTGATGTACTAATTGCAGGTATATAGCTTAGAGAATGAAAGGAGTAGATTTCAATATTTTCATTAAGATAGAAAGCCCATGTGATTTTTTTTTTTTTTTTTTTTAGCAATTTGAGATAAGGAGTGATTTTTTTTTAATATTATATTTTTAAAAAATATTATTTTTACATCTTGACTAATGAATTACGTATTAAGTTTTGGAACTTGATCTTATTACAATGTAGCTAACAGAAATGCAGGTGTGATCAGGACTTTTGCCTCAAAAGTATTTTGGTAATATTTTAAATTAAAAGGTTTTAGAATTTTTAAGAATCCTTCATGGCTTATGTAAATTTACCCATACTCTCTGTAGTCTACAGATTCAGGTGGCTGCTTAATGAATCAGGTAAACCAATGGTAAAACAAAATGTAAAAATGAAACCTTTTCTCTTTAATCCTTCATAATTAAGTTATTCCCATTGGTTCAGTTTATGAGCTAAAATATTTTGTCTTTTGTCCTTCAAATGCTCTTCTTGTCTTAGAAAAGACTAATGTGCCAAGTAAGAGTATGCTCTTCTAAACTAGAAATTCCTTGTCTTTTGTTTGTTTTAAAGATTTATTTATTTCTCCCCACCTCCTCGTCATTTGCATTTGCTGTGTCTGTTATGTGCTGGTCTTCTTTTTTTAGGAGGTCCTGGGAACCAAACCTGGAACCTCCCATGTGGAAGGGAGGCACCTAAATCGCTTTAGCCACCTCTGCTCCCTGCTTTGTTGTGTCACTCATTATGTTTTTCCTCTGTGTGTCTTGTTGTGTCATCTTTTTATGTCAGCTTGCCATGCCAGCCCATTGTGTCAGCTTGCTGTCTTGCTCGTCTTCTTTAGGAGGCACGGGGAACCAAACCCGGACCTCCCAAGTGGTAGGCGGGAGCTCATTCGTGTGAGCCACATCCGCTTCCATCTTGTGTTTTGAATTGCTAATTATTATTCTTTGCTTGGAAATGACTTTTCTAGTATATTTCTCCAACTAAGGGCTAATGTACTTCATTAATACTAATTAGGATTTTCCTATTTTAGTCATGCTATGTGTGAAAATTTCACAGCTTTTTTGTTTTAACTTTCTATATATTTTTTTAACTTTCTATATTGAATTAATTTCAAACTTACAGGAAAGCAAAAATAATAGAGAACTCCAATATACCTACTACCTAGATAGCCATATTTATAGCTTTTAATATTTTGCTGCATTCATTATCTATCATTTTATCTATCTATCTAGCAATATATTTATTTAGCGATCTATAGATCTTCCTTCTAAACATTTGACAGTAGGTTGCATACATCATGCTCTTTTACCATTTAATATTTCCATGTATATTTCCTAAGAACAAAGATAATTACTTATGTAACTACATTAATTACAGTTATCAAGTTTCAAAAAGTTTAACATTGATATAAAGCATAAATCTATATTCCACTGTTTTCAGTTCCAATAATATCCTTTTCGGTATTTACTCCTCCCTTATTTGATCCAGTCTAGGATCATGTATTACATTTAATTGCCATTGTCTCTCTTAGTCTCTTTCTCTTTTATTAAATTGTGGTAACATATATGTAACACAAGATTTCCCATTTCAGCCAACCCATGCATACAATTTAGTGGCATTAATCATATATAATGTTGTGCTGCCATCACCACCGTCCATTACCAAAACTTTTCTGTCACCTCACACAGAGACCCTGTTCCGTTATGTATTAACTGTCCATTCCTTCTTCTCCCTTACTCCCGTCTCCCCCAGCCTTACTTTACTTTGTTTTAATGAATTTGTATATTCTAGTTATTTCATATAAGTGGAAACATATATTATCTGTTCTTTTTTGTCTGGCTCATTCCATTCAGCATGATGTCTTCAAGACTCATCTATGTTGTAGCACGTATCAGAACTTTATTCCTTTTTATGCTGAATAATATTCCATTGTGTGTGTATAAATATATCACTTTTTTTTTTAAAGGATTTTATTTATTTATTCATTTATCCCCCCCTTGCTGCTTGTGCTCGCTGGGTCAGCTAACCACGCCGCGCGGGCAGGCTTGCCTTCACCAGGAGGCCCCGGGAACCGAACCCGGGGCCTCCCATATGGTAAACGGGAGCCCTACTGATTGAGCCACAGCTGCTTCCCAATATATCACATTTTATTTATTTATCTGTTGATGGATGCTTGGGTTACTTCTGCCTTTTGACTATTGTGAATAATGTTGCTATGAATATTGGTGTACAAAAATCTGTTTGAGTTCCTCCTTTGAATTCTTTTAGGTATGTACCTAGAAGTGGGATTGCTGGGCCATATTCACAACTTCTTTTTAGGAAAAATCTGTCAAGTTTCTTTTTGGGTGGGAAGGGGAACAATACCAGAGGCCAGGGATTGAATCCAGACCTTGTATGTGGGAAGCCAGCACTCAACCATTGAACCACATCGGCTTCCCTGAGTTGGATTTTTCATTTGTTTTGATTGTTGTTTGTTTTTAGGAGGCACTGGGAACCGAACCCGGGACCTCCCGTGTGGGAAGCAGGTGGTCAACCACTTGAGCCACATCTGCTCCCCCTGTCAAGTTTCTTATCCTCCTGGTAGAACATCTGAAACTGCATCTTTTCTAAATATGCATTATTTCCAAGTTTATCACATTTTAGTTTTATTTGCATACTATCTGCATTTTACATTCTCTTTGATTAACTACCTGCAATTTCATTCTAGTTTAATATCCATTGTTTCTTTGGCAGTATCTTGGATTTGGAACACCATCTAATTTAGGAAAAGGCAGAAGGGCTGCAGCTGCTGCAGATCTTGCCAATCGAAGTGGGGAATCAAATACCCATCAAGACATTGAAGAAAAAGATCGATTATTACGTCATGTGGAAGCCAGAGATCTCATTGAATTTGGCATGATTCCTGAGTTTGTGGGACGGTTGCCTGTGGTAGTTCCTTTGCATAGCCTAGATGAGAAAACACTTGTACAAATACTAACTGAGCCACGTAATGCTGTTATTCCTCAGTACCAGGCCTTATTCAGCATGGATAAGGTTAGATTTTTATTTTTTATACTTAATTTATGTTTTTCTTGCTACTGAAATTCTGCATAAATTAGCCTAACAAACTAAAAAACAGTTCTGTTCCTCTAGAATACTAGCCTATTCCCCACTAATTATGTATCTAAGAATGAGGGAAGGCACATTGTGTTACATTAGAACACTTAGGAGTTGCTTTTATTTTTCCTAATTAAAATGGTCATTATAGCATAAAGCCCAAAGATATATATAGAGAAAAGTGATGCCAGCAGCCTAACCCCCACCTGCTCCAAGCCAGACACATAGACAGCTGTCTGCCTTGATATTCTCCCTTCTTTTGTTGTGACATACCATGTATACTTTTATATACTTTTGTCTAAGTAAAGTTTTGTTCACTCCCACATCTACTTCTCTGCAACCAGACACCTGTAGGTCACTCTAAACCACACATCCAATCAGATATTAAATGTTTTAAATTTTCTGAACTTGGCGTCTCTGAATCCCCTTCTCTCCATTGCCACTGCCTTAAGTCAAACCCCTTTATCATTCTTCACCTTGACCTATGTATTTGGTTCCTAATTAGTCCCCTGCCTTAAGTGTATCTCTGATCCCTATCACTAAAATATCATCATCTACTTGCTGAGTGGATCATTTTTAAATTATTGAGCATAGTGTCCAGCAGATACATATTAAGAGTTCTTAACAAGTATTTATTGAAAGAATAAACACACAGCTAATTCTGTTTCTCCCCTGCCTAAAATCCTTCAGTGGTCCTTTAGTCTTACTTAGGTGCCCTCACTTTGGTGCTTTCTTAGCATCATGTGCATAAACTGTGCTGTAAATACTCGTTTGCTAATCTGTCACTGCCTGATAGATTGTAATGTAAGTCCTTGAAGGCAAGAGATGGTGTCTAATTCCCTTAGTCTCTAATATGCAAGCATATAGGGGTTCAATAAATGTTGAATAAAATCTTGGAAAGTCCATGTTAATTTAGAAAACCTCTTCAAAGACTAAAAACAAACTATGGATTTAGGTTGACTGATAAAATCAAGTGCTTCTTTAAGCAAGGTTCTAAAGCACCATGAAAGGTTATCACCTCACTTAAATTACACACTTTCTGGGGACAGCAATTAATACCAAAAGTTGTTTAATACCAGAATCTTGTGACTCCTGATGTCCCAAATATATATATCTCAATAATTTGAACTCTACTATTTTGAAATTTATGGTAATTTAGAGAGACTTTTCTGAAGTTTTACCTTTATCCTATAGGATAAAAGGGTTAGTAACACTCTTTAAAATGTAATTATAAGGACCCAGTAAAGGTTTTCTAGGAGGAAAGTGATAGTCTATGTCTGAATATAGGGGGTAAGTTCAGTTAAGATGTATAGATTCTGACCCTATATCTGACCCTAAATCTACTTGGAACTTATTTCCATATTTGTAAACTCAGGGCATTGGTCCCTTTTGGTTCTAAAATTCTTTTATTCTAAGAAGAACAGTAATAGTTAGTATTAGTTAATAGATTAAATGCTATATGGTTATATTAGAAAAATATCAAGAATATCTAAGTTCTTTCTTTTGGATGTATTTGCAGTGTGAACTGAATGTTACTGAGGATGCTTTGAAAGCTATAGCCAAATTGGCACTAGAACGAAAAACAGGTGCAAGAGGCCTTCGGTCTATAATGGTAAGTTGGTGTTATTATTAAAAAACTAGATTATTTCCTGGTCTAATTGAGAATATTAAGCCTCCAGATTTTTCTTTTGGAAATTTATACAGAAAATCGACCTAAAGTTGGATGGTTTTTTTGTTGTTGTTGATATTTTGGTCATAGTCATTTTGTATTTTGTTTCTAAAAAGAAACTTTAATATGCTTACAACAAAGTACATACAAATAATATAATTAATGAAATAGAGAAAATCAGGATTATGGAAAAGAGAATTTCCGAAAATTCTACATGGGTCTTTTGACTAAGTTGCAGAGCCCCGTCTTAGGCCCATTGAAATCCCTGTTCTTGTTTGTTTATAATTAAGTTACAGATACCATGCACTGTATCCCTAAATTCTTCAGCATGCTATGAACTCATTATTTTTTATTCTGTTACAGATCGTAGGGACCCAGACTATTTTCCTGCCATACCTGCTTGCTTCTTTAGAGTTCTCTCCCCTTCTCCCCAATTCTGGCTGTACAGTGGGTTACTATTTCTCCTCCTGCTCCCCAAATAAGGACATGCTCCTACTCCCATTTAAGGATTTCACTTAAATATCACTTCTCAGCAGGCTTTTTAATTGGAACTAACATTTATCACAGACAGTTGGAGATCATACTCTCTGATGAGGGCCTGGACTTCAGGTGTTACTGATAAAGGGCAGATTTATAAACATGTAAATTAGAAGAGTAAATGATATAGTTGACATTTTTAGGAAGTTTGAGGTACTCAACCAATATTTTCCTTGGGATGGAATATAACCCAGCCCCTTCTCTCAAGACAAAGCTAGTTTTCTTCAGGTAATAACTTTAGATCTACTGTGGCACTTAAGACGGATGCTCATTTGAGGTTATATTTCAAAATTGAAGAGCTTGGCAGAGGTAATATAGGACTAAACAGTTTTTTAAAAGTAAAGATTACCAGTTGCCCTCTTCAGTAATACAGTAAGCCAGGTGATACTTCTGAGAAACATCTGAGTCTGATGTGTGTGCATGTTTACCAAAGTAGGCAGAATGACAAATAGTTTTCCCTTATAGAGTAACTTTTCTCTGCATTTATGAGAAGCTGTGTTAATGTGAAGAATAGAAAAACTCTTACATTGACTTTTTTTTTTTTTTTAGCATGTTTCAGTTCCTGGTACATAATAGGGACTCAGTAATACCATTGAGTGAATAAATTCAGTTGGTGGCCTAAGAATACAAGAATTTTGTATATTCCCTTAGTCATCCATGTAATTCATCACTTTTCATCTCTTTAGGAAAAGCTGTTACTAGAACCAATGTTTGAAGTCCCTAATTCTGACATTGTATGTGTGGAGGTTGACAAAGAAGTAGTAGAAGGAAAAAAGGAACCAGAATATATCCGGTAAATTATATTGTCAAGCCAGAACAGATCTTATTGCTATGATTTATTTTAGTTTGTCATAAAAATTGCATAAGGACACTTATATTTATAAAGGAAGTGATAATCTCATAAATTTTCTGTGGAAAAACTTCCACTTTGGGTTTATAAGATAGTATTTTATGTCTTTTTGGAAAATGATCAAAACTTGCTTATACTTTTTTTTTTTTTTTTTTTTTTAAGATTTATTATATTATCAATTTCCCCCTACCCTCCACCTTGTTGTTTGCACTTGCTGTCTGTTCTCTGTGTCTGTTCATTGTGTGCTCGTGTTCTTTTTAGGAGGCACCAGGAACCGAACCCGAGAGCTCCCATGTGGGAGGGAGGCATCCAATGGCTTGAGCCACCTCCACTCCTTCTTGTTGTGTTTCATTGTGTTTCCTCGTTATGTCATCCCATTGCTCGTCCTCTTTAGGAGGCACCGGGAACCGAACTCATGACCTCCCGTGTAGTAGGCGGGCGCCCAACTGCTTGAGCCACATCTGCTTCCTTTGCTTATACTTTTTTCTCCTAAAAAAGAAATATAAAAAGAGACATTTTGAAAGTAATCTAAGTGAAGAGATTAAAATGAATTTTGTTGCAGTTGTCTAATTGTGACTGACTTGTTTCATATCTTTCACATGACCAAAACTTTGTTGACATAAATTTTTTCTTCATGGTATCATATCAGTTGACAAAGTAGATGCATCTTTCACTGTTTTGTTTATCTATTCCAGGGGTCAACAAACTTTCTTGCAAAGAGCCAGATAATAAATATCTAAGGGCCATATGGTCTGTATTGCAACTACTCAGCACTGCCCTTGTGGTGTGAAAGCAGCCATAGATAATATATAAACAAATGAGCATGGCTTTGTTCCAGTAAAACTGTATATACAGAAACAGGCAGTGGGCTGGATTTGTCCTGCATGCTGTAGTTTGCCAACCCTTGATCTATTCCACAAATATTTATTATACTGTACTTGGCATTAATGTTACCTACACAAAAATTAGGTTTCTGTTTTAACTTGGTCACAAGATATGTCATGTTTTATGTTCACTTATCTTCCAGGATACCTTTTGAGGCAGTTGATTGGTTTTAAACAACTTTAGTAACTTTAAAGAGAATCTTTTGGGAAGCGGCTGTGGCTCAGTCAGTAGGGCTCCTGTTTGCCGTGTGGGAGGCCCCGGGTTCGATTCCCGGGGCCTCCTGGTGGGGGCGGGCCCGCCGCACGGTGTGGTTGGCTGACCCCGCGAGCGCGGGCAGCAAGGGGGGGATAAATGAATAAAAAAATAAAATCTTTAAAAAAAAAAAAAAGAGAATCTTTTATTTTTATTGTTTATGTGACACTAACATGTGACTTTAAAAGGAATTGTGGTGGTCTGAATCATAAATATACCTAATTTAAGTCAAGTCAGATTTGGTCAGAAGCAGTTTCTTTCAGTAGCCATATGCTAAATGTCAAGAACTTGAATTGAAATACCAGATTCCACTTTATTTTCTAGAGAAATGGATTTTTAGGCCTTCACAATTAAAGCATCTTTATCCATTTATTTCAGTAATCTGTTAGAGAAAATATTGGAAAGTAACTCACAATTCTTGATTGTGTGGTTTAAATACTTCACATATTTCACCAGTAAACAATCTTAATAGTAAAAGTGCTCTAATAGTTTCTGTTTTTTTCGAATTTAAAATCTTGTTTACCCTCAATTTTTATTTGGGGGAAAAAAAAACACCAAAAACACAAAACAATCAACTAATGGCTTTTCATTGTAGGGCTCCAACAAAAGAATCCTCTGAAGAAGAGTATGACTCTGGAGTTGAAGAGGAAGGATGGCCTCGCCAAGCAGATGCTGCAAATAGCTAAGCTGTCATATTCCTGTGTATAAAGCTTTTCCTTCTTTTGTTTAGGATCATAACTGTCTCTACAGTCTAACATTAAAGGCATTGGATCTATCCTGGATATCATACATGATCAGGAGCCTTTAGGATGATTAAGAATCAGATCATGTATATTATTGTAACATCACATTGATTTATACAGAGGACATTATGTGGACTTGAATGACACAATGTTCAGAGATAAAATGTATATTATCTTGGTTCTGTTTTTTAAAAGTATACTTTAACAATATTCTTTGGAGTTCTTTTAAGCAATGCAGGTGTTGCAGTAACTACGAATTTTAAAATAATGTTACTCTACAAATGGGAAAATAAATTCTTTAAAAAAAGATCAAGATACTATTCTTTAGCTTAACAACCTTTTTTTTCTACCCATACTTGTTTCCTGAAAACATTAGAATTTTATGCATTTTTAAAATTGGAACAGGTAGTTTCCAAGTAATTAAAAATTCCATGAAAAAAATAACACTGAAGAACCCCATTTTGATTATTTGTTTACCTGTATTCTTAGTCTTCTCTGCATAAAATTTACTTCCCAGTTGGTACCTTAAGAAAAGCCATTCTCTTGCTGCCTTGGCTGATTTATTTGCCATATTTGTTCCATTTCACTACCATGAGTGAACAGATTGACTGAAGTCTGGCTTAAATTTTCAGGAAAAGACTATACATCTAATTCTAAAAATAACATGCAGTATCAGTCATAGTACAGCCAGATGTTGAATGAAATATCCTAATATTGTGCACTTAGCAAAAATACTAAGATAATGTGTATCTGTTTTTTCTTTTGTTTTGTTTGGTGCTGGATATTTGTCTTAGAACATTAAGAAGTGTTTTGCTCTCAGCAAAAGTGAATGTGAATAACTAAAATATAAGTTACTGACATTAGATTTTTAAAAAGTGGGAAGAATCTTAAACATGAAAATCATATCATTTGATTCCATAAATATTAAAATATGTGGGTGCCTTTTAAGTTTTTCTTTCCTCCTATAATGTTGATTCAAGTTTCTTTATTCATTCAGTTCAACCACATTTGAAATTGTTTAAATCAGAGTATATTTAAATATGTGTATTTCTCTTTTGGTTTGTAGACTCTTGAGTTTTCCTTACCACCTTTTAACATATTAGCAAATTGTAGTCCCGTTGATGAAGAATTGGCCTTTCATGTAATTAAAAGTGATGTGAGACATCTTATTAATGACTGGGATAGGACCAGAAATGCACTTTTGCAGGCTATTTAAGCATGGTTGCTATAGTTTAGAAGAGAAACAAATAGCCTTCTTAGTCTCCTTAGGAATGGTTAAAGTTATTTTCAGGAAGTCTTTCATATTTTAACTTTCGTTCATTATCTTTCTCTTAAAGCATCATCATTTTCCTTTTTGTAGAGTAAACATTGGAATAGCTACTAAATATTTTAAGGGTAATCCTCCAGAAATGGACTGGGCGACATTTTAGTCACAACAACATACATTTGGTTTTGGAAGTTGTTAACAAAGTGTAATTGATGTTTTTAAATCAAACACAACTGATTATAACTACAATTTGTATCTTGGAACTTATGTTTTGGCATTTGAATAAAACAAAAGGAACAAATGAAAGCCAGTGTGTTAGTGTGTCCATGAAGCAGGAGCAGGAGAACTCTGTCATTGATAGCTACAAGTAAAGCCAAAGCAGTGCAGTTTTAAAAAGGGCACAGATGTCTCATGAGCTGCTTTATTCTAGGAATTGGTTAATCCTTGGCACTCTCATCTCTCTCTCATAAATTCTCCAGTTTGTAGATTCCATTTTTTAAAAAGTATTATTAAAGTTACTCTTGAAAATCCCTAATGTCTCACATGGAACCCAACACTAGGGACAAAGGCCAACTTCTCATTTACCTTTCTAGTCTATCTAGTAAGGGAGGCAAATACAACTTCAATGCATTACAAGGTGCATTGTCAAGTATGTGCTAGGCACAGAAGGTGGTAGCATAGGTAGATGGGGAAGAACAAGTAGGAATTTGTCAGAAAAGAGTAGCGAGAATTAAATCAAAATCTCAGAAGTCTGAAACAATAACTAGGGAGCTTTAGGTCTTGAGAAATAGGCAAGAACTACGATTTCTTGTTTCTACTCTGAGAAGACCATTAATTACATTTATATTACATTCTTTTCCCTCCCCATCCAACTGGAGACCTTGCCTCATATTTCATTGAGAAACCATCAAATGGGAATTCATCTTCCCACCAGCAAATATGTAAGTCTGCTTTTTCTCTTGTTACAGCTGAAGAGGTCCCTCTTACCAGAACTCAAATCACTCCACATATACCTTGGAATTCATCATTCCTTCTTATTTCTCAGGGACTAGTTCTTAGTAGTCTAATAATTAGCATCTAAATATTGCCTAATATTTCCTAACCTATAGCAAACCTTCCAAGTTTGTTCACTAGTTTCTTTCCAAACTGTGCTGTAAGTTCTAGGATGAAGACCATGTCTGTTTTAGCTCTATAACCAGCATGTAACACTGTGCTTCATATATTTGGTACTCCATACATTTTTAAACAATACAAAATCTTGTGTGCCAGATTAAGTTGTAATTTTATGCAGAGAATAGTGGGGCATTTTGAAAAGGTTTGAAGTAGGTGCTTTAGACATGAGTAGATGTGTGTTATAGATTGCCAGGAGGGGAAAGCTCTGAGTCAAATGGATGGAGGGGAACATGACTGGGGACCTACTCAAGGACATTGCTCCAGCACTTGTCCCCCTCTGTCTCAACTCTCATTTTTTTTTTTTTAAATCAGTTCTCAACAGCATACAAACAAAACAAAATTCTTTGGAACCCAAATTCCCCTCCACTCAATGCCCAGCTTGTTGCTCTTCACAGCAAAACTAAAAGCTGATTGTTTCCAATTCCCTTCCAGGCTTTGACTCTTGAATGAGATGGGAAAGTTTGATGTGGAGAACTGATAAAATCTGATTTTAGTTTTAAGACCACTCTGGTTGCTGTGGAAGAGAGTAGACTGGGGGAGCAAGGATGGAATCAGGAATACAAGAAGCTATTATAATAAGCCAACCAAAAGATGATGATAGATGGGGCTAAGGTGGTAGTAATGGAAGTGGATGGATAGGTATTTTTTCAGATCTGTCTGATAAAAAGTGGTATCCCGTGTTCTCTGATGGGGAAACTATTGTAATAAATATATATATTATCCCTAAATTAATTTAAAACTTAATACCATAATAAAAATACTAATAGGTTTTTAATTGAAATTAGGCAAACTAATTTTAAAGTTCATATGGAAAAATAAACAAGAATGATAAGCAAAATGAAAACATACACTCATAGTGCTTACTCTGTCTCTCTATTATATACTCATTGATGTAACAGCTCTGTGAGGTGATAATATTAGCAATCTTTTTTACAGATGAAGAAACTGAAGCTCAGACGTTAAACAGCTTTCCCAGTGTCACACAGCTAGTAACAGAGCCAGCATTTAAACACAGGTAGATTATTCTAGAGCCCCCTGTGCTTAACCAATACAATAAAAGAGAATGAAGGAGGGCTACCTCTACTAGCTATTTTAAGAAAAAGAAAGAAAAGGTAAGTGTAGTGCCAGTGCATGACTGACCCATAGAAAAGGATGTATAATAGACCCCAAATACATATGGAAATTTAGTGTGTGAAAAAGGTGACATTTCAAATTAGTGAGAAAAAAGATGTAATATTCAATAAATGATGTTGATAATTGGGTATTCATCTGGAAAATGTAAAGTTAGATTCATAACCTTGTCTAGTAAATTTTAAGATAAGAACTAAAGGCTTTAAAAGATTTTGTAGTATCACAGGAGTTTCTAAAACTTTTGAGAGGTCCCTTTGGAAGTGAGATCAGACTCAATGATAGCTCTTATAGTATAGAGCTGGACTTCCCCAAGAGGTCACCCTTCTTGCGGGTAAGGAACCCTTCTAACTCACCTTCAAGATCTAAGAAGTGATTAAGAAAATGCCTAATTTTTGATTTAAAAAATTTAACACATTTATCATCTAGTTACTTTGCACAGAGTAACAAACCTTTGAAAATTAAAGATCTAATGTAATGCTGGAAGAATTGTACATCCATAGACAAAAAATTATTCTTGACCTAAGTCTCACACCTTAGACAAAAATGAACTCAAAATGGATCAGAGTTAAATGTAAAATTATAAAACTTTTAGAAAAAACATAGAAAATCTTTATGATCTAGGGCTAAGCAAAGTATTCTTAGACTTGACCCCAAAAGTATAATTCATTAAAGGGAAAATTGATATATTAGACTTCATCAAAATTAAGAACTTTTGCTTAGTAAAAATCCTTGTAAGAGGATGGAAAGATAAGCTACAGATCGGGAGAAATTTGCAAACCACCCATCTGACAAAGGACTAGTATCTAGAATATATAAAGAACTCTCAAGACTCAGTAAAACAGAGGTGGCTGCCATATCCAAGCTGGCATCATGGTTGCCCTCAGACCCCTTTGAAGCCCGCCTAAGATTTTCAAAAAGAGGACCAAGAACTTCATCTGGCACCAGTTAGATATGTCAAAATTAAGCATAACTGGCAGGAACCCCCAATTAAGCATTGACAACAGGGTGCAGAAAAGATTCAAGGACCAGATTTTGATGCCCAACATTGGTTATGGGAGTAACAAGAAAGCAGGCGTATGCTGTCCAGCGGCTTCCAAA
This sequence comes from Tolypeutes matacus, assembly GCA_026826555.1. Taxonomy (NCBI): domain Eukaryota; kingdom Metazoa; phylum Chordata; class Mammalia; order Cingulata; family Chlamyphoridae; genus Tolypeutes; species Tolypeutes matacus. The sequence goes on from JAKSZT010054396.1 coordinate 15,180,102, forward strand.
AGTTCCTGATCCACAATGTCAAGGAGCTGGAAGTGCTGCTGATGTGTAACAAATCTCACTGTGCTGAGATTGCTCACAAAGTTTCTTCCAAGAACCACAAAGCCACTGTGGAAAAAACAGCCCAGCTCTTAAGAATCATGAATCCCAATGCCCTGCTGCACAGTGAAGAAAATGAATGGGTCATTTGCAAGTTTTATTTGTATGAAATAAAACCATAAAAGGTAAAAAGAAAAATAAAACAGTAATTCCAATTAAACGGGCAAAAGACAGACATTTCACTGAAGAGGATACAGCATATGAAAAGATGTTCAACCTCAATTAGTCACAATGGAAATGTAAATTAAAACTATAATGAGATATCACTACAAATGTCAGAATGTCTAAAACAAAAAATAGAGAGAAAAAAAAAAATAGTAACCAAATGCCTGTGAGGATGCAGAGAAACTGGATCATTCATGCATTGCTGGTGGGAGTGTAAAATGGTACAGCCACTCTGGAAAACAGTTTGGCAGTTTGTTAAAAAACTAAACATGCAACTACCATATGAACCAGCTCTTGCACCGTTTGGGCATTTATATCGGAGGAATGAAAACTTACATTCACACAAAAACTTGTACACGTTTATGGCCGCTTTTTTCCATAATAGCCTCAAACTGGAAATAACCCAAATGATCTTCGACAGGTGAATGGTTAAACACACCTTGGAATACTACTCAGAGATAAAAAGGAACAAACAGTTGATGCATGTAAAACGTGGATGAATCTCCAGAGAATTATGCTGAGTCAAAACGCATGTCCCAAATGGCTATATACTGTAAGATTCCATTTGTATAACATTCTTGAAACGGAAAAAATACAGAAATGGACAACAGATCAGTGAACGTCAAGGAGGGGATGGGAAAGAAGGGATGTGACTATAAAAGAACAACAGGAGGGATCCTAGTGTGGTATTGGAAATGTTCTGTATCTTCACTATCAATGCCAATGTCCTAGTTGTGATATTTACTACAGTTCTGCAAGATGTTACCACTGGAGGAAACTAGGTAGAGTACACAGGACCTCTCTTTCTTAGAAATTTAGAATGATCTCAAAATAGAAATCTAATCGCGTAACACGATTACTCATGCCTTGCCCACCCGCTTAAAACCCTTAAGAGCTGACCCTAACCCTAACCCTGACCTCTGTCCACCTCCCCAGCCTCACCAGGCTCCCTGCAGGCTTTCTCTGTCCATTCACGCTGGCATTCTTTCAGTTCCTCCACCAGGTATACGTACTCTTCGCTACGGAGCCTCTGCATGTTGTGCGCGTCTGGACCGTGCTTCCCTTTCTTTTCCTATTTAACTCCTACTTATCCTTCAAGTCTCAGCTGAATTCTCAGATTCTTAGGGTAACTTTTCCCAACCTAAGTCAAATTCTCCTAATAAACTCATGTTGCCCCTTTCACTTTGGTAGTACTTATATTCCCCGATGGTCTTTTACATTTGTAAGATTATTTAATACGTTTTCTTTACTAGACAGTAAGTTCCGCGAGGACACCAGTCGTATCTCCTAACCTCCTTGGTACTGCGGAGAAAGTATTAACAGAACCACAACGCTCAGCAAATATTTTTGAACTCACAGATGAACAAAACGTCCCTCCTTCGCTGGGCTTCTGGGCGGGGCACGTCGTAATCGCATCGCGCGTCGTAATAGCGTCACTTCCGTCCGGAAGACTCTGCCGGGAACGGCTCGAGTTCCTGTCATTTCTCAAGTCCCTTCGTCGTGACCATGGCCCTTCCGCCTTTCTTCGGCCCAAGTCGCCCGGGCCCGCCGCCCCCGCAGCCGCCGCCTCCCGCTCCCTTCGGCTGTCCACCACCGCCGCTGCCCTCCCCGGCTTTCCCGCCGCCCCTTCCTCAGCGGCCCGGCCCCTTTCCGGGGGCCTCCGCCCCCTTCCTCCAGCCCCCGCTGGCTCTGCAGCCCCGGGTCCCCTCCGAAGCCTCTCGCGGCAGCGGCGGTACCTTCTACGCGGTACCGCCACCGCCGCTGCCTCCGCCGCCGCCCCAGTGCCGGCCTTTTCCGGGGCCCGACGCCGGTGAGCGCCCGCGACAGTCGCCTCCGGGCCCGGGGCCGCCCTGGAGCCAGCGCTGGCCTGAGGCGCCGCCGCCGCCCGATGTGCTCGGGGACGCGGTCCTGCAGCGCCTGCGCGACCGGCAGTGGCTGGAGGCGGTGTTCGGGACTCCTCGGCGGGCGGGCCGCCCGGCGCCCCTGCACGGTCCCGCCTCGCCTAGCCTGGGCGAGGTGCGCGCGCGGTTGCGCGGGGCCCTGCGCCTGGTGCGGCGGCTGCGCGGCCTGGGCCGAGCCCTGAGTGAAGCCGAGGCCGACGGCGCGGCCTGGGCACGGCTGCACACCGAGGCCGCGCCGCTGCGCGCCGAGCTGGCCGAACGGCTTCAGTCACTGACCCAGGCCGCCTTTGTGGGCGAAGCACGGCGAAGACTGAAGAGAGTCCGGCGCCGCCGACTGCGGCTTCGTGAGAGGGCCCGGGAACGCGAGGCCGAGCGGGAGGCGGAGGCCGCGCGGGCGGCCGAGCGCGAGCAAGAGATTGACCGCTGGAGGGTCAAGTGCGTGCAGGAGGTGGAGGAGAAGAAGCGGGTGAGAGCAGCGGACGCCCCGGGGGGTAGAAGTGGAGTTTGGAACCTAAAGGGGCGTGAGACTTTGCACTTCCACTTCCCAGGGCTAAGCTCCTGTTTCCTTATCTGTAAAATTAAAAGCTAGCCTACCTCTTTGACCTCATACCTCTATATTAATTGCGTGTTAATGAGGTGTAGAACACGAAACAAAAGCCTTAAAGATTACACGATAATATTGCAGGGCTTACACAGGTCTCCTTTCCAAAATTCTGTCCGCTTAACATTTAAGGCTAACAAGTGACTGGATCCTTGTGTGCCTTGTACTGCCCTAGGTGAGTTCAGGAATACAAAATGTAGAATTACTTGGGGCCCTGCCCAAGAAACAAATACCCTAATTGTCCAACAGGGGGATATTGGTGATTTCCCCAGGATTCCTCTGCAAGTTTTAAACCAGGTGTCCTCAGGTTTTACGATGTTTTTGAGCCCTTTATACTATGCCCCATACTAAGGTTGTTACTTAATACTAGTTCATTGAATCCTTGTGACAACCCTGAGAAGTAGGCGGTATTACCCCAGTTTTATGGATTAGGAAACTGAGGCTCAGAGATATTAACTTACCCACAATCACACAACCAGTTTGTGGTAAATTCACTTGGGATTTGAACCCACCTTTGTCTAAGTCCAAACCCTGTTGATCTCAAGCTCTAAGTAGGGCCAATGTGAAATTGGAAATTAGTCAAGTATTGTTGAAGGCATTCTCTTTACCTTTGCCCTCGTGGTTCCCTACTCCCTCCATAACCAGATAGTGTCTCCTCCCTCCTCCTGTGTCTGCTATTGCCCTAACATTTGATATAACTGTGTGTTGAAGGCAAACTTTGCCCTTGCACCCCATGGAATATCATTACTTTAAAGAATTCCTGGAGAGGCAATCTCTTAATCTGAGGAAGTTTTAATTCATTTCAGCAATCATTAAATGAGGGTCCATTATGTGCCAGGCTCAGTGCTGGAGCTGGAGATGAGTAGGGCATAGCCCTTGTCCTTGAGGGACTTAAAGTCCCATGAGAACTCACGTCAGTATAGTATGCCAGTATAATATGTTAAGAATTCAAAGATAGCTGTTAATAAGGACCCATTGGGGGAAGGTGTCAGGAAAGGCTTCCTAGAGAATATAGTGATATCTCAGCTGAGTCTTGAAAACATCAAAGCCAGACAAAAGCAACAGGTACAGTTCCAGGCAGAGGGAGTAATACAAACAGAAGAGTGAAACAGCCTGGTATGGCTGTAATGGAATTACAGGCACTTATTTGACAGAGAATGAAGTTTAAACTAGAGGATCCTCCCTACCACTCACAGTCATGTTATTTGAGACAATGTCCCATGAGGAGTGGTTTAAGGAACAGGGTTATTTAGTCTACATGTGAACCAACTTAAGAAGAGTAGGGTAGTGGTATTTAGATGTTTGAGAGGCTGTCATTTGGAAGAGATCCTTGGGGCTCAAGAGCAGTGGAGTGCAAACCCTGTGCATAGGTTATCACTTGGAGAGTTTTATAGAGACCTTTCTACCCTATTCCTTGTCTTCCCTGCGAGTCTGAATTTTAGGGTATAGGAATATGCTTTTCTTTTTTTTTTAAGATTTATTTTTATTGATTTATTTATCCCCCCCCCCCGCTTGTGCTCTGTGTCCATTTGCTTTGCATTTTTCTGTGTCTGCTTGTCTCCCTTTGTTGTATCATCTTGCTGCGCCAGCTCACCACGCCACGCAGGCCTGCTTGCCTTCAGCAGGAGGCCCTGGGAATCAAACCGGGGGCCTCCCATATGGTAAACGGAAGCCCAAACAATTGAGCCACAGCCGTTCCCCAATGTTTATTTTTGTTTTGTTTAGTTTTTTTGAGGTACTGGGGACTGAACCCGGGACCTCGTATATGGGAAGCAGACGCTCAACCACTGAGCTACACCCGCTTCCCCTGCATTTTTAACAAGGGAGCCCCAGGTAAGTTAGATGCAGATGTTCCTTGGACCACACTTTGAGAAACACTGAGGAAGAAACAAAGACTAGTGCCTGCAGAGGGGAGGTTGTGCCATCAGTGGATGAGAATGACCCCTGGGCTGAATCAGTATAGGAGGGAGTTATGCCAGCCCCAAGAATCAGGATGTAGATTCAGTGGAGTCTTAACCTGAGGTTGTTTGAATGTCTGAAATTGTACCTGCCAGTCAACTGTTCTCTGCTATAAGGTTGTTTCTGATGTTAGGTTTTGTGGGCTCTGGTTCTCTTCCAGGAGCAGGAACTCAAAGTTGCTGCAGATGGTGTCTTGTCTGAAGTAAGGAAAAAACAAGCAGACACCAAAAGAATGGTGGACATTCTTCGAGCTTTGGAGAAATTGAGGAAACTGAGGAAAGAGGCTGCAGCACGGAAAGGTAACTGTGGCTTTGCCCTGCTGTTTGTTAGAATTTGACTCTACGTGCATTTCTTCCCCTGCTCCCTTTCCCTTCTTTGCCTTAACCCCCCAAAATATTTTTGAAAGAAAAATGCTTGACACTTTCTTCAAATAATAATTTTCATTCAACCTGTAGAGTAACTGGGCTTGTCTGCAGCAGCTCAGTATTTTTGAAGCAGGAAGCCTTGTAGCCAAGGTTTAGAAGAGAGGCAGGTATAGGAGTCCATTGCACTGTCTTCCCCCTGACTTTCCATTCTCACCCCTGGTATTCCTGACCACACTTTTCCAAGTGGGATTGGCATGGCTGGCTGGTCAACTGAGCCCATATGCAAGATGAAAGCTTTCCTATCCTTACTTGGCCTTCCTGAAAGTGTTGAAACCTTGGCATATGCTCTCAGATTTCAAACCTGAAGCATTGATATTTGAAAAAGTGTGAAAATTTGGCTGATTCAGATTAAGGCCCCAGAATCAATACAAATAACCCCATTGTGGTACTTCTGGGACACTCTCTTGTGAATAGTCACAGGAGAGTTCACATTATCTGTGTCTACCCATATCTCTTCTTTGCAAAAACCTGAGGGCTTCTATTTAATATTCCCCCACCTCATACCCTCCATGAGGTGAGTGCTCAGTAAACTTCTGCTGAGTGAATTTTCCAGCATAATTTCTCAATATTAGTCTCCCTTATTTTGATAATAGCTACCCAAAAGAAGGAAGGAATTTTAGGAGAAATTGTGATCTGTGAAAAAAAAGCTACCTCTGTGGAATTAATTGACTTGAATATAAAGTGATTTGGTAACTAGCAATTGGTTGCATTGTGCACTTAGAAAGAAAACTAGCAGGGAAGTGGCTGTGGCTCAATCAGTAGGGCTCCCGTTTACCATATGGGAGGCCCCAGGTTCGGTTCCCAGGGCCTCCTGGTGAAGGCAAGCCCGCCCGCACGGCGTGGTTAGCTGACCCAGCGAGCACAAGCAGCAAGGGGGGGATAAATGAATGAATAAATAAAATCTTAAAAAAAAAAAAGAAAGAAAGAAAGAAAGAAAACTAGCAGCCCCCAAACTTCTCTCTTCAACATATATGTTCCTACAAGTAAGTGGTAAGTGATAATGCTGGCTATGTAAGCAGGGCTATATCACAAAGTGTCCTTTTGTGCAGGCTAGAGCTCTGTCACCTTTTGCTGAAATCTGTGAGGAACCATTGAAAGATTTTAACCAGAGAGTGAAATGATGAGAAAGTACCCTTTACTGCTTGTGTTAATCCAAAAGCACAAATTTGCCTTAGAAGGATCAGTAGTCAGCAAGCATGAAGGGCCTGACCTTGCAGTCACTGGAATCCAGTTTCTAGTTCCAGTACTCTGCTAATGACTAACTCAGAGGCCTCAGGAATCATTTTCCTTTTGAGCCTAAAATCCTTCATTTTTCAAAGGATACGTTTAACTTGGCTGGGCTCTTAGAGGCTTCCCAGTGTAAGTTTTCAGCCACTGGCAGAAACTTTTGCCATCTAGATCAGGGGTGATCAAACTTTGTCCTATTGGCCAAATCCTGGCCACTGCCTGTTTTTGTAAAGTTTTATTGGAACACAGCCACACCCATTCATTATATTTTGTCTTTGACTGCTTTTGTGCTGCACTGGCAAATTTCAGATGTTGCAACAAAGGCTGTGTAGCCACACAAAGTCTAAGATATTTATTTTCTGGCTTTTCACAGAAAAAGTTTGCTAACCCTTGGTCTAGGTAAAGAAATGAAACAAACCACAAAATTATTACAAAGTCAGATAGTGACTTTAAATTTGTCAGTGCATCAGCGTTTATGTGTGTGTGGAAAATACTAACTTGGAAAGTTAGTAGGAGATGGATGTGAGTTGCAGAGTTTCCACAGTTAGGAATAAGTGAATGGAAACTTGTTACAGCAAAGCATCCATGAGAAAATTATCTGGAGCAGTGTTAGCCTTGAAGGTGAAGATAAGAGAGTGAATTGTACAAGCACATGGCTACAGTGGTTAAGGGAGAAAGAATTATATTTCCAACTTAAACAGCTTCACAATAGACAGAACTACTGAACTTGAACCATTATTTTATGCCATTTATTAGCCAAAATGGAAATTTTAGTGCTCAAAGCTGGCAATGTTATACTTTAGTGGTGGCAGCAGAAATTGAAAATCATTCATTAATTGAAGAAAATATTTCTTAATTACCTTCTGTGTGTCAAGTGTTAGGTACTGAATAAATACATAGCTTTTTTTTTTTTATAGTTAGTAATATTTTAATATTCTTTCATCAGTTGTTACAGAGGTACTATACCAATGCTAAGGGTCAGTGATAGGGAAGTATCATTGAGGAAAATGAGGAAAGAGGCTGCTTTTTGCTTTGTTGTTTGGAGCAGTGAAAATGTTCTAAAATTGATTATAGTGATTAGTGCACAACTCTATGGTTATACTGAGAGCCATTGATTTTGCACTTTGGATGGATTGTAGTGTGTGAATAAAAGTGCTTTAAAAAAATATTAATTTAGAAATCAAGAATGAGAAGTTTGCCTGTTAGGCTTCATCCCTGCACTCAGCAAACTTTAGTGATTAAGAAAACAAGGTTTCAAAAAAAGTTGGTGGTGAGACATTCAGGATGACCTAGCAATAAATAGCAAGGCTGGTCCTTTTTAAGTCACTGTATAAAAATGATTCCAAAAAGATTAAAATCAGTGCAGAAACCAAGGAGCCATTTTTTTTCTTTTTCTTTTTTCTTTTTCTTTTTTCTTTTCTTTTCTTTCTTTTTTTTTTAATGTACTGGATACATATAAAAAATTTTTTTTGATCATACAATATGTTACACAATATATTTAGTTCATAGTAACACAGTCATACAGCATTTGTCCTGTTGTGTCTGGCTTGCTTCACTCAACATAATGTCGTACAGGTTCCTCCGTGTTGTCCTATGCTTTTTGACTTGATTTCTTCTTAAACAACTGCATAATATGCCATCGTGTGACTATACCACAGTTTGTTTATCCATTCATCTGTTGATGGACACTTGGGTTGTTTCCACCTTTTGACAATCATGAATAATGCCGAATGTATAGCTTTTTTAAGAAGCAGTTAGTACCACATTTAGGTAGTCTTGAAAGTATCCATAAACCTTTCCACTCTTGGAAATTTATCTTATAGAAATGAATCCATATGAGGGGAAAAAATAACATGCACAAGAGCGTTCATTGTAGCATTATATAATAATAGGATATTTGACATTAGGTAGATGCCCAGGAGTAGAGCTTTTTTTTTTTTTTTTTTTTTTTTTTTAAAGATTTTATTTATTTATTCATTTATTCCCCCCCTTGCTGCTTGTGCTCGCTGGGTCAGCCAACCACGCCGTGCGGGCGGGCTTGCCTTCACCAGGAGGCCCTGGGAACCGAACCCGGGGCCTCCCATATGGTAAACGGGAGCCCTACTGATTGAGCCACAGCCGCTTCCCGAGTAGGGCATTTTTAAGTAAATGATGATACATTGATTTGATGAAATAGAATTGATAATGGTGGTCACACAACCACAAAGAAATGAAGTTGCTAACGTGGATACAAAAGACGGGAAGTAAAAATGGAGAAATAAAAATGATTGGTTATGGTAGCAGGGTTAGGATCTTTTTCTTCCATGAATCTGGTACTGTAAAAAAATGCTTGTGTAATAAATATATTTTCTTTTAAAATCTTTGAGTACTGACAGGATGGGCTACTCCCACATCACAATATTGAATCACCCAGCACCCTCAATAGCTTCTGTGTTTCAGGGCAATTACAGTAGTGAGTGCAGAACTGCAATCTATTCAGAATTGAGCATTCAATTTTGTACCTTTTATGAAAAATTTCACACATGTACAAAAATATAACTCCTAAATGTCAGTCATCCAGATTGAACAATTTTCAAGAATTTGCCACTTTCCTGCCTTTTTCTTTGCTGAAATAATTTCAAGCTAATCACAGGCATGTTTTTTCTCCATTTACTTATGTATGCATCTCTGAAAAAATAGACATCTTTTTATTAACTGTGATGTCATTATCACACCTAAGAAAATTATCAATAATTATTTTATATCACCTAATAACTAGTCCGTAATCAAATTTCCCTAATTGTTGCTTCAGTGCTATGTTAGCTATACTGTTGGGCTGATCTCACAGTTAACTAGGGTGGCCATTCATCCCAGTTTCCCTAATACTGAGAGGTTTCATGGGGTGTGGGACTTTCAGTGCTAAATCTGGGCAAACTGAGACAGTTGGTCACCCTTCTCTCAGCAGTAGACTGTGAAGTGTATTGTGGATTAAATGTATCTTCTTCCTCACCTTTCCAATTGTATTCCCCCAAAACTTCAGACTTAGAGGGGAAATTGTTAGTCAGGTCTAGCAGTCAGTACCTTAGGAATTTCACAAACAATGAAGAAGTATAAGAAGTTCCTGACTTTAGTGAGCTCACTGCCCAACAGGAAGATCATGACCATTAGAAATAAACAAAAATCAAGGGTTAAGTGGTGCAGTCCAGAGTGAGGAGATAGAAAAAAGTTAGGGGAGGGTTGGAGTAAGTGGAGACTCAAGAAATCAAATTGAGACTTGAATATTGGTTAGAATCTACAAAATCTAAGCAATTTAATACCATAAATAGGACTTTAAGTTTGCTTATTAGAACACGAATTTTGGAATATGAAACAATTTTGTCTAAAATGCCATTTGGATCTCTGGCAGGAGTCTGCCCACCAGCCTCAGCAGATGAGACTTTTGAGCATCATCTGCAACGACTACGAAAACTCATTAAAAAACGTTCTGAACTGTATGAAGCTGAAGAGAGAGCCCTCAGAGTTATGTTGGAAGGAGAACAAGAGGAAGAGAGGAAAAGAGAATTGGAAAAGAAACAGAGAAAAGAAAAAGAGAAGATTTTACTTCAGAAACGTGAAATTGAATCTAAGTTATTTGGAGATCCAGGTAAGCTCCTTTGTAACCAGTGGGGAAAAGGAAGTACTAGGTTGACAACTCTTCTCATTATGGATGAGGTTAACTTAAGAGATGGTAGGTAACAAATCACACCTTCAGGATTTGAAATTCTAACCTATGTTATGGACATCTTAGGTAACGACAAAACACATTTGATCATGTCATAATCACAGGCTCAGTCGCTTTGCCATGAGAAATACACTTTAGATATAAAGCATGATGATGTGGTATTGTGTAATTTCTTTTTCAGATGAGTTCCCACTTGCTCACCTCTTGCAGCCTTTCCGACAGTATTACCTCCAAGCTGAACACTCCCTGCCAGCACTTATCCAGATAAGGTAAAAGGGACAACATGTTGCCTTTACCTTAGGTTGCAAGAAGTAGTTGATGAAATACTTACATTTTTGAGGTCTGTTACTGTATCCTTTTTTTTTTTTTTTTTTGTAAGTCTTTTATGGGTTTAAAATATTCCCAAAATTTATATGTCACACACATCTTGTTTAGTCCTCATTAATTCTTGAGAAGTAGATGGTGCTATTCCTGTTTTAACAGGTGAAGAACTGAAATTTTGGTTGTAACTTGTCCTTTTGTATTATCTCTTGCTTTGGCAGTACTGTTGATTAAAAGCATTGGTTTCCTTTTCCTCATTCTCTTTTTGGTCTCTAAACAGACCAAGGAAAAGAAACTCTCCCCTGTTTCTTTTGGAAGGGAGACAGTTTAAGACCCTTGCTGGCTTCTGAGCTCTTACAGGTCAAAGCCAAGAGAGCAAAAACAAGGGGAACTGGAGTCTTAACTAAATCTGAAGTTACAAATGAGCTGGGCAAAAATTTCAGCTCTCTGGGTCTCAGTTCTCAACTCTATAAAATGAAGGTGGTGGGTTAGAACGGGGGCCTTCAGACTTCAGCAGCAGCACTTCCCAAATGCAGTCTTTTGAGAAATCAGTATGTTAAACAGATAAAATGAATGAATGAGTTCCCCAAGCAATTTAAGATCTGTGGTTGACTGGAAAAAGTTTGTTGTTTCTAGACACCCCTTCTCCACCCTGCCAAAGTATCTATATGGGGCGCTATGGATCTTCAAAGCATGGTTTGAAAACCACCAAACTAAGTGATCTCTGAGGTCCATTCCAAAGCTCCAACAGTTCTCACGAAAGAATGTTTAATTCTCATGAAAGAATGTTCTTTAGCATGCCAAGTTTATGTTCTGGGAAAAGAATATCTGGCTTACGTACAGGCTTTAGCTTTTATCATAAGTATATTCATAAGATTATAAGTTCTTTATTTTTTTTTAGAGTTTTTCCTCTATGTGTACATTTTACAAAATACAGTCTTTTTCATGATTCCTAGAAAACAAGTTCTGTTGTGGATTAGTACATCAGTAATTTGGAAATTAAGTCCTAACAGTTGAATATTTAGTTGTTAAACATTGTGCTTAAAATAAAATAGAAATAAACAGTTGTTCTGCAATATTCTTATTAAGGCATGATTGGGATCAGTACCTGGTGCCATCCAATCATCCCAAAGGCAACTCCGTTCCCCAAGGATGGGTCCTTCCCCCGCTCCCCAGCAACGACATCTGGGCAACCGCCATAAAGCTGCAATAGTAAAGAAGCTCCAGAAGAGGGGTCCAGCCAAGGTTCTTTCCAGCACTAAAGATTAGTGATTTCTGCCATCTTCTTGTGCTGTTGACCAATCCAGAACCTCTGAACTCCAGGTGGCTTTGCCCTTCCCTGAGGTTATATTTGCCTTCTGTGCTGTGTCCTGGCCCAGAGATGCCTCTTAAATCAGGAGATTAATATGGTTCTTTAGGAAACCATATTAATTCACCTAGGTGAATTGGGGTTATTACTACAGACAGTGGGCTTGATTCACTGAATTTGCCTCTGTTTTGAGGGGCTTGGTCCACAGTGACTTGTTAATTTACTGGCTTCCTTGTGTGGTGATGGTAAGTACTCACGTACACTCAATACAGATGTGCACTGTATAGATTTAGCTGCCCTTCCACCAATACTGAGTGTTAAAAACAAGGTTGATACACAGTCTCCTTACCCTTCCTACCCCAAAGAGCTCTCTGACTTCCAGGAAGAAAGGTTGAAAATGCTTTATATTTATTTGGTTTTGTTAATCCCAGTTTTGGTGCAGCTTGGAAGGCTGTTGGTAAGAAGATGGCAGTTGGCTCCAGTCTGTGCTGCCAGAAAGACTGGACTAGTTGGTAGTCATTTGAGAACTTAGGAAACCTGAAGAGTACCTGTACCCAAATTTGATAGTGTCTTAATGGATGATGGCTGTATTTTCTCCATGTTAAAAGGATCCTAATGAAAGCACCTGTTTCATAAGTTCCTGGGGGTCTAGTTTTTCAGAATCTCAAGGATAGAAATTTATTTCCCTAAGGAAGTGGGACTATAGCCTTACTCATTTGCATTGTAAGAGCTGGTATAGCTGTGGAATTTTCTTAAGGATTGAAGCTTCCTAGAAAGAATCTGTATAGTGAAAAACTGGGGCAAGAGTAGATAAAAAATAATAAAATTTATTTTTTTTATATTTACTAATAAATGCTGTGCCTGGAGATGATCAATCATATAAAATGTCAATTTTTTGTTTCTGTTTGTTGGGTTTGTGTTTTTTTTAAACCATTTATTGTGTTATTTATATTTCCAAAAAGCTAAATAAATATCATCTTTATTTTTTAGTTTGTGCCTTTGCTTCTAATTTGTTGCCTCCCAAATCACTATACATACTTTCACATTAATGAAACACATTTTCACTCCAAAATTCAAATTCATTACATTTTCTACAGGACGGTGAAGCTCAAGAACCAAACTTTATCTGCAAAATCCAACTCTGGATAAGCAGAAAAGGATACCATCAACTTTGGAAATTATTTCATGTAGTTGGAAGTTCTGGAGTACAAGATGCTAATGCATTTGCTCCTTTTCTGTTTAATTTGCATTGTTTAAGTTACACATTATGCATTACAGAATTACCAGATAGGGTATGAGCCAGTATTCCCCCTCCAAAGTGTGTGTTTAAGCTCAAACCGTAAAATCTAATGTGATTAGCCTCACATAACCCCACAGTCCATTGTGCCCTTTTATAAATCTACCATTTGCTGTCTGAGATGGAGTAAGAATAGAAATAAAAGGTGAATTGTATGATGTATGTTTGATGTCCAGACAGTCACTAAGACAGCTATATTGTTGGAGGAGGGGGGTACAAAGCAGGGACTCAGGAAAACTCAGCAAGACTCAAAGAAAGAAAGGCATTTAACACCTAGGTACAAAAGAAAACATTCTTTCATTTCTCTGTACGGTTTTAATAAAGAGCATTGTTTTTGTTTCTTTTTTGTTCTGTAAGAAGTTTTTTTCTGGTTTCTTGCCTGTAAGTAGTAATAGTGGCAGCAGCCACTAGTTGTCTACGACTTTAGAAAGACTCATAGTAGTGTCTTTACTAGTTGTACTTTTGAGAATATGAACAATTGTAATCTTAGCCCAGTCTTTTTCTAACTAATGTAATATTTCAAACATTCAAAAGTGAAGAGAAGAATATAATTGCCCAAGAACCTATCATCCAGCTTCAAATAATTTTCAATTCATGGCCAATCTTATTTCATCTGTACTCTCACCACTCACCCTGGATTATTTTGAAGCAAAATCCAGACATCGTATCACTTTGTAAATATTTCATTATTCTTAAAAATTTTATAAAAACTTAAGCACAGTACCATTATCACACTTAAATGAATAATAACTCATTATCATCATCAAATATCCATTCAATGTCCAAATTTCCCTATCTCGCGTTTGTGTTTTACAGTGTGTTCAACTCAGAATCCATACATTGCTGTTGGTTGATGTCTTTAAACTTCCTATAGCCTATAAATTTTCTCTTTCCTTCTCCCTCCTGTGCAGTCTTGTACTCTTTCTTTACCTTGTGATTTATTTGTTGAAAAAACAGCCTTTTTTTTTCCCCGGAATATTCCCACCGTCTAGATTTTGCCATTTGCATCCTTGTGATGCCATGTTCCTCTGTTTTCATATGTCTTAAAATTCAGTGATTAGAGCTGCACTGTCCACTATGGTAGCTACATTTGGCTATTGAGCCCTGGAAATGTGACTAGTTCAAATAGAGATGTGCAATTACATACGTGGCTCATATTTGTGATCTAGAGGCTTGATCATGTTTAGGTTGGGATTTTCTGACAAGAAGAGGTAGTGTTGTGTACTTTCATTCAGGAGGCACTAATTTCTTGTCTCGTGATATTAGTTAGCTGCCACTGATAAAACTCAGCTTAATTCATTAGGATATGCAAAATGGTTATAGTTTAATTCTATCATTATTTATTAGCTGGAATGTTTCTAAATTGAGAAATTTCCCTTCTCAATTACTTGGTTACTGAGGCACAATTTGTATAAGAAAGGCAAGAGATGAATACTTAAGTCCCTTTATTAGTTTTCAAAATAATGAGCCACTTCCCTTTGTTTTTAAGTATCCTTATGAACTCATGGATCCAAACATTTACATTTTAACCCATTGTTCTCTATATTGATCATCTCAACTTAGCTAGTGGAAACCTCTTCAAGTTGGCCCTTGAGTCTTTGACACAATCCCTGTATTCTTTCCAAGCTTATCTTGTTACATTTCCTGTCTCAAATCTATAATCAGTCATTTTTTTTAATGTTTTTTTATTTTATTTTGTACATTTAATAATTGAAAATATTAAAAAGTAAACAGATGAATACATACATTTCTCAATTAAATGAACTGAATACATATTTTTTTTTAATCAAATAATATGTTACACAATATATTTGGTTCATAGTAATGCAATCATACAGTATTTGTCCTGTTGTGTCTGGCTTGCTTTGCTCAACATAATGCCCTCCAGGTTCATCCATGTCACATGCTTTACAACTTCATTTCTTCTTACAGCTGCATAATCCATCATGGGAATAGACCACAGTTTGTTTATCCATTCTTCTGTTGATGGACACCTGGGTTGTTTACAACTTTTGGCAATCATGAATAACATTGCTATGAACATTGGTGTGCAGATGCCTGTTTATGTCACTGCTCAGTTCTTCTGGGTATATACCCAGTAGTGGTATTGCAGGATCACATGGCAAGTCTATAATCAACTTCTTTAGGAACTGCCAAACAGTCCTCCACAGTGGCTGTACCATCCTGCATTCCCACCAACAGTGAAGAAGTGTTCCTATCTCCACATCCTCTCCAACACTTGTAGTTCTCTGTCTTTTTAATAGCAGCCATTCTGATAGATATGAAATATCTCATTGTGGTTTTGATTTGCATTTCCCTAATCATGAGTGATGCTGAGCATTTCTTCGTGTTTTTTGCCATTTGTATTTCTTCTTTGGAGAAATGTCTATTCAAGTCTTTTGCCCATTTTTTAATTGGGTCGTTTGTCTTTTTATTGTTGAGTTGTAACATCTCTTTATATATCCTGGATATTAAACCCTTATCAGATACATGATTTCCAAATATTTTTTCCCATTGAGTTGGCTGCCTTTTCACCCTTTTGAGAAAGTCCTGTGAGGTGCAAAAGTGTTGAATTTTGAGGAGGTCCCATTTATTTTTCCTTTTGTTGCACAGGCTTTGGGTGTAAGGTCCAAGAAACCACCACCTACTACAAGGTCTTGAAGATGTTTCCCTACATTTTCTTCTAGTAGTTTTATGGTCCTGGCTTTTATATTTAGATCTTTGATCCATATTGAGTTGATTCTTGAATAGGGGGTAGAAATCAGTCATTTCTCCAAAGAGCCCTGTTTCCTCTTCAGTGGAAAAGGCATTTAGAGACCACAGTCTGCAGGATGGAGGTGCTCATTCTTAGTTTCAGGCAACAGAACTAGTAACTACAATTCAATTGAGCCTTCAGCCTTTTCTAAATTTTTTTTTCATGTATATTAGTTTAGTTAATTGGCCACAGGATCCATGAAAAAAGACAGAGGAGAGATAGTATTCACAATGGTGGAAAACATGAAAATTAGCGTACAATAAACAGGCTTAAGTTCTGGCTAGGCATTTACTAAAGTCATGACTTGGTTCAGATAGTTAATCTTTTTAAGTTTGTGTCTAAACTGAAACAAGGAGAAAAGTAGTGGTAATTAAGTCAAAGGACTCTAAATTATTTTTAATAATATCCTATTATTAATTATTATTGTACAGGTACAGTATACCTGTACTTAAGTTCTCTTTTATGGTATATTGAACATGAATTAATGAAGATAGTGGAATAAAATCTTTCAAAGACTAACCAGAAAGCCAATTATCTCTCAATTCATCATACCCTATACGCAAGAGTATTGTTTTATATTATTTCTCAGTAGAGAAGTCCCTGGACTTGTGAGAAACTCTAACAAAAGCATTTTTTAAAAGAAAGTAGGTAAATACAGTGAAAATTAGAAAGCTATGAAATAAAGACATTAGGTTATATGTTAAATACTAAGCATGTTTGGCCTGAGTGGCTGAGTTTATGATGTCAGAGAATTTGCTGCTACAAGCCGACTGGCTTAATCACCCTAAAGCTGTTCATGTTCCTCCGTCCACATGACTTCTGTGCAAGGATGTATCAAGAAGCTTAGCTGGGATTATGCCATCTGTTGTAGCCTTTCATTTCTACATGCTTTGACCACAGAGGTGCTATCCTAGGAATGGCAAGGTAAGTCCAAAGTATATCTTATTGCATTCAAGTAAGTATAATATGGAATCTATAGAAGAAATGTGATTGCTAGAAGTATCAGTAATGATATAGTTTAGGGAATAGAAATTACATGAGACATTTACAACTAAATTTTTTTTAAGTGCTTAGAATCAATAAGCTGTTCCTAGATAATAAGCATTTACCTTTGGGTGCATCCACACAGTAGTTCCTGACCTGCCGCATTTGACCTAACACCCATGAAGAATTTGTTTCCAATGCAGGTTCCGTTTGGGTTTTGGAAACTTATCATAGGCTCTGAAGCAGAAGTTGTGGTCTTTTGAGGCAGCTGGTGTTAGACTACATTACTATGCAGAGCAGTAAACACTTTTCTCAACTTTTTAAATTCTTGTTTTTTAGAATCTAGATATTAGGATTTGAACTGTGTTCTTGAAAAATGATTTGTATTTACCATTGCCAGGTACTGTACTAGATGCTGGGGACATACAGAAGAGTGAGACAGACAGGATTCTTGCCCTCCTGAAGTTGAGTCTAGAGTAGAGAAGCTAAATTAGAGTCATTGATTATAGTTGTGCTAAGCGCTATATGGGAAAGGTATTTACTAATAGATTTATATTTTTTATTGTTCAAATATTTATTAAGTGCCTATTGAGGTTCAGATAATTTGCTAGGTATGAGAGCTATAATGATGAGCAAAATTTGCTAAGTATGAGAGCTATAATGGTGAGCAAATAACCTCATAGATAATACTATGTGCTGAGTATTTTGAAGGAAAGATATGGTTCTATGAGATTATGAATTAGAACCTCCCCACACCTTGTTTGGCCCAGATTATAGGTTCTAAACTATGATTAGGTGAAATAATAGAAAATATCAATCTATCATATAGTAAGCATAAAAATACCATTTTTCAGTTTACATATGTGTATGCTAGATCACAAGTGAAAAGTATTTCACACTATGGGTCACAGTCAAAATAATCTTGAAAGTCACTGTGCTAGGTGAGCCTAACCAAGGTTAGGGGTCAGGGAAAGCTTTTTTGAAAAAGTGATGTTTCGGCTGAGCTCTGAAAAGTGAACCAGCTGTTAACTAGTTGTGGAGATAGGACAGGGAAGAACATTTCAAGTATCTGGAATAGCAAATGCAAAAGATCTTATGATAGGACATGACAGCATGGTGATGGAAGACCAGCATGGCTGGAGTAAGATGGGAGGTGAGACTGGAGAGGGAGGGGCCAACACTGCAAGGTTTTGTCAGTTTGCTTTTTATTCTGACAACAGCCAGGAACACTGGAGGGTTTTTAGCAAGGGAGTGCCTTAGTTTTGTGTTTTAAAATAATCACTATTGTTGTAGTGTGTGGAACAGAAAAAATATATAATAGGGCATGAGAGGACATAGTGGAGACCAGTTGTCCAAGTGAGAATGGAGGCTCAGATTCCCATTATAGCAGTGGAGGTAGAGAAAAATGGCTGGATTCCAGAGATTTAGGAAATAAAACTCGGCTGTGGATTTGAGATGGGCAGTGGTGAAGGAGAGGAAGGTGTCAGGGATGACTCCCAAGATTGTGCACCTGGATGGATGTTGCCATTCCTTGAGACTGGGAACCCTGAAGAAGGAGGAGCAGTTTGGGGGAAGGAAAAATCAGGAATTCACTTTAGATATGAGTTTGAGATATCTTGGGGGAGAGATTTTATAAGCAGTTGTGTTGATGAGTTTTATCTCAGAAAAGAGCTAGAGGATTTAATTCATGATTCATTGGTACATAGATAATTGAAATTATGGACAAAGAATGATGTCACTTAGTATAGTGGAAAGTTTAAAAAAAAATAATACTTATGTCATCACCTGGGACCCTCCCTAGACCAGCTACCACAACCCCCACCCCTCACCCGCACACTCCCTGTTGCAGTTGGGCAGTTTGATGTAATTATGAATTCCAAAAATATAACTGGATCATGCTTGTAAACTGATTGTTAATCTGGGCATGATTAAGTTATGATTAGGGCGTTGACTGGGCCAAGTCAGTAGGGCGTTGAGCCCCACCCCTTGGTGGGTGGGGAATTGAATATAAAAGGCAAGGCAAAGAACAGAGTTGAAGCTGTTTTTGAGAAGCAGTTTTGATATTGGAGAGAAGGCCCCAAGAGAAGAGAAGTGAGCCATTCGCCTGATAGTCTACAGCTGACCTTGTGAAGGAACCAAAGGAGCTAAGCCCGGAGACAGAAACACAGCCCCGGGAAGAGAGGAACCCAAGAAGCCTGAACCCTGGCAAATGTCGGCAGCTGTCTTGCTCCAACACGTGACAATGGACTTTGGTGAGAGAAGAAACTTAACGCTTTATGGCCTGGTATCTGTGGACTTCTACCCCAAATAAATACCCTTCATAAAGACCAACCCATTTTTGGTATTTCACATTAGCACCCCTTTGGCTGACTAATACACTCCCCGAGGCTCAGATGCAGTCAAATAGGCACCGACCCATAAACTGGTGTTTGAGAGGCCCTGGATTATGCAGTTTGCTAAAGCATGCACAGAATGGCTTTCCTAATATCCCCTCACCCCCACTCCTACCCACCCCCCTCTCTCGTTCCTTCAGGTGTCTCTCCACCACCTACTGGATGCAGTCAGTACTCAGCCTAAAATTCAAGGCCCTCCCCAGCTCTACCCCAGTCTTCCATCTTATTGCATACAACTTCCAGGCACAAACCGCTACTTGAATCAAGTAGCCTGTCTTCCCTTCACTATGCCCTGCAGTTTCCTGCCCCTGCTCCCTTGCTGAAGCTGTTCCCTTCATGAAGTCTTGCTCTCCACCCCACCCTTTCCCTTATCACAGGTGTTCTTCTGCCATCCTCTGGGGCCCAGGTCAAGTCCCATCTCTTTCTTTTATTTATTTAGTTATTTATTTTTGAGGTACCAGGGGCCAGGGATTGAACCCGGGACCTTGTATGTAGGAAGCTGGCGCTCAACCACTGAGCCACATCGGCTTCCCAGAATTGGTTTTTTGTTTGTTTTGCTCATTGTTTGGGGGGGGGGTTGTTTTGCTTTTTAGGAGGCAATGGGAACTGAACACAGGACCTCCCATGTGGGAGGTGGATGATCAACCACTTGAGCCACATCTGCACCCCCATCTGTTTCCTGAAGCTTTCCCAGCCCCTTCTAAGGACTAGAACATTCTCCTTCCTCTGGAGAGCATCATTACTTAATGAACTGTACCTCTCATTTTGTTTTTTAGCAGAAGTGACCCTCATTTTAGACTATATTCTAACTAGATCATGTGTTACACTATAGCCCTTGACAGTCTTAATAGATGTCTTTCCAGAATCCTCAAATTTGTAAACTGTCCCAGAAGCAAGTGTAGTGCTGAATAAGTACCTGCTAAGATGCAGATGCCGGGTCGGAGGTTGAGAGGAAGAAGGAGGTTGTCCCTTCCCTGTACCTGCTCAATGGGCAGGCAGTTCAACAGAACTGTGGTCCTTCCCCATAGCTCAAAATCTGAATCATAGATGAATGTGAATGATAAATCTATGAATGACAAAGACCTTAGGTCTTTGAACACCCCCCCTGTGTCCCCTACAACACCCTTGTACCCCAAAGGTTCCCTGCGAGAACCAACTGATGGGGCACATAACTTACTTATTGGGACCTGAATGATTCTGAGTGGTGGAGACAGCATAAAGAGGTGCCTCCTAATGGGCTGAGAGAAAAGTCTCCAGGCATGGGGTGAAGAAGCCTTTTAAGTCTTACATACAGTGAAACACTGACAAGAGTGGAACAGAGAAGGGGGAGGAGATGAAGGAATTAAAAGGGATTTGCCCATCTGGCCTAATCTGACCTCTCTGCACTAGAGTTACCTCCTCTACTTCTCCCAAGGTACAATATGGGAGATGGGGATAAACCCAGTGACCCCTAGAAGAAGGGCTTTGTGTCATCCTGGCAAGGACTTCAGTTTGTGTTGAGCCAGGGGCACTTTCTGGTGCATTCTCCTTGGTAAAGTCTGACTGTTTGCAAAATGCCAGACCGTGGTCAGGAGCACAGATATAAGTATATTTTATAGGCGGTATGAATGAGTTTTTTAATCCTCAGATTTCAGCTTTAGTAGATACTGTTGACTAACACTAATTGATTTTCTCACTAACAGAGCAGGCATAAGAGTTCCAGATGTTCCACATCCTCATCAACACTTGATACTTATTGTCAGACTTGTTTATTTTAGCCATTCTTGTGTTTGTGTGTGTAGTTGTATCTCATTGTTTTGTTTTTTTACATTTCCCTGTAATGTAACCTGGGACTTTGTACATGGAAAGCAGGTTTTCAACCACTAAGCTACACCTGCTTCCCTTTTCCTTCCTTATTGCACAGGCTAGGACCTCCAGTACAATGTGGAACAGAAGAGATGATGAGAACATCCTTATCTTATTTCCAATATTGGAGATATCTTTAAGTATTTCACCATTAAGTGGAACATTTGTTATAAATGTTTTAGAGATATTCTTTATTAGGTTAAGGAAATTCCTTTCTATTCCTATGTTGCTAAAGGGGTTTGTTGTTTTTAAAATCATGAATGGGTGTTGATTTTATCAAATGCTATTTTTGCATCTATGGAGATAGATAATTA
Organism: Tolypeutes matacus; assembly: GCA_026826555.1. NCBI lineage: Eukaryota > Metazoa > Chordata > Mammalia > Cingulata > Chlamyphoridae > Tolypeutes > Tolypeutes matacus. Next base: position 15,201,394 of record JAKSZT010054396.1, read on the forward strand.
TGTAATTTTTCATCTTTATTCTGTTGATAATCATCTTCATTTACATTTTGGAGGCCAAGCTGTCATTCCTGGAATAAATGCAGTTTGGCAGTGTTGTAGTGTTGTACAACTACAACAATTATGAAGCAATAATTAATGCTGTTAATATTTTTGCATCTATGTTCATTAGAGATTGGCCTCTAATTTTCTTTCATGTAATCCTTTGTCAGGTTTGGTATCAAGGTTATGCTGAACTCAAAACGAGATAAGAAGTATTCTTCCTTCTTTTCCTCTTCTTTGGAAGAATTTGTGTAATGTGATGTTGTTTCTTCCTTCCTTAAATGTTTGGATGAAAAGTCTTTTGATGGAACAGTTCAGAACTAGTGTCAATGGACCATGTTTTAGGAAACAAATGGTCAATAGCATGACTTAAACCTGAAGTAGTCAATTCCTGTCACCATGAAAATTTTATTGTTTTTATTCATTTCCTCCTTTGTGCAGCATCTTTTCCCTCCTGGTTGTGTGGGGCTCAGCTAAGTGACCACACAGGAGAGTGGTGAGGATATTTGAGGCTTGAGCCAGGTGCTCAGGATTGTGCTCTCTCCCTTCCTTTGGGCCATCTTCCCAGTTCTGCTCAGCCATCTCCACATTCCTCTGATAGGATGAATGCCCTGGATGGTGTCCCCTTCAAGGTGCCCAAGGGCTTTGTGATAGACACAGAGCCCTTCCCTGGGCCAGAGCTCAGCATCTCAGCCTGTAGAGAGCTTCTGCTATGTTCCATGGTAAGTGTGTCTGTCTGTCTCTATCTCCTTGTCCCTGGGTCTGTGGGTCTGTGGGTGAGGCTAAGTCCCATGGGGTCTTCTTCCCTGACTTTTAAGGGCATCTGGGTCTTGGACATTACCCAATAGAGGAAAAGTTGTTTCATGAAGAAGGCTAGTGGCTGGGTGATGGGGATTGTCTATAAGAGCTTGTTTTAACCTTGCATAACTGGGAGGATGTCTGAATGAAGCAACTAAGAGTCACTGCAAGGATGCTCCAATCCTTCTCTTACCTATCAGCGTGCCACTAGGTCTAAAATTCCACCATTAGAATCACTCCTTTGGGCTAAGATATCCTCTCCAGAATCCTCTGTTAAACGTAGACAGTTACATGGAGCATATTAAAGGGATCACTATTCTACAGACTCAGATCACACCTGCCCTGGGGTGCCCTTGGAACACCCCATGCTCTTCATACTGGGATATGCACATCCCCAGATTATGTGGTGGTATCACATATGACCTCAGGATAAACATGACTTAACTTCCTGGGGAGTCAAGTTTACTCAAAGATTTAGAGGAGAAATCCATTGCATTTATATTGTAACAGATATATCTGGGGTAGAATGCAAAATTCATGAGGTTTAAAAAGTAAAAGACCAAGATTGCAAAGAAGTGTGGAGCTGATATTGGGCCACTTGGGGCTGGGTCCCCAGACTCTTGTGTGATCACTCTTCATTGCCTGCAGGGTACTTAGTATAAATATTTGAGGATCTTTTTTTTTTTTTTTTTTTTTTAAAGATTTTATTTATTTATTCATTCATTCCCCCCCTTGCTGCCCGTGCTCTCCGGGTCAGCCAACCACGCCGCGCGGGCAGGCCCGCCCCCACCAGGAGGCCCCGGGAACCGAACCCGGGGCCTCCCACATGGCAAATGGGAGCCCCACTGATTGAGCCACAGCCGCTTCCCTTTGAGGATCTTTTGATCTCATTTTGCAGATGAGGAAACTAAGGCTCAGAAAAAGAAAATGATTTGTCCAAAGTTAGTAGCAATGACAAGACAAAACCCAGGCCTACTGACTCCAGGTCATTTTAGATTAGCTGACAGCAAGTCTCAGAATGTGAGAGATATGGTACAGGTGTGGTTGAAGGTGGAAAAGGGTTGGAGAGAAGTCAGGAGCAGAGAGCACAGTCCAGGAAGGAGACCTGAGGAGAGTGATATAGAGGGGATTGGGTGGCCTGTGGGTACAGGAGGAATTCAGTGCAGTTTTGCTTCATCTGTATACACTGGAGCTCCATGAGGCTTCTTGGACTAAGGTTTTTGGGACTTGAAATAAGCTCTGTAAAACTCTGGGCACAGTATCCAGGAACCCACATTCTATGGGACAGGACCTCTTGTCCCCAGGCAGCCTGTACTGTGACCTCTCACTCTGACAGCGGGGCATACTTGGGGGGGGGGAGAATTTGCCTTATTAAATCTGTAGTAGATGCAGATTATCACAGCTTTTTGAGCTCAAGTACAGTCGGGAAAGACTATTATGAAAGTTCCCTTTAGAAGCAGAAATGGGCACCTCTCTCAGCTCCCAATAGTGCAACAGGGTCCTTAGAGGCTGGGGTGGCATTGCCCTGTCCCTCAGGGAGAAGTGTCCCATCATAGTCTCTAGAGACACATGGGTAAGGAAGGGAGGGTGAGACACATGGGCTACATGGGAGGGCAAGGCCCCCTGCCTCCCCACCTTAAGCCAGCTCAACCCCTCTCACTACGAAAAGAGGCCACTTATGGGGAGGCCTGGACCCAGTGAAGACAGAGCCATAAGGGATCTGAGATCCACTCATCCTACATGTGAAGAAATTGAGGCCCAGAGAGATCAAAGGATTCATGAGGACCATGCAGCAAGTTGGGGCCATGGCTGGCTAGAGCTGAGTCTCTGGATAACCAGCTCTTTGCCTGTTCCTCACTGATAGCCCCCAGAAAGTGCAGGGTGAGAGAGGCTCCACAGAACCTCCAGATCTCTCCCTTTCTGCTGCCTAAAAGTCCACCAAAAGAGCTGTACCATGAATGAAGCCAGGCATTTTCCCTGGCTGGTCTCTTATAGGTCCCTGCCCCAACCCACACCCCAGTCCCAGCCAGGGCAGCCAGTTTGTCCTCTGCTGGGCTCCTTTCCTAGGATATGTGTCTTTCCTTTGGCCTTAAAGCACCAGGGAAGAGAATACAAAGTAACTCATCCAACCACAGACATTAATGACAGCTACAAACTCCCATAGAGAACAAGGATGAGCAGGGGCAGCCCAGGAAGGGGCAGTTGTGTAAAATGTGTCAGCTGAACATAGGCTTCTTGTTGCCTTTATGTCGCTATGAGCAGTCCCTACTGCCAAGGCCATGGGTGAATTCCCAGCCCAGGAGCTGGCCCTGACTCTGCCCTGCTCTCAGGTAGGAAACTGTACTCCCTTGAGGCTGTTTCCCTCCCTGAGCCTCCATTTCTTTTACTGCTGGGCCAAACTAATAAGAGAAGCATGTGACCCCAGGTATGATTTCCATCATGTCCTGACCAGTTCTCTGTGTTCACCAGAGCTATATTCCTAGTGTTTGGAATTTGAAACATATTTTCCATAACAATGATGTTATAGTGGTGAATAGGTTACCAGACAAGCCTATGCTGGCCTAAAGGGAAAAAATATTAACACTTTCCATATTTTGAGCATCTAGTATACTCGAGGGCATCCACCCAAGTAACTCCCAGGTCACATGATTTGTGAGTGTCACAGCCAGTGTTCCAACACAAGTCTATCAGACCCGAAAGTCCATGCCTATTCCTCCACCAGGCTGCCTTCCCAGGAGCATTTCCTCCATAGTTAAAGCCTTGGCAGGTTTGTTGTTTCATAGTTCCCATTTAATTAAAGCTAATTTCTTTTTTTTATTATTTAATTTTTTAGAGAGAAAATACACTCCACATAATTTAAATTTGAAAAAAATATATAAAAAGGTATATAACAGGGGTCAGCAAACATTTTCTATAAAGGGCCAGATAGTAAAAACTCTATCAAAACTACTCTGCTCTGCTGTTGTTGCATGAAAGAGCCATAGACAATATGGAAAGAGTGGGTGGGTGTGGCTGTGTTCCAATAAAACTTTACTTACAAAAGCAAGCTTGGGGAGAGGGGATCGGATTTGACCCACAGGTAGCTGATCTACCTCTGGTAGAATGAAAAGCATCCCACTGATACCCCCCCAACTGTCCTGTTCCCCACCAAATGAATGGTGGCCTATTCATTTTTTAAGGAATCCTTCCAGGTTTGTATGTATGTATATACAAACACAGCTATTTCCTCTTTTATGCAAAAGGTAGCCATTTATACACGTTGTTCCTTTTGCTTTTTTCACTTAATATATTTTAAGATCTTTCCATATCAATACATAGCACAATTTTGTCTTCCATTATAGAGTATTACGTTATATAGATATTCATACTTTATTGAACTAGTCCCCTCTTGATGAACATTTAGGTTGTTTCCAATCTTTTGCCATTGCAAACAATGCTGCAGTGAACAACCACATGCAATTTGTGTAAGTATATTGCCAAATTGCCCTTCATAGGGATTGTACCCATTTCCTCCTAAACAACAATACACAAAAATGCCTGTTCCTCACAGACTCCCAGACAAAGTGATCAGGTTTTGGATTTTTGCAGAGGGATAGGTGAAAATGGTATCTCATTGTAGTTTTTGCTTTTTTTTTTTTTAACTTTTTGAAATACTTTCAAATTTACAGGACAGTTACAAGAATAATATAAACCCTATATGAACAACTCCAACATACCCCCAGCCCCGCGGAAACCCAGATCTACCAATTTTAGTATTTTGCTACATTTCTACATTTGTTTATCATTCTATCTATCCATCAATCTATGAATCCTTCTATTCATCTGTCTGCCTATCAATTTATCCATTTTCTGAATAATTGAGAGTAGGGTGTATAAATCATGCTCCTTGAACACTTAATACTGTCATCTACATTTCATAAGAACAAAGATACTCACTTATGTAAACACTTTAGATGCAGTTATCAAGTTCAATAAGTTAACATTGATGAAAACTTACAGTCTATATTCCAATTTTTTCATATGTCCCAATAATGTATTTTTGAGCCTTTTCTCCTCCCTTGATAGATCCTGTCCAGGACTACATATTACATTTAATTGTCATTATCTCTTTTAGTTTCTCTCTTTTTTTTTTAATTGTGAAAACGTAATATACAACATAAACTTTCCCAACTCAACCACTCCCAAACATAGCATCCAGTGGGATTACTCATATTTACAATGCTGCAGCACCCTCCCACCTTCCACTATTTAAACTTTCCCATCTGTCCAAACAGAAAACCTATACCCATTACTCATTCACTCCCCATTCCCCCTGCCCCTGGAAACCTGTGTTCTAATTTCTGTGTCCATGAACTTACATATTCTCCAATATTTTCTTTTTAATTATCATGGGACTTTAACATACTAAATCTATAACTCTCATTTGCTTAGATACCAACTTAACTTCAATAGTATATACAAACTATGTTCCTATACCCCTCTGATCCCCCACCTTTATGTAGTTCTTGTCACTAATTGCATGTTTATACATTATGAATCCCAAACTACTGATTTATTATTACATTTTATGCATTTGCCTTTCAGATTCTGTAGGAAGTGAAAAGCAGAGTTACAACTGAAAAATACAATAGTACTGGCATTTATGTTTACCCATGTCGTTTCCCTTACCAGAGTTGCTTATTTCTTCTTGTGACTTCAATCTGTTGTCTAGTATCCTTTCCTTTGAACATGCAGAACTGTCATTAGCATCTCTTGTAGGGCTGGGCTAGTGGTGACAAACTCCCTCAACTTTTATTTATCTGGGAATATCTTAATCTCTCCCTCATTTTTGAAAGACAATTTTGCCTGATAAAGAATTCTTGGTTGGCAATTTTTTTTTTCTTCCAGCACTTCAAATATATCATCCCACTGCCATCTTGCCTCCATGGTTTCTGATGAGAAATCAGCACTTAATTTTCTTGAGGCTCCCTTGTACAGGACACATTGCTTCTCTCTTGTGGATTTCAGAATTCTCTCTTTATCTTTGGTATTCAAGAATTTACTTCTAATTTGTCGTGGGGAGGATCTATTTGGCTTTATCTTGTTTAGAGTTCGTTGAGCATCTTGGATGTATATATTCATGTCTTTCATTAAATTAGGCAAGTTTTCAGCCATTATTTCTTTGAATATTCTCTCTGCCCCTTTATCTTTTTCTTCTTCTTCTGGGACTCCCACAGTGTATATATTGGTATGCTTGATGGTGTCCAACAGGTTCCTTAGACTCTGTTTACTTTTCTTCTTTCTGCTTCTCAGTTTCTCAAGTTTAATGATTCTTTCTTCTGCCAGCTTCAATCTGCTGTTGAACCCCCTCTAGGGAATTTTTAATTTATGTTACTGTGGTCTTCAGCCATGTTTGGTTCCTTTTCATAATTTCAATCTCTCTATTAATATTCTCTTTGTGTTCATGTATTATTTTCATTTCCTTTAGCCCTTTGTCCATGTTTTCCTTTAGCCCATTGAGCATATTTGGACCATTTTTTAAGTCTTTGTCTGCAATGTCACGGGTCTGGTCCTCCTCATTGATGCTTTCTAATTCTTTAATCTTTTCCTTTGCTTGGGCCATCACTTCTTGTTTCTTTGTATATTTTGTAAGCTTTTGTTGAAACCTGGACATCTTAATATTTTAATGTACTATCACTGAAATTTAGACCCTGAGGCATCTGTTCCTTAAGCTTATATCCAGCTAGTATTATGACAGAGCTTTTCTTGAATGCTAGGAGCTAACAATAAATAAGGAAGGAAGGAAGGAAGGAAGGAAGGAAGGAAGGAAGGAAGGAAGGAAGGAAGGAAGGAAGGGGGGAGGGAGGGAGGGAAAAAGGAAGAGAACAGAAAAGGAAGGGGAAGGGGAAAGGGAAGGGGAAGGGAAGAACTTTCCCAGTCTTTGCAGATTGATCTGTGCACGTGGCTCTTCTTCAGGGCTTATCCATACAATGAGTTTGGAGAATAGCAGAGGCTACCCTGATTCTTTCTGTACATGCATCTTAGGCATACGTGTGTGGCCCTAGGAATTACCCCCATTTACACGGATATGAATGTCCCCTCTTCAGGAAACAATTTCTTCATGGTCCTGGACCCCACATGGTCTGTCCTACACCCATCAATCATTTGTTTCAGACAGCATGACTTTACTGCTCTCCCACTGCATTCCGTAGGAGAGCTCTGTGAACCCTCTGGGACGTCAAGTCCTTCAAATCACCACCAGACAGATTGGGCCACACATATATGCTCCCCCTACGTGCAAGAAGACCAGGGATCTGGCACAGGGAGTGAAGGCTCAGCACTTAGCCAATGAGGATTGGGGAGGGGCCAGCCAGGCACCAGGAGATCTCATGGCTAAGTAGCCTTTTTCTTGATTCGAGATGTTTCTACCAGTTTTTGCTGCTTGTTCAAAACTTCTGTGGGGGGACAGGGCCCTGAAGCATCTCACTTGCCATCTTGATCAAGCAGGCTTTCAGTGTAATTTTAATTTGCATTTCTTTTACAAAGATGAATGAGGTGGAGCATCTTTTCATGTTTGAAAGTCATTTGCATTTCCTTTTTTTTGTGAACTGTTTATATCTTCTGCCCATTTTTCTCTTGGAAAGTTGGTCTTTTGGGGATCTATTTCTAGGTGATCACTATATTAATAAAGTTAGCCCTTTGTAATATGACTGTGATTTTTCCCCCACTTTGACATTTGTCTTTTGACCTTGTTTATGGTATATATTTGCCATACAGATTTTGTGTGTGTGTGTGTGCATGTGTGTAAATTATCTTTTCCTTTATGGTTTCTGGATCATGATCTTCTAGTACTTTATTTATTTATTTATTTTTTAATATTTTTTATTTATTTATTCATCTATCCCCCCCCTTGCTGCTTGTGCTCGCCGGGTCAGCCAACCACGCCGTGCTTTAATAGTTCCATAATCATACATTTGAATCTTTGATTCTTTTGGAATTCATTCTTGTGTATAGTGTGAGAATGTATCCAGCTTTTTTATTCAGCTAGCTGCCCCAGTTGACCTAACACCATTTATTGACTAGTCCCTCTTTTTCCCACTTCTTTGAGATACCACCTTTATTATTTACTAAAGCCCCATATATTAAGGTCTATTTCTGAACTTTCTTTTCTGTACCTTTAATCTGTCTGTGCCAATACATAGTTGGTTTTTTTGTTTATTTGTTTTGTTTGCTTGTTTTTGTTTTTTGAGGTACTAGGGAATGAACCCAGGACTTTGTATGTGGGAAGCCAGTGCTCAATCACTGAGCCACATCCTCTTCCCTGAGTTGTTTTGTTTCTCTCTCTCTCTCTCTCTCATTTGTTCATTTTACTTGCTGTTTGGTTTTGTTTTTACAGAAGGTACTGGGAATCGAACCCAAGACTTCTCATGTAGGAGGCAGGTACTCAGTTAACTTGAGCCACATCTGCTTCTGATAGTTTTAATTACTGAAGCTTTATAATGTATTTTAACAAGTGGTAGGGCCAATCTCCTTTACCTTTACCTTTGCCCCCCAGTTTTTCTGGCTATTCTCGTTTGTTTTTCATGTGAACTTTAGAATCATACTGTTTAGTTCCAAAAATCGAAAAGTATTAGTGTTTTGAAGTGTGATACTTAATAAAGGAAATGTATAATAGGTGATGTCAAAAAAAAAAATGTTAGTGTTTTATTGGGCCTGTGTAACTTTTTAGCCCTAAGTCCTTCTGGCTGTTTCTTTATTTCTTTTTATCTTTCTCACCATGTCTGCCTCATTTGTTCTAAAGTTGTCTTTTCCCTTCTCTGTCCCTCACTACCTGTCTATTTTCCTCCAATCTCTTTTTCTAATCATTTATTCTGCACACACTTGCAAATGTCCATTCTGTGCCAGCCTCTGGGCCTTAAGGATACAGAGACAAGTCACAGTCCCTGAGCTCAGTCAGGAAGCCACACAGGGCAGCTGAGTTATGATCCACTCCCTCCACCTAGAGTCGTGTCAGGGGATGGGAGGGGGTAATGTTTTGTTTTTGGATGGAGTTTTATGTTCTTAATTTTAAAGGTAGGCAACAGAAATATTTTTATTTTTGCCTCATTTATAAACTCTCAGGTTACACTGATTATTTATGTGGCCTCCAGATTGCTTTTTTTGGTGGCCTGATGTGTAATGGAGAAAGGTCTAGAGACAGAAGAATCCCAGCTCAGCCACTCACCACCAATCTGGTCTTGGGCAAATTAAATTTTCTGAGCCTCAATTTCATAATCTGGAAATGGGAATAACACTAGAACCTGCTGAATTCAACAAAAAATAGCAATTATTACATTTCCGGGTCCCAAAAGTAAACTTGGATAGTAGCAAAGGGCATGGGATTGTTACTGGACAAGGACCTTTGCCTGCCTGGGCAAGCCTCCAAGGCTGGCTGCTGACTGCTCAGTGGCAGTGGGTTCTGGGCTCAGGCCAAGGTCTCTTTGCTAAGAACAAGTTTCACTGGAAAAAAAAAAAAACATTTAATTTGTTTAATTACATACTGTTCTATTACACTGTTCAATTATATGCAGAATGGCAAAGGGGGGAGCAGATGATGCTCAGTGATTGAGCGCCTGCTTCCCACCTATGAGGTCCCTGGTTCAATCCCTGGTACCTCCTAAAAAAAAAAAAAAAAAAAGAGGGGTTTCACTACATTTCATTCTATTTGTTTCCAAATTCCTCACTTTATCCTTGATGCTAGAGTTTGTCTTTAAATTGTTACCGATAACAGGGTGGGTGTGGGTGTGGGTGTGTGGGGGCAGGAATGGATGCCTGGGGCTCAGAATCAAGAGCCAGCCAGGCCCCAAGAAGTCTTTGGCTGACCAGGATGGGCTAGCCTACACGCCCCCAGGCCTTGGGAAGGGGTGCACCCCCTGGGCCCTAGCAGATCCCAGACCGGTCTCACATAGGCTTTTCTCTGCAGCACGACTTCAGCCTGGAGAGGAAAGCCCTCTTCTGGGTGGAGGCCGCCGTCCCGGGACCTTGCCGGTTCCAGTGCAGTGCCCCCGGGAAAGCATCAGCCCCACCCGCCTGGCTCTTGCTTGTCAGCCCTGAGCACGGGCTGGTGCCTGAGCCTGCTGCGGCCAAAGACCCGGAGGCCAGACCCCAAGTCCAGCCCGAGGATGAGGACGAGGAGGACGCCCCCTCTGCCAGCGCGGAGGAGCCAGGCCCCGGCGACGCCCAGTCCCGCTCCCTGGAGAGCCCCCGCCCGGGCCTTCGTCGGTGCTCGCTGGACGTGCTGCGCCGCGTGAGGTCCGAGATGGCCGGGGCGCGGCGGCGGCTCTCGGAGGGAAAGCTGGTCGCTCGTCCCCGCGCCCTCCTGCACCGCCACCGGGCGCTGAGCCTCTGCCCCGGCCCCGCGCCGTCCCTGAGCCCCGCGCCCCGGATCCCCAGCGCCCCCGAGCCGCCCCCGCGGCCCTCCACGGCCGGGGCCATACCCCCTCTGCGAAGTCACAAGCCCACGGTCGCGGTAAGGCCCCTGCCCGTTCCGCCAGCCAAAGCCCCTACAATCTGGGTCCCTGGCGGGGCCGCAGCCTGGGTGCGCTCCTCCCCATGCTGCCACTCCACTTTCACCTTCGCCCACCTGGCCCTGTATCGTGCGGCTCTTTGCCTGGAATAGTCCCTGCTCAGAGGTCCCCTTCTCCTCCGTTTCCCACTGTGCCTGCTTTGCCTCTATTAGAGTGCATGATTGTCATAATGAATGTAATTATCCAATTACCGGCCTGTCTCTTCCAGTAGATTGTGAGGCAGGAATTGGATGGCATTCATTTTTGCTTCTGGGACACCCAGCAACAAGCTTGACCCATAGGGGGTGCTCAATGAATGTCTTTTGAATCGATAGACTCAATCTAGGAACTTCCACTGGGAGAGGCAAGATCTAGAATGGCTGAGCTGGAAGCTCAATCAAGGGCAATTCACTGCACAGTAATTTCCTGCCAGATAGCTTGGGAGAGACAAGGCCAACACCACAAGACAAAGAGAGATTTGGGGTGTGGGAAAAGGCCAGAGATGTATCAGGCAAGGGTCAGGCATTGAGAAGTGAGGGCTGCTGCAGACTGGAAAGGCACAAGTGAATTTCCAGTGAAGCCAATGGAGCTTAAGCCTCAGGCCCTTCATTTTGTCCCCCAAAGCCATGTACTGAATTCTGTATTCAAAATTGTATGTCCTTTTTCTTTACGAGGACCCTCCCAAATCGTGTAACAATCAGATTCCACAAAACCTGGATTTGGACCAGTATTGGTAGCAGGAGGTGGCAGTTAGGCATGGCTTTCTGTCCCTCAGCAACTCCACAAAGGTGTAGCAGAATATAAGGCCCAGGTGAAATCAAATTCAAAAGACAGACTTGAGGACTGACTCTTCTCACTCACTGGCTGTGTGAGCCACCCCTTCTTACCAGTAAAGTAGGCCTAGCAATCCCTCACGTAGTTGTTTAGGGAAAATGTAACAGAGAAGAGGTTTTGTAAGTTGGATAGGCCATGCCTATTCAAGGACCAGTTTTTTGTTTTGTTTTGTTTTGTTTTATTTAACCAGATTTTGATGCCAGAATGGTTATTCCTTGGTCAAGATTAAATTTAACTTTAGCAACAACCCTATGGGGAAGAGGATAGGACAGGTGCTGTTCTTGTTTTGTAGATGAGGAAACTGAGGCAGAGAGCAGCTAAGGATCTTTTTCAAGGTCACTGGAGTTGACTCAGCAACTAAGATTTGAATGTTCCCTACCCTGGGGTGAAATGCAGACTCTAGGGTGGGGCCATGGCAAGGAAACCCCTGAGAAGATGGAGCTGGCTGGGGAGTACCCACTGCCCACCCCCATGGACTCCAGGAGCCAGGGTAGCAGCTGAGCTTCCCTTGGGAAGAAGGAGAAGGCAGGGTAGTGTATTCAGGGTTGACAGAGGAGGACTTCCTCATAGGGGATGGGTTAGGGGTAAAGCTAACAAAATCAACTGAAAAGCCACCTTTAGTCCAGGGTCCAGCACTGTCCCTACCCTGCTCCATGTCTTGCCAGGCCCCAGCCCAGCCCAACTCAAGGAGGAGAGTCTGGCTAGGAAGAGCCATACCTCCTCCCCATTCACCAAAGTGTGAGCTAAAGAACCCTTGATTTTGGTTCTGATTAAGGTTCAGGTCCCAAATGTGTATGGTTTATCAGGTCATTAACTTCTCCGAACCTTGATTGCAATGTCTGTAAAATGGGATAATAGGATGGACCGATCATATTTCTCTTGCATGTTTGTCCTAAGCAGTAAATGAAATATTAACGTTTACTGGCAGTTTCTGTATGCCAGACCCTGTGCTAATCATTTTTTTCACATTGTCTTGGTTTGGCCTCATAACAACCCTTTGATGTAGCTACTGTTATTGCTTCCATTTTACATATGAGTAAACTGAGTATATGGTGGAGAGCTGAGATTTGAACCCAGGTCTCTGGGACTCAAAACCCTCTACAACATTAGCCCCTACTCTCTGTATAGAAACTGATATGCAAAGGTGCCTTTTAAAATGTCCATCCCAGCCAGGTGTCACCTCCTGTGGTGACTGATACATTCAGCCTGTCTATATTTCAGTCCCTCAGCCCGTACACCTGCCTGCCACCCCCTGGGAGGATGCCCCAGCCTCTCAGCCCTCACAGACTGCACCTTGATTCTGCGGTTGACCTGCTGTCTGCCCTGAGCCAGGAAGAGCAAGACCTCATCGGGCCTGTGGTTGCCCTGGGGTATCCCCTGCATAGGGCCATCGTGACTCTGCAGAAGATTGGGAGGCAGAGCCTCAGCCAGGTGAGTAGGGGGCTGTGGAGCTGGGGCCAGGTGAGTGGCCACATGGCTTTTACCTTTAACTTGAAGAAGTTTTGTTTCCGTCTCTTTAGTGGCAGAACCTCAGCCTGGTATTAATCGCTGGGGTTCATGAGCAAGTTTCTAGACTCTAATGCTATTGTCTTCATAGGCATTTCTCAGAAATCCCCTTGCACACCTGGGGAGTCTCAATATTCTCCTCCTGTCCTGGTCTCTGCCCCAAGTACAGACGGCTGGAGCTATGGACAGCCAAAGACCTTTCCAGTGCCGTTCAATAGAACTTTATACAGTGATAGAGATGTTCTATATCTGTGCTGTCCAGTAGCCATATGTGGTTATTGAGCACTTGAAACATGGCTAGTGTGACCGAGAAACTGAATTTTTAACTTTGTTTAATTGTAATTAATTAAAATTTAAATTCAAATAGCCACACAGCAGATTGAGTTCCCAGGAAGCAAACTAAGATGGAGTTTTGTGCGCAGCATATTTATTAAGGAGGCCCTTGGGATCAACTCCTGTGGAAGGAAGGAGACAGAAGCAGGAGTGGTCAGGAGTGAGAAGTTGAGCTTAAAAATAGGCCCAACAGCAGCTTCAGCCAACCTGGAGCATATATGGCCCTTCAAAGTTGTGGAGTAGGCTGAGATGGTCAGGTCTTTATACCCCTGCCTCAGTCAGTCACTGGATTTGGGCCACCCTAGGAAGGGAGATGCCAAGACAAGTGGCTCTCTTCAGCTGAGGCAGTCCCAGAAGGGTATTTGCCAGTTCTCCTAGCATCTGAGACAAATCCTTCATTGAAGGGTGTGTGTGTGTGTGTGTGTGTGTGTGCATCCCAGTGTATATTCTATTTTCAAAGAAAATATTTTCACCCAGATTCTATTTTCAAAGAGTCCACATTCTTATTGGAGGACTGGCAGACACTCACAAAGACACTCAAAGGATTGCACTTGGACTACTCTAGGATTTGGGAGCAGGTTTTGACCCCCAATACAAGCCAAGAAAGTGAGACCACCTGCAGGGGAGTTAGAGCCCCCAGAGTGCCAAGAGAGGTGCCAGTGAGAAGAAATATGAAAGCTCCAGGGAGTGTTTCAGTCATCTAGTGCTGTGTAATAAACCAACTGAAAACTGGGTGGCTTAAAACAACTATTTATTTGCTCATAATTCTGTGGTTTGGCAACTTGGGGTAGGCTCAGCTGGGTGGTTCTTCCACTGGTCTCACCTGAGGCCCCTCTTGTGGTTATAGTCTGGCGACTCACCTGGGCCTGGGTGCTGTAAGATGGCCTCACTCGCAGTCTGGTGGCTAGTGATACCTGTCAACTAGGCCACATCTCCAGCAAACTGGTCCAGGCTTCTTCACATGGCTACAGGGGTGCAAGCTGTAAGGCCTCTTGAATTTATACATAGTCACTTGGGCCTCATTTTGGTCAAACCATGTTACAAGACCAGAATTAAGTGGTAGGAAAATAGGCTCTGCCTCATGATGAGAGGAGCTGCAAAGAATTTATGGCCATTCTTTATCTACCACAAGGAGGTTCCAGTGATCAAAAAGGCTTCATGGAGGTACCAAGCCTTGAACTGGCTTTCAAGGATACATGAGACCTGAATTGGCAGAAGGAAGAATAAGTGATATTCCAGGCAGGAGGGACACTGTGAGTGAAGGAGTGGAGGCAGGAAGAAAGTGTTTGGGAGGCATTGATGAGATCAGTGTTGCTGGAGGAGAGGGTGCTTGGTGCAAGCTGGTGGGAAATAAGACACAAAAGGGGCGTTGGGAGCAGATTGAGGGTGCCTTGAATGCTGGGCTGAAGCAAAAGGGAGACATATGGTCAGGAGCAGGGCAGGAGGTGACACTGAATGCTATTGCCTAAACCTGCATCTCTCCACTTCAATGTGACATCCTCCTTCACATTGTTTTCCAAACATCAGGGGCTCTTTGTGGTAGAAAAGCTGGGTCACAGGTATTGAAAGGTCCAGGGTAGTTGGCATTTATTCCTTTCTCCTGTCCCTTCCCCATCAAGTGGCTTAGGCCATCAGGGGACTTGGACACCCTTTCCATAATCACCGATGAGTGCCAAGTGTTGAGTGTCTGAGGACTGGAGAAGCCTGCTCCTGAGGGAGGGAATGACAGAAAGAGAGTGACTCTCAAACTGGATGTTTGTGCTGATGCCAGATTAGCGAGGTGGAGAAAACACCTTCCCATCCATTCCTGCTTCTGCTCTGCTCTGGGTTAATCAGCCCTTTCCCTGTCCTGGAGGAAAATCTCTGACGTGGTAATCCCCGTGAGAAGCTAACATTTATTGAACACCTTTGTGCCAATGTCTCAATCTGAAAGTATTCAATTAGATCTTCTCAGTTCTGCAAAGTAGCTGATATTGTCCCCACTTTACAAATGAGGAAATTGAGGCCAGAGAGGTTCATAAAGCCAGTCAGAGGAGGCACTGGGTTGAGACCAGGCTGGTCATTGTTGCAAAGTGCTCGTTTCTCATTTTCTGTGTGAGAACCTCCCACAACACCCCAGACTGATCTGAGATTTAGGAGCAGATCCAAAGCTGTCCCTACCTCCTTTTTTTTTTAAGGAGGTACTGGAGATTGAACCCGGGACCTTGTACATGGGAGGCAGGCACTCAATCAGTGAGCTACACCCACTCCCCTGCCCCTACATTCAGCTGTTATAGAAAAGCCAGGACCTAGGCCAAGAAGCTGGCCAGAGGGACTGGGAGGGGCCAGGCCCATAGGGGCTCTGATATGCTTCCCCAGCCCCTCCAGGCCCAGTGACAAGGATGAGGTCTCAGCTGTCTTCATGGGTGTGATGATTATTCGGAGTCAGCACAGGGCCTTGGCCTTCCATGGGGAGAGAGAAGGCTGGAAGGATCCCATCGCATGCGGATGCTGTGTTCCAGCCGTGGACTGACCACCTGCCTGGCCCGCCAAATCTCTGGGTGGCCTTCTTCCCCAGTGGGCAGTCAGGGGGCAGGCCCTAAGGGTGGACCGGGGGGGGGTTGTTGGATGACTTCATCCTTCTTCCCCTACCAAGTTAGTATTTTCCCTTGGTTCTATGGGGTTCCACCATTAACTGAGAAATGCCTTTGGGTTCAGATTCCTTCTCCCCCTGAAAGACACACAACAGCAGTATATCCTTTTTGGCCAAAGACATAAATGACAAATGGCCCAGGAGGGAGGGTGTCAGATAATGAAGATGGGGCACTTAGAAGAGTCAAGGAGAGAAGAGGAGATGTCAAAGACAAGTTTTATCCATCACTTCTTCCTTCCTGTCACAATAGTCGATGTGCCCACTGAATGCCCAAAGGACAAGCATGGATCACACGTGTGAGAATCCATAGACCAGACCCGGACATGCTTGGCACTTCAGGCACCTCAGGCCCCTCTTTTATTTTTTTTAACTTTTTATTTTGAAATACATTCAAACCTACAGGAGAGTTATTAAAATAATACAACCTCCATACAGTGAATTCCAACATACCCCTCCCCCCCAATACCAAGATCCACAATTTTAACATTTTGTCAGGTTCTGTCTTAGTTTGTCAAAAGGCTTCTGATGCAAAGTACCAGAAATGGGTTGAATTTTATAATGGGAATTTTATTTGGGGTAAATGTCCAAATCAAGGCATCAGCAGAGATGTTTTCTCACCAAAGGTCATCTGCTGGCAGATCCTGTAGTTCTACCACATGGTGATGCAAGATGGTGGATCTGCCAGTCTCTTTTTTTTTTTTTTTTTATTAATTTTACATGTTTCTTCTACTTTTTTTTTTTCTGTTACTTTTATTTTTCTTTATTTATTCCCCCTTTCCCCCAGTTGGTTCTCTCATCTGTCTGCTCGCCTTCTCCAGAAGGCACGGGGAACTGAACCCAACACCTCCCACATGAGAGGCGAGTGCCCAGTGGATTGAGCCACATCCATTCCCCATGGACTGCAGGGTCTGCTGGCTTGTGGCCTCTGCTTGTTGTTGGGGGGCAGAGTCTAGCTTGTGGTGGGAGCCAGCATCTAGTTCTATTGCCACAGGAGCGGCATCTAGCTCTGTTGCAGTGGGAGGCAGCATCTGCTCATCTTCTTTTAGAAGGCACCGGAACCTGATCCTTTTTGGCCAGAGACATAAATGACAAATGGCCCAAGAGGAAGGGTGTCAGGTGACCTCCTATGTTACCATATGGGTGCCCAAGTGATTAGCCACATCCACTTCCCTGCCAGGCTCTCTTTACTTTCTCCTGGAGCTCAGCTGTTAGTGATCAGGCATCTCTCCTTGGGCCTCAGCTCCTTGAGCCTCTTGGGGCTTCTCTGTCTTTCTGTAGGCAAACTTGGAGTCCTCTCTCACATGGCCAGGTCAAAATGGCAGAGCTCCCTTTTCCAGTGTCTCTCTCTGTGTCTCCATTTATGTAAGACCCAGCAAGAGGGCAGAGACTCAACCTGAGTCATGCCTTACTGATGCAATCTAATCAAAAGGGTCTCACACCCATAGGAATAGATTAGTTAGTTCAAAAACAATCTTTTTTCTTTTTGGGATTCATAAAAGAACTTCAAACTGTCACAGGCTCCCTCTTTGAGCCTCATTTTCCACATTCACAGAATGGAGGGGGAATGTATGCTTGGGGTCAGTGACTTCTAGGGGCCCCTGATATCCTGGGGTTTGAAGGTGATACCCTCACCTGTCCTGGGACCGAAGGAAGGCCTGGTGGCTTCTACAGTCTTGTGGGCCCCAAAGCTGACCAAGCAGCAGAATCTTAACAAATATAGATTCCCAGGCCCCACCTAGAGGGTCCCAGTCAGTGAATCTGGGGTGGGGCCGCAGGACCTATAATTTTAACAGATGGTTCTGTTAGGTAGCCTAGCATGGGGCCTACTGGTGTGGATTGAGGTCAGCCATCCCTTGAATCAGTGATTCTTATCCTTGGCTGCACATTAGAATCACGTGGAAAGCTATAAAAACTCCTCGTGCCCATGCTACACCCCAGACCGGTTACTTCAGAATCTCTGGAGGTGGGCCCCAGGCATCCATCCTTTTTAAAGCTCTCCAGGTGGTTGCAACAAGCACCACGGTTGAGAACCATTGCTGTGGATGAACCAAGGGGTGAAGTGAGCATCCATCATCTGTCCTTCCGTCCTCCTGTTTTCATCTTTGAAAACCCCATCTACTTCCAAGGCACTCAAAGCCCCTCCTTTAGTTGTTAGCAGCTGGTGGACAAGGCCTGGCCAAGGGCTCAGATTATCTGGGGCCCTGCATGGGCCTCAGTTTCCTCTGAGAAAACAGGGCTTGGATGGGGGTTTTCAAACTGTGCTTAGAGCAAGGTCTAGGCATTCTGGGGAGTTCCTCAGGGCAGGACAACTGGACTCCAGGCTCCACAGTCCCCAACCCTCACTTGTCCCAGAGCAGCTCTGACCTTACTGTTTTTATTGAAGCCTCCTTGTGCTTGGACAAACAGTCCAGAAGCTTAAACATCTGCAAACCATTAGTCTAGATGGTCCATGCTTTCTGCCCTGCTCTGAAGGTCTGCAGAAACCTGACCTGTTCCTTCTCTGAGCACACCCATAATTCTTATGGTCTGGAGCCCTCACTTAGCACCTTCTTCCTATAAATCCTGCTTTGATTTGCCTGGCACTGATGTTTTCATGTGTCTGGTTTATCTCCCCCACTAAAGTGTGAGCTCCTTGAAGGTAGTTATTCATTCATTTTATAAACTCAGAATACATTTATGGAGCTCCTTCTGCCTGTCGGGCTGGGTGCTGGGAACACAGTGGCAAATAAGAATGACACAACCCTTCCCTCGTGGAGCAAAAAGTCAGTAGATGAGAACCATAGGTAAAGCAATTATAAATTTATGTGTGCTGAGGAAGCACAGGGCACTGTGGGAGCACCAAGGCTGGCACCCAGCGCAGACTGAGGGTCAGAGGGAGTGAGGCTGGCCTTGGCTGAGGGAGTTGGAAGGGTGAGGAAGGAGCCGAGGCTGGTGTCAGGGGCCAGAGCAGGGCTCTATCCTGAAGGTGAAAGGAGCCCCTGATGACTTAAGCAGGGAGGGACTTGAACAGGCCTTGGGTCCTGTAGGCTCCTCTCTTCCAGCAAGTACACAGCAGGCTCACAGACTTTCCACATGACATGCATGTGCCTGGGGTGATGGGGGCCCTTCCCACATGTGGGTGTTTACCAGGGAGGCGGGCAGGCTGGGGTGGAGGATATATGTATGTAGGATTGCCTGGGGCGGGGGGTGAGACATGCCTTTGTTTGGGGCCTGCTCCCCTCCCCAGTTAGCTTTTTGGGACCACCCTAGCAGACTCTACAGCCTTTCTCCTGGATTCTAGCCCCTAGCTTCAGCTACTTGGTCAGGACCTGTTGCTATCCATCTGTCCCCGAGCCCCCAGAGGAGGCCTCTGTCCCCCTTCCTTTGGCTCATTGGGTCTTTGGGGACATGTTGGGTGTCGTGGGTTGTCCAGTCAGCCTGCGCCTGAGCTCCACCCTGGTCTGCTGGCCCTGCCTCTCCTCTTACTGCCCCTCCCTCTCTGACCCCTTGCGGCCCAGTTTCTCAGCTACCTCAGCGCCTGTGACCGCCTGCTGTGGCAGGGCTACGAGGAGGGCCTGGTGGAGGAGGCCATGGAGATGTTCCAGTTCTCCGAGAGCCAGGTCAGCAGGGCTCCTGCTCCGGCCCCGGGGCACACTCACAAGCCTGGTGTGGAGGGAGCACACCAGTCCCCAGAGCAGGTGGGACCAAGCAGAGCCAGGTCCGGTGGCATGAGAGAGCCCATGAGGGAGCCCTGCCTGCTCAGCAGGCCCATGGCGAGGTGGCATGGGGTTAGGTGGGAGAAACAGAGGGGGAAGGGGAAGAGGTGAGGAGGAACGGGAGGCACAGAGAGCAGCAGAGGTTTTATTTTACTTGGAGCAACACAATGACTATTTGTCAGGCACCCAGATAGGCACCATGGGCAGTACGAAGATGGTTGTATTCTCCATCCTGGCAGTTTGCCGCCTACTTGGAAACCCCGAATTCCTGACTGTGGGCCCCACAGGAAATTCTGAGTGCCCTGTGAATACGACCTGTCCACAATAGGCAGGTGACGCGGGCTCAGCAGAGCAGCTCTTGACTGAGGCTGAGGAAGGGACAGAAGGGAGCAGGGAATGAACGGAAAGGTGGAACAGAGAAGAGCACACAGATGGGGGGAGGTCCTGGGGGGAAAGAGGGAGGGAAGGTGAGGAAGGAGGAACAAGAGGGACTGGGGGCCAGGAGGAGGAAGGAAGGCGGTGGCTGCAGGTTCGAAACCTTGGCTGTCCTTGCGGCATCGGTGGTGACCCCAGACTGTTCCTCTCCAGGCACCTTACCATTCCTGGCCCCAGCACAGGGGGAGTCAAGACAGTGTGAGTGGGAGGGGTGGGAGTAAAGCCAGGCCAGAGCCAGGAAGTGGAAGCCAGAGACAGAGGCCAGGCTGGGGCCTGCGTTCCATGGCAGAGGAAACGGGGATCAGCCAGCGGGAAATTGGCAGAAAATCATCTCCCTGGGAGTCAGAAGACCTGGTTTCAGATTTTGGTTTTGCTGATGACTGGCTGCCCAGGAACAGATTCACCTGGCCTGGAGGGACTAAATGCAGTGGGCATTGGAGTGGGGGCTCCCCTGGGCTGAGGCCAGGCCTTGCAGAGCCCCCCAGCACCCTCCTTACCTCTCCTTCCTCAGGCAGGGGAGTTCCTGCACCTCTGGGAGCAGTTCAGCGACATGGGCTTCCAGCAAGACCGGATCAAGGAGGTGCTGCTGGTCCACGGCAACCACTGCGAGCAAGCCCTGGAGGAGCTGGTGGCCTGTACCCCGTGACCGGAGGGCACTCGCAGTGCCTGCGGAGTCCCAGCCCTGAGCTAGGCCTGGCAATCCATCCGAACTTTATTGTTACAAACAAATAAAAAGAATAAAGTACTGCATACTCATTGTAAAAACGTAAACAATGCCAAGAATAGCTGTAAATACCCAAAGAATCATCAGAAAGAGTTGAAAGTGGTCACCTCTGGGGAGGGGAGGGTAGCATGAGTGAGGAACTGGTTTTTCATACAAGCCTTGTAAAACTACCTGTATTTGACTCTACAAAATGTGTACATTAGTAACTTTTATTTAAAGAAAATTAAAACAAAGAAATAATGAACAATTCTTTTGGGTCCTGCAGGTACCTGGTTTTGGTGTGGAAAATCATCTGCCTGGGAGTCAGAAGACCTGGTTTCAGATTTTGATTTTGCTGATGACTGGCTCTAGGCCTATTTGGGCCTCAGTTTCCCCAGTAAAAGTGAGGTGATTGGACCAGGTCAAAAGTTTCTGAACCTGGTGCTATCTGTGGGAATCCCCTGGGATTTGTTAAAGTTACTAACTCCTAGGCTCCAGTCCCAAGCCTACCCCTTTCTGATTCAGAAAGTCTGGCCTGGCTGCCCTCGGAATCCATTTTGTTTTTTATAAGAAGCTCTCTGGTGATTCTTATGCAAGGGGCCATGGCCAATATGTGTGACCCACAGTGTGTGTGACCCGTGGGGCCCCTTTTTCTCTGTCCATCTGTGGCCAAGTCAGTCAGTCCTCATTTTGGAGGTGGGCAGGTTGGGACCACAGTTATATCCAGTCACCCTGGGCCTACACTCTGGAGACACCCAGCAATTGAGACCAGTTGTTGGAGCCACCCCTGACTCAAGCAAGCAGAGGTCAGAGGCCAAGAGGCTGGTGCCTCCTTGCCCAGCTGGCCCTGTGGAAAGACCTTCAGCAATTACCATAGAATCAAAGCCTCTCAGCCCCCTCCACCCAGCAAACAGGGCTGGACCTGAAGCTGAGGCCTGTCAAAAACAAACAATCAAAAACTTCCAAGTTTCTCAGGGCTTCACCCTCAGACACTTTGTTGTTTGCACACAGAGGAGGTGCTTCTCAGGCTTACACAGCAGGTTTAGGACTAGAACTCAGTTCTCCAGAAGCGCACCCATCTCCTGGCTGCTTTCCACTAAGCCTTGATGCCTGCCAACTCGAAATCACATTAAGAGTATTCTTTGGGCTTAAATTTTGCTCTAAATAACTTTCAGGCAGTGCCAAACTATTTGAGAAAAAAAGGCAAGATGGTATAAAGTTGGTCACATGTCTGTTGCCAAAAATAAAATTACTTGGAAAAGACAGTAAAAATTAAAGTTCAATTTCTAAGGTGCAATGTTAAATCCAAAGCTATTTATGTTCTGATCTGGTCTTGGCCTGCCATTCATTACGTCAAGTTCCTCTTGATTAAATGCAACCAGTTGGCTGGCCCCTCACCCACTCTTGCAGGGCCCCCACCCTTCTCCCACCTGCCCCAAAACTTTCTATCCCTAGAAAACTATTGTTTGATTTAAAATGAGACATCATCGGGCAAATAGCTATTTTAAAATATTTTTTAGGAGGCAGAATAGCATCAGAGTCATACATCCTGAAGTCAGATTGGGCTGAAAGTACAGTCTTATACTAACTAGCTGTGAGCTCTTTTGAAAGTCACATAACCTCTCTGTGCCACAGTTTCTTATCTAGTTGGAATGATTGAATGGGATAGTGCACAGGAAGTTTGTGGCCTGCTGTCTAGTAGCTGTTTACTTATTTATACCTTTTATATCCTGCCTTGTTCCATAGTCACTATTACCACTACTGTGCTCTACATCAGTATTATGGACAACATATCTTCAACATTTACAATCAGTTAAGCTCAGGGAACTTGGGAGAACCTCTTCCCCAGTGACTCAGCCTTTCTGACCAGGGTTTAAGGTGGTGGCTGGAGCAGAGGATCCTGGGGGTGCCACCTGGGAGAAGGGAGAGCTCTACAGCTAATACCAACCATTGGTCAGGTGGCTGCCTTGGTGGCCCCTTGAAACAGCAGCGATGACACACTCTCAGCTACATGAAGGTAGGGCGTCTGGCCAAGATGACCTGGAGGGGAGGCCAAGAGGATGGTGGAGTCAGGGCTCCAGATGGCAAACCAATGCCTGGCCCAAGGATGCAAACTGAAGCAAGAGATTCTGCCTTGGTTCTTGCCCCAACTTCTGTCCCCCCATTCTTTGTCCCCTCTTCCAGCTGTGTCCCTACCATGTTCCCCCTCAGAGGCCCAATGCCAGCAGGTTGAAGAAGCCCTCCTGACTCAGACAGGAAGGATGTCTGATAAACTGTTTCAGGCTGAGATCTTAGGTTCTTTGTGTGTTCTTTTCTGTTTTAGTTTCCTGGCTGCTAAAACAAATACCATACAAAGGGCTGGCTTCACAACAGGAATTTATCGGCTCACGGTTTCAGAGGCTAGACGCCTGGCTTCCTCCTGGGGGCAGTATATTCTGGCTGGCCAGCAATCTTTGGGGTTCCTTGGCTTTTCCATCACATGGCAATACACATGGTGGCATCTTCTTTCTCCTAAAAGGTCTATTGATTTCCCACTGTAGCTGCTCCCGGTGGCCTCTCTCTCTGTGGCCTTCTCTATAAGGCCTCCCATAATGGGATGAAGGTGCGTCCTGATTCAGTTGGGCCACACCTTAATTTAAGTAACCTCATCAAAAGGTCCTATTTATAACGAGTTCATACCCACAGGAATGGATTAAGAACATGTTTTGGGGGGGTACATAATTCCAAGCCATCACACCTTCCCAGGGAAATGTGCCTCCTAAAAAAGTCCTGTTGAAGGTATATTCATTTCCTATTGCTGCTGTAACAAATTACTATAAATTTAGAGGCTTAAAATAACATAAACAGAGTGTGGGTGTAGCTAAAGTGGTTGAGCACCTGCCTCCCATGTACGAGGTCCCGGGTTCAATCCCTGGTACCTCCTAAAAACAAAAAACAACATAAACATATTATCTTACAGTTCTGGAGGTCAGAAGTTCTAAAATAAAGGTACCAGCAGGGCTGTCCCTTCTGGGACTTCTGGAGGATCTGGGGAGAATTAGTTCCTTTGCCTTTTCAGCTTCTAGCGGCTTTCTCATTCCTTGGCTTGTGGCCCCATATCACACCCTCTTTCTCCCTCTGCCTCTGTCATTACATCACCTTCTATCTGACCCTCCTGTCCCCCTCTTATAAGGACCATCATGATTACATTGGGTCCACCCAGATAATCCAGCTTAATCTCCCCATTTTAAGGTCCTTAACTTAATCACACCTGTAAAGTCCCTTTTGCTGTGTAAGGTAACATATTCAGTTCTGGGGATTAGCATATTTTTGTGGGGCCATTACTCAGCCTACCACAGAGGGAGAATGCTTAACCAATAATCCATGACTAATAGAGGAATTTTAGGCAATCACAAAAGGGTGTTTTGTCATGTTTTGTGTTTCTCTTTAAAGAGACATTTCTATTTTAGAACAGAATGTGAGTGGAGCAGGCCTTCTATGTGATCCTCTGAGTTTCTACCTTTACTAGTAGGATATCCAGCTGAGGGCAGTCCCCTCCCAGAGGTCAGGGCCTTGGGCAAGACTGGGCCCTTTCCCTGGCTCAAGTAGACACAGCTGGTGTCACTTCTCTCTCTCCTCTAGGAGTTTTGTTCTCTTTGCTTTTACATCTCCTTGAGTTAACCTCCTGTGGTTGACAGCATTCTCCAGGCACCAGGGCCAGCACCAGCTGATGGGCCTCCAGAGCCTCCTCTCAGCCTTGGCCCCTTCCATTCGGGTTCCGGGGGACAGGGTTACGGTCAGGTCACAGCCTCAGAGGATCAGGCAGAAAAGCTGGGAGCCCTCTCTTCCTGGACACCCCCTCAGTCCCCTTCCTTCCATACTTCTCCCTAGCCCCAGTCCCCAGCCTGACCTCTAGCTGTCCTGTCCTCTTGTCTTATCTGGTGATTAGAGAATTCCTCTGTTCTTTTCCAAGAATACAGTCTTTACCTTTTAAAAGAAGACATAAAGAAGAAAGAGGGCAATGCTAAACTCAGAATAATGGCTCATAAATGGTGTTTTCAGCACAGTAAAAGTAGGCAAGGGGGAAGGGGGCTCTTCAACTCTTTTGGCCACCCTGTCTCTCTCAAAGTAAGACTCGCTGTGAGGAGGATTTGGGGAATTAGGAAGCCCCTGGGGAAGAGTCTTTCCTATGAGGGTTGGGGGAGGCTTCCAGAGTCCCTCCCTCAGTATGGTGACCCCCTCAGCACACTTGTCCTCACCCTCAAATCCTAAGGGCCAGGACTTTGTTCCCAGACATGCAGGGGTTAGAGGAAGGCTTAGACAACCAGGACTCTCTCAGAAATGAACCATCTCTCTCTCTCTCCCTCTCTCTCTCTCTCTCTCTCTCTCTCTCTCTCTCACACACACACACACACACACAGTGTCCTCAGGGGGAATGAAACCACTGCCACAGGCATTATCTGGAGGAGGTTGGGGGGTGCCTTCATGGTGGGGAGGAGGATGACCCTGAGCAGGGCAAGAACTGATCTCTCAGCTCTGCTCAAGGCAGGGCCCATTCAACCAGTCAACCAACAAATCCTTTATTAAGCACCTACTGTGCATTCAGCTTTGCGCTGGTCCTTCTGAGAAAAGAAGATGCTGCCCCTGCATTTCAGGTGCTACGGCCCAAATTTATGAGCCAAAACTACCACCAAAGAACCACTCATTTACTACTTACTCCTTCCACCCATACCAGCTGGGAGCTAGGCACTGCTGGGCCCAGCAGTGGGGGAAGGTGGAAGGAAGAATGAGAACTGGCCTCTGCCCTGGAGCAGGAGGGTTCCCAGTGCAAGGCTGGGCAGTGAGGTTCCGTGTGGCAGCTAGTGGAAGATGGCAGCAAAGCCAGAGGGACAGGAGGGCTTTGGCCTGACAAGTGCTCCTGGTGGTGGCACTTTGCCAACTCCCCCTGAGGGACTGGGTCCTTGCCAGGCACCCCTGGCAGCTCCATTCCCAGCTCAGCAATGGGGCACCCACCCCCACCACTCTCCTGGCGGGTGGCCTGCCCTCCTACCCATTCTCCTCCTGAACCTGTCCTTATAAGGCCACCCACTCAGGAGACGTGCATTCTGTGTCCCCTGGGCTGCTGCCTGCACAAACGTCATCTGCTGTTTTGCTGCTCAAGATTTTTAACCTATGATTTTATTTTATTTTTTTATTTTTATTTTTCGGTCTTTAGGAAAATGTTTCCAGGCTGAGCACAGATAGTAACTGAGGGCGGGATAGGGGTCGAGGATGGAAGCCAGAGGTCTGGGCAGCCAGTGACCGAACACAGACCAGTCCCAGGGCATGGCTTAGTCACAGATCCCAAATGCCCCCTGCAGCCAAACAATTCTGTGAACCTCAGCAGGCCCCACACTGGGCATGGGGAGTAGATGGTGGTCCTCAAGGGACTTCACCATGGGGACAGAAAGCTCATAAGCCACCGATTCTGGTGTAGTGAGGGAGGCCTCTTGGCAGAGGTGAAACCTCACACTGCAGGAGCTTGGGCAGGCCAAGTGATTGGCCTCGGTTGGCACAGGGAGTCTTCTAAGAGAGCGGGCACGACTGAGATGGGACTTGCATGGTGGGCAAGAGTTTCACATGTAGAAGTAGAGGAAGGACATTCTGGCCATCAGGCATGAAATAACCTGGACCTGGGATGGGAGGGGGAAGGGAGGGGATGAGGTTGTGGCCAGGGCGATGATGCTTGAGAGGGATGCTGGGGCTGGGCCTAGGGGAGGGTGGATTTGATGTTATAGCCAGGGAACAACTGAATCGACAAATAAAGCCAATGGTGGTGACAGAAGGAAAGCCACAGTGGTCACAGCTGCTTTCGAACCCACCTGGGGCCAATCCCCCTTATTCTTTTTTTTCAAATTATTTAATTGTGGAAAAATATACATAACATAAAAATAATTTTAACCATTTTAAATGGACAATTCTTTGACATTAAGTCCCTTGACATTACTGTGTAAGTTTCATCACTGTTGATATCCAGACTATTTTCATCATCTCAAATCAAAACTCATACTCGTTTAGCAATATCTCTCCATTCCCCCCCACCCCTGGTAACCACTTTTCTGCTTTTGGCCTCTATGAGTTTGCTTATTCTAAGTATTTCACGTAAGAGAAATCATACAGTATTTGTCCATTTGTGTCTGGCTTATTTCATTCAACCTGATGTCTTCAAAGTTTGTCCATGTTGTAGCATGCTCAAGCACTTCATTTCTTTTTACCCATGAAAAAATCATTTCTTTTTATGTCTGAATATTCCAGCCATAAAAAGAAATGATTTTTCTTTTTATGTATGGATGGATATACTACATTTTGTTTATCCATTCCTCTGTTAAAGGACACTTGGGTTATATCCACTTGTTGGCTATTGTAAAAAATGCTTCAATGAACATTGGTGTACAAATATCTAATCAAGTTCCTCCTTTCAATTCTTTTGTGTATACACCTAGGAGTGGAATTATCAGGTCATATGGTAATTCTATATTTAGTTTTCCACAGTGGCTGTACCTTTTTACATTCCTACCAATAATATACAAGGGTTCCTATATCTCCTCATCCTTGCCAACATTTGTTATTTTCAGGTTTTTTTTTTTTTTTTAAATAATAGCCATCCTACTGGGTGTGAAGTGGTATCATTGTAGTTTTAATTTGCATTTCTCTAATGGCTAATGATGTTGACCATCTTTTCATATGCTGATTGGTCATTTAAATACCTTCTTTTAGAAATGTCAATTCAAATCCTTGGCCCGTTTTTTAATTACGTTGTCTTTGTTGTTAAGTTGTAGGAGTTCTTGATATATTCTAGATATTAAACCCTTATCATATATATGGTTTCCAAATATTTTCTCCCATTCTGTAGGCTGTCTTAACTTTCTTGATAATGTCCTTTGATGCACAAAAATTTTTAATTTTGACAAAGTTCATTTTATCTATGTTTTCTTTTGTTGCTTGTGCTTTTGGTGTAAAATTTTAAAATCCATTGCCTACTACAAAGTTCTAAAGATACTTCCCTATGTTTTCTTATAAGTATTGTATAGTATTAGCTCTTATATTCATGTGATTGGTTCCTCCTATTCTAAAGTGACAACCTAGTTGGGGAATTCTCTCTCCCCACTACTGCAGGCCATCTTAGTGGGCTGTTAGTCAAACCACCCTGTCCACCCTGACCAGGGGTAGGCATATGTCACCCACAGAGAGCCAGACAGACTCTGGCACCAGGACCATTAAATCTTGAGCACACTTATTCTGGCTGTGCCTCAGAGGGACAGTAGACAGGTCTCCTGCCACAGACCCTTGCAGCTGCTTGTTTCCTTTTTCCAGGCTGGTGCTCTGGCCTTCCCAGGGAGTCTAGAGCTACCAAAGTCCTCCCAATAAAATCCTGTTCTCCTTAACTTAACCAAGGATGGTTTCTCTTGCTGGCACTCTGCTGGACGCAATGACAGCCATGGTGGGGGGTTGGGGGTTGGAGTAAAGGCAGCAGCCAAATGGGCAGAGAGTGTGTCTTGTCGGCCTTCTAACCTTGAGAGAGGTCCAGGGCTATAACACAGCCAGGAAAGCTGGGCCTCGGCCATCGGCCATCGGCTGCCAGGAGGCTTGGAAGTCCTGGTTCTCACGGAGGGGCGTTATCTCCATCAGGGAAGTCACCTTGTGGTTCTCTAACTGGATGGGGGTGGGGGCTGCCTCCCTCACCCAACTGTGAAGCCCTGGGGGAAAGGGACTGAGCCTGGACTATCCCTACACAGCTTGTGGCCAGAAGAGGTGCTCAGACGTGTTTGCTTAATGAAGAATAAGGAAGAGAGGGAGACCCTTGAAGTTTACTCCTCTGAGGAGTGGCCAGGTTGAAAGAGGTTTCACAGAAGTCCCAGGTGAAAGACCCATCAGAAAGTATTGAGGGAAGCTCTGGGTACTTAGGATGACATTATGAGGGAGGCAGTTTCAAGGGACAAGGGCGGCCACCCTCCATTCCTTAATGCCCAGCCCTTCAGAGCCTGAAGGGACCACATGGCTGGGATTGGAGTGAATAAGAGATCCCAGGGATTGCTGGGAGGGTCTTGGTGTTAACTGGCACAAGACCCCTTAGTGCTCCACGGGAAGGGACCCCTGTAATGTGCTCCTCTGGGGAGCACATGCTCCTTTTTTATAGCAGTAGTGCTGAGCAGGGACAAGTGTGGGTCACTCTCCCTGAGCAAAGGGTTAGAAACAGTGACCACGATCTCTGTGGTGGACAAGGCTGAACTCTACCACCCCCATCTCTGTGATAAGGAGCTTTGGTCTGCAAGAAGTGGTATGTATGCACCCCAGGAGCCGTACCTCCAGGGCCAGCTGGGATGTGGGGGAGGAGGCTGGCAAAAGCCTCAGGAGGGAGTATGGATCCTGTCCACTCCAACTCTGGGCTATGTGAGGGCAGGTGGCCAAAGGACAGCTCAGAGCTGTTTTGGGGGCTCGGGGCAGGAGACCGAGGCCAAGGGAAGCATTGTGAGCTCCCCAGATGTGCAGGGCCTTCAGTTACAGAGGTTAGGGCCCATAGGTCATGGGGATGACATCGTCTCAGCATCTGGATCTTCAGCCAGACCCAGCAGTGGGGAGAGCCATTCCACAGCCCAGGTGAGAGGACTGCCTGCCCCTCCACCCAGCACACTCCTCCTTCCTGTCTCCACCAGCTTTTGCCTGCTCTATGTCCCTCAGAAGACAAGAGGTCAAGGGATTATATTTTGGAGACATGCCCTAACGAGGAGGAAGTGGAGGACATGCTTTTCAAAGCCTCTTCGGGCTCCCCAACCATACCAGTTGGTCATCAATTGCCTTCTCCACCTGGAGCCAGACCAACTGCTACTGACAAAATAGTCATCTGCCCTCACCTGACAGTGTAGAGCTTTCTGGTTTATTGAAACTGTTGTAAGCTTTTTCTGTATACTATTTCACTTAACCTCCCCACAGTCCTGTAATTTAGTCCTATAATTTAGGTTCTGTTATTGTCCTTATTGAGGTTCAGAGAGGTTAAAGAACTGCCCAAAGTCACACAGGGAGAAAGTACTTGCACTGGATCAGAATCCAGGCACCCTGAGCTGGAAGCTAGATTATCTCTTCCCCTACATGGCACTGGCACCCCTCACAGTGGCCCTGCACACACACTCTCTCTTGACACCACAGTAATTCTGTACACCAGACAGGGGTTGTTGTCCTCATTGACAGACGCAAAGTGGGGCTCAGAGAGTTGATGCAACCAGCCCCAACGTCAGGCAGCAAATGGGTGGCAGGGCTGGGCCTGGAGCGGGGGTCTCCATACTCTGCAGGACCCACTGGTTAAACCTGATAGAGGTCAGGTCTGGCCAGAGTAGTGGAGAGCCAGGGCCCACCTTGAAACTGGGGCTGCAGATCTGTCTGGTTCCTCACTCGGGAGGGGGAAGCAGAAGCTGAGCTCCCCGGAGCTCACGCATCTGGTTCTGTTTCCACTCTCAGACACTCATCCTTTGCAGTGCCCAAACCTAGGCAGATGCCGATGGCCAGATGGTCAGGGCATGTATCAGTCGGGGCCCTGGCAGGAAAGAGCACATTCAAATGGGGTAATTTGAGTGGAGTTGAGGAAAGAGACAGAGGGCATAGGGCAACTACAAGGGATTGTAAGGCGAGTGACAGTGGTGCTCTCGCCACTCCTAGACCTGGAGGGTGAGGGAGAGGGCAGCTGCCACAACCTCAACACAGAGAGCCCACCTGACTCCCATCAGTGCAGGCAACCCTGTAGGGAGGGAGCTGGGAAGTAAATGCCCTGACCTCACCCTCCTTCCTGCCTCCCACCTTCCGCTGGTGCTCCCCATGGGAGCCAGAGTCAAGGGCCCATTGATATAACCCAAACAGGGCAGCCTCTTGGGACCTGGGGCTGGAGGAGAAGAGGAAAGTAGACCTGGAGGGGCAAAGAGGAGACATGCAGCACAGGGAGGGTTGAGGGGCTTGGATCTGAATTCAAGATGTAGCTGTTTTTCATATCACTGCCTCAGGGACTTGCTATAGCTCCCTACTTCCCACAGAATAAAGCCCAAGTTCTCCAGCCTGGCATTTAAGGTTTTCACATTCAGAGTGTAATTGACCTCCCCAGCCCCACAACCACAGGTGCTCCAACTTAATCTGCATAATGACTCTACATAAGGCAAGGATTATCATCTCCATTTGATAAAGAAACCAAGTTTGCCCCAGATCACACAGCCAGTACGCACTGGAGCTGGTCCCTGGACAGCAACTAAGCCCAGGCTTACCCATTCTGCCACCCTGCCTCCTCAATGAGCCTAAGTACATTCATCTAAGCTGTCCCTTCCTCACAGTAAGGGTATCAATAAATGATGAGTTGGAGGGGAGGAGAGGAGAGGGAAGAGGAGCATGGAAGGTAAAAGATAACATAAAACAAATGCTCATCTCATTTCATCTGCATAACTCATGGTTTACAGTTTAGAAACCTTAAGTTCAAAAGAGTTAACTTACCCACGGTCAAACGGCAGTCACTGTCAGAACCCAGGCTTGGCTCCAAAACCAGCTAGATGGATGGATGGACAGATACATAGACAGATGGATGGCAGGCAGCAGAGCTGCCCCTCTGCAGAGCGGCACCTACAGGATCCCCTGGTCCCTTGTTTTCACCCTAACCCAATGCTATCTGTCTCTCTGAGCACCTGAAATTCCTGCTGATCAGGACTTTGGAGTTAGGCACATCTTTGGAATGAAATTAGAATGAAAATGTTACCTGGGAAGAGAAGCATGCTGGGCCCATGGCTTCAGGACACTCTTAGAGTTGGCAAAATCGTGTGTGTGATTTGAAGGACCCCAGTGTGCCAAAAGAATGGGACACAGAGGGGTGAGTTTTACCGAAAAAATGAGGAGGGAGGCCTGGAACTGGTGAGTGCAGGCCTGACGGCTCATTTTGGGAAACCTTCCTGATGCATGTTCTGAGAGGCAGCACAAGAGATGCACTGTGTGATGGGAAGAAGATTCTGGAGATGTGCATTTTAATTTGGGGTGGACCACTGCCTTCCTGAGTGTGCTAGGCAAGTTACTTGGCCCCCTTGACCAAACTTTCCTTCCCTGGAAAAGGGGAGGGGTTGGACTGGATGCTTACATTCTGCCTCAAGGCCCTGTGACCCTCCAAAAGGCCCCCTTTACCTTTTGATAGTTGCTGAAATGCCAGACGGGGGGGGGGGGGGGGCTCCCTCCTTCCGTGCTCCCCCCCACGGGGCAGAATCCTGAGGGCTGGGATAAGTCCCCAGGCACCCCCTCCACGGGGTCCCACAGCCGGTGCTGCCTGGCCAACAGCTGTGTCTCTCACCAGCACAGTTAATTTGCTGCTGTTCCTGGGAAGTGACAGCAACTTGAAACAAAGCAATTAGGATGAAAAAGAGGCCCAGCTGCTTGGGGCCAAAGGAAAATAAACAGATCCGGCCCTGTGTGTATTCCACCGCCAAGAGGAGCGATTCTTCACAGGATGATTAGCTTTTCCAATCCTAGTTTCTTCCCCTCCCTTGAAGGAAGAGAAGCGACCCATTAACCACTGCTGTTCTCAGATCCCCTCTGCCCAGGGCATGCTGTGGACTTGATGGTTCATCAGCTCCTCCTGAAAGTGCTCCTTGCTCATCCCCCACCCACCCCACCCCCCAGCCAGAAATGATACCTGCTTCCTCCGAAATCCGAAATCCGAGCCTAGGGGTTTAAATACCTCTCCTATGGGATTTCCCCTTTCTTGATTGATTGATCAACTGATTAATTAATCAGTTGAGCAACCCTTATCCATTCATTCACTCGTTCAACAAATACGTAATTAAGCCCCTGCTATGATCTAGTTACTGTTCTAGGTGCTGATGATACAGCAGGGGACAAAGCAGACAAAAATCTAGGCCCTCAAGGAGCTCACAGTTTAGTAGAAGGAAGAAACAATAAACAAGTAAAACTATAATATCGTAGATGATGACAAATGCTGCGGAGGAAAATAAAACAGGAGAGGGGAGGGAATGCAGAGAAGGGGGAGGTAGATTCTAAGTAGGGTGGTCCTCCCTCAGAGTGACCTCGGAGTGAAAGCGACATCTGAGCAAAGACTTCCAGGAGGTGGGAGCAAGCCGGCGGACAAGGGGAGTGTGCCAGGCAGGAGACCAGGCAAAGGCCCTGAGCTGGAGCATGCCAGGTGTGTTTGAAGAGGAGCCACAGGGCAGGGGAAGAGTGAGAGGAGAGGAAGTCAGGGAGGAGATGGGGGAGAAGGGGTTGGAAGGACTTGGGCCTTCACTCAAATGAGAAGAAACGGCACCCATGGTTCTGGGAGGAGGAGCCACGGGGGCTGCCTGGCCTCCCATTTCACTGTTTCACTAGGAAGGACGGCAAGCAAGGAAGAAGGCCCAGGGTAGGGTGTGGGAAGGCCTGGCTTCTGCCTCCACTCAGGCAGGCCGTATAAACAAAACAGGAAATTTCCAGGGACAGGAAACTTGGGGTGCAGGGCATCCAGAGTTGCTGGCAAGGAGAGGGTTTGTGGAGGAGGGAAGAGCGCTCCAGGGAGTCAGGCCAGAGGCCTGCCAGGGAGGCTTAGGAAAATGCTCCCTGCTGCTTTAAGCTGGGCATAGTGCGTAGCGCTCTCTGGAGGGGCAACCTTCTCACAGATTCCAGACCCAGATCCTTTGGGCTCAGGAGCCACTCAATGTCTCTGTAATTTGCTGACCCAGACCCAGTTTGTGCCCCCAGAAACTTCAGGAGTGGTCAAGTCTATGTGGCAAGTATGAGAGGCTGAGAATCCCAAGTCCTGGGTTCAAGTCTGTGCTGTTCTAGTTACCTGGCTGTGTGACCTCAGCAGAGTCACTTCAGTCTTCTGCTGAGCCAGGCACAGTAACCAACCCTGCTGAGGCAGGTGGGTGCTGAAGACAATACTGTGGGAGAAGCCACAGAGCCTTGACTGTGAGGATCCTTAGGCTGGAGGAAAAGGGGGCTGGCTTTTTTTTTTTTTTTTTTTTTTACCGGGAGGTCCTGGGGATCGAACCCGGGTCCCTCCATATGGGAGACGGACGCCCAACCAGTTGAGCCACATCCGACCCCCGGGGCTGGCTTTTTAAAGACCTCCCCCACAATTCCTGGGAGGGAGGAAGGGAGTAGCCCCAGGGTGGTAATCTGTCATTACCATCTGGTAGAGGCACCCAGCAGCGCCCCACTAGATCCTACAGCAAGGGAATGCTGGTCAGCTCATTTTCCTAGGGGAGAGGGAGAAGGGAAAGGGCCGGAGAGAACAAGGCCCACAAAGGGTGGGGAGTGCAGAGGCGAGGAGGGGCACCGGAGGTGTTAAGGAGACAGGCAGATATGCCTCACCCTCCTCAGAACTTCAGCCAAGCTGGGAGGCAGCATAGAAACAAGCATGTGGCTCTGGAAAGCTTGGCTGTGCCACTCAGTAGCTGGGCCCTTCCTGTCACGTTACCTTTTTCTTTACCTGTAAAAGGGGGGTGGGAGTAGGGGTGCTGCCTAGCTGCCTACCACTCAACATTCTTATAAAGTCCAGATAAAACAAACTGTGGGAGATTTTCTGTGAACAGTACTATTATGTTGAAAAGACACCTTAGAAGGGGCTGGGCTGGCTCTAGGGACAACCAGACTGCAGGCCTCCTCCGAGCAGACACTGCAGCCACCCCCAAATGCCGCCAAATGCAGAGTTCTATGAGGTGGCTTGCAAGGCTTGCAGTGTTCAGCATTGGTCAGGAGTGATTGAGGAGGCAAGTGCTCTGTACTATTAAGAAAATTAACCATAACTGGGAAATAAGGCAAAAGGAGGACACATGTCTGTCAGTGTCGTTCTGGATCTGTTTAACAGCTCCTCTAAGAGTTATTTGACTTTCGAGGGGAATGTACCTTTGTTTGGTTTACAATTTACTACTGATTAGGGCCCACACTGTCACATTACATGCTAACCTGTGGATTTTGGTCCAGGGAAGATGCAATGGATTTTTGTCCAGTAAAGAAGATAACCCCAAAAGTTAGTTTTATTGCCCTATAAGACATTAACCAGCTTCATCTCTAACTTACCAAACTTATTTCAGCTTGGTTTTTCCAATTAAATTTATAGATGTCTATTTCCTCACCTGCAAATACTCTCTTGAACCAGCTTTGCCACTCTTCTGGCACCCTCATTAGTGAGTAAAATGTATCTTTGACATGCGATCACTTTCTACTTGTACGAATCATGCTTTTTAACTTTGTAAAATTATACTTTGACAGAACCAAAAGGGAGGGACTCTGTCACGCTGTGCGAATTTGGGCCAGCCACTCAGGCTCTGAGCCTCACATATGTCATTTGCCACAAGGAGCAGGCAGCCTTGGTGGTTTATTTTATCTATCAACTTGGCTAGGCTGTAGCAATTATTAATTTAATCAAACACCACCCTAGGCTGCTGGGAAGGTATTTAGTAGATGCAGTTAACAGCTACAGTTGGCTTAAGTACAGATTACCCTTGATGATGTAGGTGGGCCTCATCTAATCAATTGAAGGCCTTAAGAACAAAAATGGAAGTTTCCTCAAGACTACACTCTCAATTTCTACCTGAGTTTCTAGCCTGCCCTGCAGATTTCAGACTTGCCAGCTCCCACAATAGCAGGAACTAATTACTTAATAAATCTCTTCCTCTATCAGTTTTATTGGTTGTTTCCCTGGAGAACACTGATTGATACAGTACCCAACTTGCAGGACTGCCGGACGGAAGGGGGAAGATATGTGAAAGTACTGTGCACACTATTCACAGGATGCAAAAGTCAGGGTTTATTGTTGTGACTCAGCAGTCTAGACCACTCCAGGGCTGGAAGGTCCCGGGCTTCTAAGAGCAGCATTCTCCAGGGCTTGGGGCACAGCTCAGCCGAACCAGGGAGGAGGCAGCCGGGGGCAGCCCTGGCACCAGCCCCACCCTCAGGAGATGCTATGCAGATGCTGCGTTCTCCACTTCTGGATTTCCCATGGGCCTCAGCCCCCAAAGGATGGAGACGGCTCAGGATCACTCAGGAAAGTCTGCCTGGGGGCACGGAAGGCTGACAGGCTGACGCAGGCGGGCACCGGCCCAGAAGCCAGAGCTAAGGAATTCTAAAGGAGGGAGCAGAGTCCTCATCTAACAACAGGGCAGCACTAGGTCCCTGATTAGTGGTTTCTACAGACCCTCCTATTGCCTAGATTCTTTCAAGACCCCATTATTTTATTCTCCAGGTAGGAAAGTGCCCCAGCTCAGCCAGCACAATAGGATCTGGGCCCTTACCATCCCCACACGGGCATAGCGGCTCACATACACAGAGAATGATGCCATATCCCAGGGTCCAATGAGCAAGAATAGGCAGCCAAAGTCGGGAGGACAGAGAGCTGGGGCAGCCAACTCTACATAGGTGGGTACAGGGCCGACAAGGAGAGGAGAGGACAGGTATTCCAGGCCGAGGGGCTGGCAGGAGCAGAGGCTAGGAGGAGCAAATGAACCTGGACAATGAGGCGGAGGGGGATACACCTGAGGAAGAGGAGGCAGAAGCCCTGGCCAGGGTTGGCATGATAGCCTGAATTACCTGAAGTCATGGAGATTAACAGCCCACTGCCCCTGGGCTGAAGGCGAAAAAAGGGGGTGGGCAAGGGCCTTGCAGCTGGGTTCTCCTCTGAGGGTCCCCATCTTTCTCACACAGGTTTCATTCCAGGTTCAGGTCAGTTAATTGTCTGCTACAGGCCAGCTCGGCCTCTCCCACTCCCCAAATGCCTCCATCTGCAGCTGTTCTGCCTTAAGGCTGGGCTCAGAGACTCCTTCCCCCACCTCTGCTTCTCCTCTGAGTTCTCACAGTCCCTGACATCTCTCAACCTCTCCTGTCTGTAGCTAACTGTATCCTGCCTAGGTCCCCAACCAGCTTGTGTACTCTCTTCCTTCCTGGAGTCATCAATGTACCCTCTCCCTATTTTCCCATTGTCTTGATTTCCTCAGTACTTAGTTTTATTATACTGTGGGGTTTCTGTTTGCACATTGCCTTCAACCCTTTGTGGATTAAGACAAATAGGTGCAAAGCTTTTGTTGTCCTGTAACTGGTCTGTTAAAATTGGGTCTTTGGACTACAGCCTGCCATTAAACCTAACACTGCGCCGGCCACGCGGTGGGACTACATTCCGTGTCTACGGACTATCCACCTCTCCTAGCCATGCTCAAGTTACTGGCCTGTTCACACACAAACATGGATTATTCAAATCCAAACACATCCCCACCCCTTTCACTGACATTGTGACCCACCAGCTCTCAGCTGAGCCCAAGTCATTTGAGGGCTTTGACTCCAGCATGTTGCTTCCTGGGCTGCTTGTACACATTCAAACCCCACAAGGCACCAGGCCTGGGTGTCTCAACCAGGGAGAGTGAAGTTCCCGGCAGCTGCTAAGGCCAGCCCCACACACTCAGCCATGGCTCAGGGAGGACTCAGGGCTCTTGACATCCTAAAACCCAGTCCAGGAGTCACAGTTCCGACGTCGTCGAGGCCACAGGCCCCGGGGCGCCAGAGGGCAGCCTTAGGAGAACAGTCTGCAATGAGCCGGGCCGGGGAAAGCCGGCCTTCTCCCTCAGCAGTCGCCAGTTGCCGCCCTCGATGGCGTAGAGCAGCGTGAACATGCGGTTGACGGTATAGACCGTGTCACCGCGCACCACAGCGGTGAAAAGCGCCCCCTTGCTGTTGACGAACTGGCCGGGCAGCGCCGTCCACTGGCCCGTGGCCAGGTTGAGGCAGTCGATGGCACAGTGCAGGAAGTCGTCGGAAGGCCCGTTGCGCACCACATAGAGACTGTCGCGGTGGGCGACCATGCAGTGGCCGTAGCTCTGCGGACGCCGCAGCTCGGCAACGGGTAGCCACTTGTCGGCCCGCGCCGCGTACTCCACTACCGCGGTGGTGTCGGCGGGCCGCCACAGGCACACGAAGAGGCGACCGCGCGCCTGGGCGCAGGGCACGCCGGCGGCCGGCTGGGGCAGGTCGGCCACGAAGCTCCAGCAGCCCGCGTTCGGGTCATAGCGCTCCACGGAGCTTACGGGCATCCTCTGGAACTCTCCGCCGATGGCGTAGAGGCGGCCGTCGAAGCCAGCCAGCGCCACGTCGTAGCGCGGCTGGTGCGGGCTGGGGAACTCGCGCCACGTGCCACCGTCGGGGTCGTAGCAGAAGCCCAGCTCCACCACCTCCTTGCTGGCGCCGCGCACGCCCCCCACGATGTAGAGCTTGTTGCCCAGCGTGGCTACGCCCGCTAGCAGCGTGCTCGCTTCCAGAGGCAGCGCGGCCAGCGTGCGCCACGCGTCCTCCTCCTCATCCAGGTAGCACACCGTGCGCGACACGTCTTCCAGGAAGCCGGGCGCGGGCGTGTGCGTGCTCACAGCCACGTAGCTGCTGGGCTGCAGGGCCGCCACGTAGGCGCGGGCCTCGGGTAGCACCAGGTCGGCCTCCAACTCGCGCGTGCCGTCGCGGATGAAGAGCGCGGCGCTGTGGAACACGTCGTGCAGGCCGAAGGCTGCAGCCGCGTCGCACAGCAAAGCGCAGTTGTCCGACGTGAGGCTGTGTTCCAGGAAGCGCGCCAGCGCAGGCGCCTGCAGGAAGGCAGCGCACTCCACTACCTGCAACAGCTCGTCGGTGGCCGCCAGCGCCGGCCGCTCCCCGCGCAGTACCTGCAGTGTGGTGCGGAAGCCGCCCGCGCTCAGCGCGCCCAGGCGCACCTCGGCCGCCCGCACCTCCCGCATGCCAGAGCGGAAGAGGCCTCGGAAGAAGCCACAGTGCTCCACCAGCAGGGCCTGTTCAGCCTGGAAGAGCTGGCCGCCCACCCAGACCTGCACGAGGGCTCCCGGGCCGGGTGGCATGGCGAGCCAGAGGGGCGGAGGCCGCCACTAGGGGCCTGGATTCGCCGGCCGGCAACTCTGGGGTTCCAGTGCAGTGAACAAACTTCTCTGGGG
This sequence comes from Tolypeutes matacus, assembly GCA_026826555.1. Taxonomy (NCBI): domain Eukaryota; kingdom Metazoa; phylum Chordata; class Mammalia; order Cingulata; family Chlamyphoridae; genus Tolypeutes; species Tolypeutes matacus. The sequence goes on from JAKSZT010054396.1 coordinate 15,239,835, forward strand.
GATATAAATATCTCCCGGCTAAAGATAGTACGGCGCATGTGATGGGGTGACCCGCCGGCTGGATGGCCGTGGGCCCGGAGGACATCCGGAGACCTGCATGGTCACTCACTTCTGTATGAGAAGTAGTGAAAATAGTGACCATAGACCAAGCACCAACTGTATGCAGGCTATTGTGAGGGCTGCTTTGCAGAGAGATCCCATTTAACCTGCACTGTACAGGCTGTGTGCCCTTGTGCAAGTACCCTAACTTTGACCCTTGGTCTCTTCCTCTGCAAAATGGGTCCAATAATAGCACCTATTTCTTATTATTGGGCCATCTTAAAGTGTTCTGAATCTGGCTGAGAGAGTAGGTGACTTGTCCAAAGTCATTCAGCTGGGAAGAATCAAGGACAAGATTAATACCTAACCCACCCCATCTGCTTAGAGAGGGTGGGCTCTGGAGGCTCTAGGGCAGGGCTTCTTAGCCTTTTTTGTTCCACAGACCCCTTTGCCAGGCAGGTGAAAACCACAGACTCCTTTCCAAGTCCACACTATACTGTGTGTAATATTTAATGAATATATCACACCTGCACCAACACATCCCCACAAGAATAATGTTTTTTTGAATTTCAATTCAAGCTCACCGACCCCTTGTTAAGAACCCCTGTTCTAGGGAAGCGCTGTGGCTCAATCAGTAGGGCTCCCGTTTACCATATGGGAGGCCCCGGGTTCGGTTCCCGGGCCTCCTGGTGAAGGCAAGCCCGCCCGCACGGCGTGGTTAGTTGACCCAGCGAGCACAAGCAGCAAGGGGGGGATAAATGAATAAATAAATAAAATCTTTAAAAAAAAAAGAACCCCTGTTCTAGGGAGAGGCAGTGTGCAGTAGTAGAGTGGGCTAGGCTGGGGTCCTGGATCAGGGTTCCAATCTGGGCCTCTGCCCTGACCTTGTGCTAGTCCAAATCTTTTCTTTTCTTTTTTAAAGGAGGTACCTGGGATTTAACCTGGGACCTAGTTGTACAAGTGAAGCTACCACTGAGCTATACCCACTCTGCTCAATCTCTTTTTGAGCCTTGGTTTTCCTCTCTAAAATAGGGAGGTGGCAACTCTGCTTTGCAGGTACAGGTCTGGTAAGCCCTTTTATGTGGAAAGACTCCCTGACATGGGATGGAGTGGAAAGTTGATGTCTATTCCCTACTTGCCCATCTCCTCCATTGCTGTGTGCCTCGGACCTTGGGAAGAAGGAAGTGGAGCTGCTGAGGAGCTCATATGACTGTGGGTAGGAAGGAGAAGGGTGTCTTAATAATAGCTAACACTTAAATGGTACCTACTATGTGTGAGATGCTATTGGAAGAATTTTGCACTAAATCCTATAATCATTGCAACTGTTCTATGAGTAGATACTATTTCCTGCATTTTATAGATATTATCCATTTATTGCTTACAGCAATACTATGAATTAGATATTATTAATGGTCCCATTTTATAGATAAGGAAACCAAGGTACTAAGAGGTTAAGGTCAAGAGCCATTTGTAGGGTCACATGGCTAGAGAGTGACAGAGAGGGCACTGGAATGCAGCCTGAGTTTAGAGTGTGTGCTCCTAACCATTATGCTCTACTGCCTCTCTGTTACAAATGCTTGGCAGTCTCCTTATGCTGGGAGGTCATAGGTGGTTCTCAGGATCAGCCCCTTCATTTACAGTGGAGGGTCCTGGGGCAGAGAGGGGAAGGGACTTGCCCAGGGTCACATAGCTTGGGACAGGTAGCCCCAGGCCCCCTGCCCACCCCAGGAAGCTTTTTCTACTGCCCAGAACTTGCACGGGTGACCAGCTACCAGCCAAGACTCTGGCTCCCCAAATGTCAGGTGGAAGGCAGCTTTATGGTGACCTCCTGCCACCTCATTCTACAGGTAGGGAAATAGGCACAGAACTGTGTGGGATAGTTTCTGCCACTCATGAAATGCTTAACTGCCACATCCTCCCGCCTGCTTCAGGAGGATGAGGTGGTTCCTGCTGACCTCATAAGCAAGAGGTGGGAGGGGGGCAGGGGAACTTTCCTCCTAACTAGGGCGCAGACTCATATACAAATCTGCAGGTCCCACACAAATGTGTCTCCTCCGCCAGGAGGGGGTCACTCCATCAAAGCAGGGCTAGGATGTGGGGGCTACTTTAGGAGCCTGGGAAGCCCTGAGGAGGCAGCCAAAAATAGCCTGAACACTCTGCCCCTGGGACCAGACAGGAAGAAGAGCAGAAGATGGAGGGGGTAGGCAGGAGCTCCCCAGAACACTATCCCAGGCTGAGCCAGTTTCCCTCCTTCCCTCAGGCCAGATTCAGGCCTGACAATCCTCCCTCTTGGGTGCAGGTCTGCTCTGCAGTGCCAGGTCCAGACCCCACACTTGCTGAGGGCCTCAGTGAAGTATGAAGGTGTCTGACCCCACTTTACAGGCAAGCAAAGGGAGGCCTAGAAATGGGATGGGCTTTTCCCTGATTATGAACGAAGATGAGGGACTGGATTGAACCCTGTCCTCTGACCCCAGGCCCTGTTCTTGGGCCCCAGCCCAACTGTCCTTCCTCAGCCACACTAGCTTTGCCTCAGCCTTGGGGCGGATCAAGCTAAGAGGCAGAGTTAGGGAGGAGCTGACCCCTTGGGGGTGGGGGGTTGGTGGAGGTGGAGGGGCGCTGCTGCACAGTCCTGGGCCATAGTTCTCTCCCAAATAGACTGTCTTGGGCCCCTAGTAGCTGTCAGTCAAACAGATGGAACCATGGTCTGGACCCTCCTGAGAGCAGGAGGAGAGTGCAAACCACGAGTCCTGGCTAAAGCTTGTTTCCTGACCCAGTTTTTCCCAAGAGCAGCCCTAACTGGAGTGGTTTTGGAGCTCTGATGCTACACCCAACTCCCACCCTCAGCAGCCAGGGGAGCTGGTGGGGAGGGGGTCACCTAAGTGGGGGGTCATGGTTCTGAGCTAAGGATCAGCCCTTTGACCCCATCCCCAGGCCCCAGTGGGGTGTTGTCTGCAGCTGCTGAGCATTTTCTTCTCCCGGACATTGAGTGTCCCTCTGGGATTTGGAGAGGACAGGAACTGTCTTGGCTGTGGGCAGCCCACAGAATTCCCAGGCCCTGCCTAACCCCAAGCCAATCCCTTTCTCCACTTTACACCCGCCCCCTCCACTGTGCAAGGTTGGGGGATGGGGGCAAGGAAGGGGCTCTGCGTCAGACCCTGAGCCTTTCAAAACACAGACTCAGCCTTGCTCTCTCTATCCACACTGATTGGCACACAGGAGAGTCTCAGTAGAGGTCTGTTAGTGGATTCCCAGGCCCTAGCCTGTGGGTGTCCCACATCTGATGGGGAAGACACAGCCCCTGCTCCAGCAGAGCTTCCAGTCGACGGAGACAGCCTTTGTCTCAGGAGACCCCCCCCCAACCCGCTCAATGGGGGAGCCTTGGCCCTTGCCACTGATTATGGTGTTTTTGCCCACAGGGTAGTGAGTAGCATACACAGTCCAGACCTGGAGAAGGAGGAGCACTGGACTAGGAGCCAGGATTTCCGCCTGGGCTCTGTTGCTGGTACTACGAGCCTCTCCAGGTCTCGGTTCTTCAACTGAGAGCTTGGATCTGCCTTCTAAGATTCTTTTCAGATTTGACATCTGAATTTATCGTCAAAGAACCACAGAAGTGGTTGTTATGTTGTGTGTCCAGGGAGAGCAGTGACATCACAGAGGAGTCCCAAAGCGTAGCTTGACCTGGCATGGCTCCTGGGGATGGGTGGCAAGTGTAGGCCCTGGACCTGGGGAAGCCCTCAGGCCCCACAGGCCTAGTTCAGACATGCCCCACTCATTCATTCCAAAGACACCTGTGCTGGCCTAGGTGAATTTTTGAGGGCCTGAGGACCCTCTATGAGAGCTTGAAGGGTTCTCTGCCGTTCCTAGCAGAGTAACCTCTCCCTGACCTGAAGTATTCCAACTTCTGGTCATTAACCAGTTATGCCTTCTGGATAGGTAGGGAGGAGTGTGTGCTGTTCCTGTCCAGTGGAGGAGACTATCGTTTGCTTTTTTGGGGCCATGAACCAAGTACTGGATAGGGCACTTCCATGTTATCTAATCTTTAATGTTATCCCTATTTTAAAGATGAGGAACTGTGGCTCAGTAGGACGAAGTAGCTTATTCAAGGGCCCAACAGTACCTGGCTGATTCCAAAGGCCTTGTCAGTCCACAGTGGGCCCTTTTGGGTGCTGGATAAGCATCCCACAGGTGAGGAGGCTGAGGATGGGGAAGGGGACTGGCTACAGTGGTCAGGTGAGCATGTTTTCCTTCCTCCCAGCTGGGCCTCAGAGGAGACACAGACTCTGGGCACTTAGCAGTCATAGCTGAGGGTCTGAGCAACCAGCTCAAGCAATCTCTGAACTAGAAAGAAGTAAGGGTCGGGGCATCCCAACCTGCCAGTCCTGGTGGAGTCTTCTCTGCAACACCCTTTTGAAGTGGTCATCCCCTTGGGATGCCTTCAATGTCAGAGGGCTCACTACCTCAAAAGATGGTCCCTTCTAACTAAACTATCTAGAGAGTTCAACCTAGAATCTGTCTCCTTGCATCTCTTACCCACTGAGAACAGACAGGTTAAGTAACTAACCTAGCATCACATAAGCTAGGAAGTAGCAGAGCCCAAATTTTCACCTAGCTGGGCCTGTGGGGGTCCATGGCTTGCCCTCTCCAGTAATCCAGTGAGACTGGTTCTCTCCCCACAGACCATAATCGGAACCAGTTTATCCTCACAGAACTGGGGCCAGCCCAGGGATGTAGCTGGAATTTATCTCCCTCTTTCTCTCCTCCCACAACTCAAAGGAAATCCCCTGGCCGTTAGCTCTGTGAACGATTCTGGCCAGAGCATGACATCTAAACAAATTCTTCCCAACACCTTAGAGTCTTAATAACACAGCTGGTTTACCATCATCTTCCAGAAACACAGGCTAAGTCAATATTCATGTTCTGTCAAGGAAAATACTTTTCCTTCTTGATTGAGAAGTTATCGCCATCAGGCTCTGTCCCAGCCACTGCCTGCTGACCTGTGTTTCCATGGCAGCAGTGAAGGGTCCCTGAGGCTCCCGTGTCTTTCCCCACTCTAGCCTGGAGTATGTTAGAGAAAAGAGGCCCCACAGGATCTAGAAATGACCTGGGCCTGGAGCCCAGGACTGCTTCTGCCACTCCTTCTGAAGCCTGAGTCACATCTTGGCATTTTGGATTTAGTTCACCTTCCTTTAGTATTTATAGACAGGAACACAGAAGTCCAAAGAAGTGGGGTAACTTGCCCAAGGTTACCCAGTGAAGGAGCTGGCATTCGATCTTAGGTGTCCAGGTTCCTATTGTGGGCCCTTTGCCCTGTCACCAGCATGGCCAGGATTTACCCTGGGTCTCAAGGGTGAACCCGTCAGGTCCACCCACCAATCTCAGAATCCCTGTAGGCAAGAGGGAGTGCCAGGTTTTAGAACAAATAAAATAAAATACACCTCAAAAACATCATTCTCAGTGAAAAAAGTCAGAACCAAAAGGTCACATATTGTACGATTCCACTCACATGAACTATCCAGAATAGGTAAATTCATAGAAACAGCAAGTGGTTGCTGGGAGCAGGGAAGAGAGGAATGGGAGCAACTGCTTAATGGGACCAGGGTTTTAGTTTGGAGTGATGAAATGTTAGAGGAGTTGGTTGCACAATGTTGTAAATGTACTAAACGCCAGTGAATTGTTTATTTTAAAATGGTGAATTTTATGTTATGTGAATTTCACTTCAATTTTTAAAAAAAGATAAAATGCCACATTTACACAGTAGGCTGCAAACACATGCAACTCATTAGCTCCCATCAGGGAGAAAACAGTAACCCAAGATGGGTAGGTTTCTTGACGCTGGACCCATATTGGCCAGGAAAGGTCAAGAAGGGGGTCTGGGATTCATGAGAGGTGGCTTCTTCCCCAGAGGAGCCTGGGTTCTGCCATGATGCCACTGAGAGTCCTCAAGGTGACAGGCAGGGTAACGTAGTCGGGAAGCTGGGTGCTGAGGCTGAGCTGGTTGTGTCCTAGAGCAGGGGTTCTTAACAAGGGGTGCGTCAGCTTGAATTGAAATTCAAATAAACATTATTCTGGGGGGTGGATGTGGCTTAAGCAGTTGAGTGCCTGCTTCCCACATGGGAGGTCCCGGTGCCTACTAAAAACAAAAACAGCAACAAGCAAACAAACAAACAAAAAACAAACTCAGGGGAGCCCATGTGACTAGGTGGTTGAGTGCCCACTTCCCATGTAGGAGGTTCCGGGTTCAATCCCTGGCCCGGGAACTGAAAAAAAAAAAAAAAAAGGTGTGAAGTTGGTTTATATATATCGATATGTCCAAGATCGATTGTTAAGTGAAAAATAAAAACAATGTATGGAATGTGATTACATTTTTAAAAAAAGTTCTTGTGGGGATGTGTTGGTGCAGGTGTGATATATTTATTATGAGAGGTAATAGTGTGGACTTAGTAAGGGGTCCATGATTTTCACCTGACTGGCAAAGAGGTCCGTGGAACAAAAAAGGTTAAGAACCCCTGTCCTAGAGAAAGGTAAAGGCATGTTGACGCCGGGAGGCTTCCTGGAGGAGAAGGCAGTGGGGCCGGCCCAGGAGGACAAAGGGAAGGGTGTATTTTCTTGCTGGTGGGACGAGATTGAGTGAAGGTTCAGGCAAGGCTGGAAACATCCTTCTCCTTTATCTCCCGCCCCCTGGATTCCCTCTCTCCGGTCTTTCCCTTGCCAGGTCTGGGAGCGCTCCGGGATGTGATGGCGCCGGGATCCCTAGGCTCAGCGCGGGGCTTGGGGGATGGGGGAGCGCGGCCGGCCGCAGCCTCCTCCCCTGCGCCCGGAGCGGGGTGAGCGCGCCCCGCGGGGGGCTCCCGCAGCCCTTACAAGGAGTTTGGCGGCGCTGAAACGGCCCCGCCCGCCCGCTCCACCGGCCCCTCCTCCCCGCCCGCTCCGGCTCGGCCGCGGGAACGCAGCCTGCCCGGCGAGCCGCGCGGGGCCGGGGACGTGGAGACCGACGGTGCCGGGCTCGCGAGTGCCAGGGAAGCCCGCGTCCCGCTCGCGAGGGCCCCGACGGGCGTGCGTGCGGCTCGGAGGCCCTTCGGCCGAGGACCTCGTATCGGTCTCTGCAGCGTCGCCATGTCCTCGGTGTTCGGAAAACCTCGCGCGGGCGGCGGACCACAGAGCGCGCCCCTCGAGGTCAACCTGGCCATCCTGGGGCGCCGCGGGGCCGGCAAGTCCGGTGAGTGGGGCGGGGGCGAGTGTGGAGGACGATTAGGCAGAGTTCCCGGAGCCCGTGAAGGGGACAGGGCGCTGCCACCTTGGGGGCAGGTTCTTCCACTGACTTCGGCGGCTGCGCGCACGTGGACAGGTAGGGCGAAACACTGCGATTTTGTGTTTTGCCTCAATTTCTCTGTTGTTGGGCTCTGCTCTGTGTGCTCTCTGCTTTGTTCTCAGCTCCTCCCTTCTTTTCACCCACCTCCTTTGCCTTGCCTGTCCCTTCCTCTGTCTCTGTGCTGTGTCTGTGTCCAAAGTGTCTGTGACCTCTGCCTGTCTCTCCCCTGTCTCCCAGTCCTTTACCGGTCTCCCCGTCCTCACCCCCACTCCTACCCCATCTCATTTAACTGGGGCCAGCAGTTGGTTCTGGCGACCGGCACCACGGAACCCGACAGGCCGACCCGACAGGCCGCCGATCCTCAGCCCAGGTCCCGTCTGTGAACTTAGTCCCAACCTTGCTGCTCCCTGATTTAGGCTGGCAGGAGTGTGTGTGTGTGTGTGTGTG
>JAKSZT010054396.1:15247639-15412627 GCA_026826555.1 Tolypeutes matacus
TGTGTGTGTGGCGGGAGGGTGGGAGGTGGGGATGGGGGTGGGGGTGGGTGTTGGGTAGACCTTCATGGGAGTTGGTTGAGACACTGGATATTGGGATTTCTTAGGAAGGGGCCACTCCCACCCCAGTTCCCTGGGATTCGGGGACAAATTGTACAGTCTTATTGAATGTATTCTTTGGAGCCAGACACTTCTCTTGACTTTCTGGAAACACATTGGATTATGGTCCCAGGTGCTGATGGGTCCTCGATGAATCAAGATCTTAGGCCTCCACTGAGGTAATTTCTATCAACACTGAGCTCTGCCTTTGCCATTCCCCGCAGCTCTTGCCCCACTGGAGCCCAGGGCAGTGGAAGTGTGTGTCTGGTCACCATAAACAAAATCTGGAGGAAGAGGGCTGCTTCCCCCTTGCCTGCAGGCTCACAGTTCCAGGCAGCTGAAGGTGGAAGAGTAGAAGGGGCTCCGCCACTGGCTGGTTTTCCAGTTTTAGCCATCAGACAACGGCCAACATGGGCTCCTTCCCCACACTGTTCTTTGAAACTTGCTAGGGAACTACTCTCTTGCCTTTAAAGCCAGCCACCTGGCTCAGAGGGGACTCTGAATCTGGTTTTCCTACAGAAAAGATTTTCCCTCTTCCATCCGAAATTTTAATTACTATCCCAGCTTAGTCACTGGTACAGTTTGGCCAGTGACTATATGAATGAAGGAATTTAAAATGTAAAATATGTATTCCCTGGGTATTGGTTTGCAAGCTGACACTGTTAGGAATCCTGGGAAAGAATTTTAAGGATTTTCTTAAAAAGATCACATTACTCTTTAGAGTCCAGTAAAATAGAGGCTGGCTCTTAGCTTTCTGTGGCTAAATTCAGAACAAAATCAGAGTTCTGTTAATACATTTCACCGGGGGAGAACTTCTTAGAGTTTATATTCTATGGAGACACTCATTGGTAACAGAAATGTGGGGGCCCTAGTGTGACCCAAGACTTGGGACATGGGGGATTGAGGACTAGATTGGGTTTATTCGGGAAACAGATCTCACCTGGACCTTGCCTGGGAATCTCAGGCACTTGGGGTCATCCCCCTCCCTGGCATCACCCACTGATCAAGCCTGCTCTTACTCTTTTTTTTTTCCTATAGCCAAAGCTGGAATATATCCCCTGTGCTTCAGTCTTCATGCTTGTCCAGGATGGGGACATCTTCCCTCAGTTGGGGTTCTCTCCAAGCTAATCCTAAGAATATTAGCTGCTCGTGTCCTGACTCCTTAGTTCAGGACTTCCCAAACACTCCTTAGGCTTGCCGCTCATTGTTTTTCTTTTCACCTATGTGCGTGCACACGCGCACACATACACACGCACACCTATTGCTGGTGGAGTCTATTTCTGGTTTCTTCTGAGCCTCTTAAACCAACTTCAAGGGGTCACAGAGGTAGGATAAGGCTTCCCTAAAACAAGAGGGGCAGCCCCTGGGGGCCAGCAGCCAGACACCACAGAGGACACTGAACCAATCTCTTTTTGCTTCTTGCAGCCCTGACTGTGAAGTTTCTGACCAAAAGGTTTATCAGCGAATATGATCCCAACTTGGGTAAGGAACCTTTTTTCCCTGTTCCTACTGCCGCCTCTCTTCCTGCCCCAGGCATTCCACTGCTACCTGTCCTATGGTGGGCTCAGGCCCATCCACAACTGCCCATCTAGGGGGCAGAGGGGAGGAACCACCAGGATAACTCATCTTGTCCGGGAAAATGTTTTAAGTGCCTGAAATACATCCTTCCACAGCTCACCCCGACACTTGGGGGTTGGCCCAGTTTGGAGTGCTGGGAGGCCAATTTGCCCTAAAATATGAGTTCTGATGAGACTGGTTACAACAAAATATCAAACATAGCAAAATGTCTACATCCAAATAGATGTTCTTCAATGTGGTCACTCAAAATGCACTTTTCCAGAAAAGCTGGACAATACGTTTTGAGAAATCCTCTAGTAGTGTGGGCTTCTGAGCTGGTTTTTTGGTTGTTGTTTGTTTTCACTGGCTGTCAATGATCCTTTATTGGAATATTTTCCTCTGTAGTCTTTGACTAGCTGGGCTCTCCACTGGACTACTCTTGATGTCATGAAGGTGGTGGCCATCAACATTGCGGCCCACAGATTGGGCAGTCCCCAAAATCTCTTTAATGGTTCCAGAGAGTTCTCTGGCTAAAGATCAGTGCCCCATCTGTCAGGCAATGTTGACAATCTCATCAAAGGTGATATTTCCGCTGTGCTTAATGTGTTTCTGCTTCTGTCTGTCTCTGGTTTTCCAGTGGTTCCTTAAAGGCTTTGATGATCCGGGTGGAGGCAAAAGGTACCACCTCCATCGGGGCTTGTCTGTTCTGAATAGTTAGTTTCACTGTAATCCTTAGACCCTTCCAGTTACCAATTGCCTTGGTGATGAAATCATCAACTTTTTTGGAGAAAGACCCAGGGGGCCGATCTTGGGGAGGTGGGCAGGGCAGACTTGGCACTGATTTCCCCAACTGGTGCGCCTCAGGTACACAACTTTGATCTCATTGGGGTTGAACTTGGGTGGCATGGCATAGATGAACCTGGATGTGGGACGACCAAAGAAAGTTGCACCTTGGCCTCCTTTTAAAGCCTAAAGCCTGAACTAGTTTTTATAGCTGTATAATGGTTTATTGAAAGGAGGGATGCTTTGATGTCAGTCAGAGCTGGCCATGAATCCTGGCTCTGCCCCTTATTAGCTGTGCAACCTTGAGCCAGTCACTTAACCTCTCTGAGCTTCCATTTCTTCATCTGTAAAATGGTATAATAATACCCATATCAGAGAATTATTGTGAAGGTTAAAGAGCTAACTCATGTAAAAGATATAGCCTAGTACTTGACTCATAATAGAAACTCAATATAAAAGAAAAAAGAAAAAAAGAAAAAAAAAGTAAGAAACAAAGAAACTCAAAGCAGATCCATTTCTTCTTCCTTCTCTTTCCTCCTCAAATGGTTTCCCATCCGTCATGGCTGAGATTCCCTCATATTAATCAGATAAATCAGTATTTCTGAAAATTCTGTTTAGCAGCAAGACCTTTTCCTCAAATCACCTCTTACATGGAACTCCAATATCTAAAACAAAAGCAGAATTTTATTAGTATAAATGTAACTTAAAGTTCACATCTTATAGATTTGTTTATTGTAAACCATCTGCTGAGAACAATGGGGTGTCTGGATGATCTTAGCCTTTTGAAAATGGGTATTGCAGTCTTGGATTATTTTCTCCATTCATAAAAATTGAATAAAGCATTTGTGGGGACCCCACTCCCACCCAGGACCCTCCAAGGAACCCAGGTCTCTGTGGTACAGGTTGAAAACCCCCACAATACAGCATTGTCTGCAACAGGCCCCTCGAGGGGTGTGGCTGCAGTACCTGTTCCTGGAGGAAAGACTCCTTAGCTCCCTGGCACCCATCAGCCTGTCAGTACAGGATGGAGTGTGAATCCCTGTGCCAGAGCTGGCAGGGACCTTAGGGCTGTTTAGTTTTTGGTTTTTAGAAGTTTTTGCTTAAGTAGCAGAATCCCAAGGATACCTTAAACAGAACCTCAGAGTGCCAAACAGAGAAAGCAGAGGGGCCCCCTGCTTAAGTCAGGGGTACAGGGCAGGGGATTCAGTGCCAGCGTGGTTTGATCACCTCTGCTTTGGCACAGCCCTCTAGGGGAGGAAATAGGCTTCACTGCGGGTCTGAGGGGCGCCCATTTGATCAGCAGAGGTCAGAGCCCTGAGGGGTGAGACACAGGATGGGTTGTATGCCTGCTGGCTGGGGGAGGGGTTGGAGAGGCCAGAGCGTAGAATCAGAACCTGGGTGGGAGACGGCAGTAGGAAGGGAAGGCACACAAGAGGGGCACCTGGGAAGGGAAAAGGAGGCTTCCCACAGGGTGCCTCAAAAGGCAGATTCTGCCTAGCATAAATATTGCATGGGACATAGTTAGATGAAAGCTTATTTTTGTTAGCCTGGAATTTAAATTTCACTGGAAGTTCTGTAATTTATCTGGCAAGCCCCCTCCCATCTTTCTTCCTCCCTGACCCCCTAATCCATATGCTCACACTGGATCCCACTGGAGGAGCCAAGGACAGAATTGTTTGAGCTTCCTGACTGAGTAATTTTGGGGTTCTGACGGTCAGACTGTCTGAGGAGGCAGCAGCCACACAGTGGTTCCTCACCTCGGCCTTTGGACCCCACCCAGCTGAGAGGCCCGTGCCAACTCCTGGGAAAAGCCTGAGTATCTGACTCTTCCCTGTGGCTGGTTCCAGCACCAGCGGGGTTCTGGGATCAGAGCCTTTCCTTCTGTGGAGAAAGGCTGAGCATTCCACAGGAGAGTTAGCCACCAGGCAGATGTTCGTGAGATAACTCTTCACCTTTCCAAAGTAATGCCAAGAGCCTGAGCTGTTTGGGGAACCCCTGGAAGGTGGAGGCCTATCTAATTCATTCCCTTTTCCAGCATGTAGCACAATACAGAGCCCCACATAGAGGCTCTTAAATGTGGGATTTAATGTTGGCTTTAGGATTGCCATTGAAAGAAGAGCCCCTATTATTATCATCTCCATTTTACAGTTGGGGGAACTGAGGCAGAGTACAGTGGTTTGCCTTAGATCAGGGAGATGTCAGAAGAGGAGACACTCCTCCAGTTGCCCCCACTAGGGGCAGCCTTATGCCCTGGAGGGCCTGGGGTCCTAAGCCTGTATGGCACTAGGCTCGCTGAGCCTTAGTTTCCCCCTCTGGAAGGTGACTAACAACCTGTGCTCTGTCTGCGTAAAGCTTGTGCCTTGTTACGGGTTATGTCTGTTTGAGCTGGTAGGAGCTGAGAGATTCAGGGCCCATGGAAGGGCCTTGCCTGTGCTGAGCCGTCAGGAGAGGACAGAATCTCCAGGCGTGGCCGGGGGCAAATGCGTGCCCTCAGCCTCCTCCTGTGTGGATTTGGGCACCATTTCTGAGGTATCACCCTGCACACGCACTGACCATAGCATCTTTGGTGCATTTGTAAAAATTATTATTGCTGTAAATGAGAGAAAAATACTTTGATGAAAGAACATGTTCCCCATGTTTTGCGAGTGACTTCTGATGTGTGAGCACTGGCAGGAGGAGCAGCACCTCCTCAAAGGGAGTGGCGGGGAGGCAAGGCCCTTCCAGGGGTCCTAGCTCAGAGCAGTTCCTGGAGGCCCCTGTCTCAGAATTAGAGTCCATAGAATACTATTTAGAACTAGGAGCTATGGAGCCCATATATTTAAGGCCACTAGAGTACGCTGAGCTTGGGACTTGGCAGGGACTTGGTGATGGGAAGGTGAACATTAAACGTCGGCTCTGCCACTGACCTGCTGTGTGACTTGGAAAGGTGCCCCCTGCCACCTCCTGGCCTCTGAGGCCAGTCACATCACCTGTCAAGGCAGGAGTCTGGACAAGCTGACCTCTGGGGCTTCTTCTAGCTCGTTCATGCATGTTCTACCTCCCCAGTTGGACTGGGAGCTCTGGTCTCCCCTGGGGCTGTGATTCAGTTCCAGAGCCTGCTCAGATAGAGCTGGACCATCAACTGATCCACTGAGCAGTGAGGGAGTCCCCATGGGGAGGCAGCCCAGTTTAGAAGACCCAAGTTCACGTTCCTTCTGCTGATAGGGTGCTGTGTGGCCTTGGGTAAGTTCCCTCCCTCTCTGGGCCTCTCCTTGGCATCTCTCTACAATGGTCCTAACAACAACCTAAAAAAGCTGTAAGGGGCTATAGGAGACCAGGGTCGGGCTAGCGCCTTCCCCAGACTAGGCAGGACATGGCGCCTGCTTGGGGGAAGAAAGGGGAAGAGCACCTAGAAGAGGTGCGCCAGACAACTTTGGCAGGAAAATAAAGCAAAATCCAAATGAGATGTTGGCATCTAGGGGCAGCTCTTCTTGGCCCAAACATAGTTAAATATTTGGGGCACTTTTTTCCATTAGATTTTTTGTCTTTGAATAAGAGCAGCTATTTATCCAAGTCCCCAACACAAGCTGGAGAAGAGGAGCTGTCTGTGATTCCTGCTGGACGCCAGTGGGCCTGGAGTACATCCAGGCCTGGTTTGGCTGCCAGTGGGCCTCGGAGAGAAGTATTTGACTGTGCGTTCAGCCAGGGCCGGGGGTGTTCTCACAGTGGAATGCTGCCCCGGCGGCAGAGGGGGCCCAGCTCTTGCACAAGGGGTCTTCTTTGGGGTCACTTGGGCAGGGAGCCACCAGGAAAAGGTGAGGGCCAAGTGCACTCACAAACTTGGGCCATGGCAAGGGGCAGGGTCGGGGGTGGGGAGAGTGAGTGCCAGGTCCTCATGCTGTTTTCTCGTGTTGGAGGCCATGAAAACTACATTGAAAAAAAAAAAGTACATGGAAAAACTGGTGAAATCCAAATAAGGTCAGTAGTTTAGCTACTAGAATGGTACCAACGTCAATTTCCTGGTTTTGATCATTGTGCTATGGTTATGTAAGACGTTATCTTTAGGGGAAGCTGGGTGAAGGGTACACTGGAACTCTTTGTACTATTTTGCAACTTCTATATGAGCCTAAAATTATTTCAAAATAAAAAGCAAAGCAAAACAAAATAAAAACACACACAAAAAAACAAAGAACCTAGGAATGTGAACCTGCCCTGTAAACTGTGGGCATCACAACCCCACTGCTGTTTACCAGGCACTTCTGGCGGGCCAGGCCCCTGTTAAATGAGCTAACGCAGGAACAAACATTTAGCACAGAGTTGAGTTCTGAAAGCTGTAGCCAGGGTTATCGTCTTATTCCCATTTTAAGATGAGGAAACAGAGATGAGTGAGGATCTGAGGATGGACAGGCAGTGCAGCATCTCCTTGGTGGGCGGTTCTGCCTGTGTCCTCACTCATCTCTGACTGTTTCCTCATCTTAAAATGGGAATAAGACGATAACCCTGGCTACAGCCTACAAGACTCTACTCTGTGCCAGGCACTGTACCCTGCCTCTGACCTGGCTTGTCTGTCTGTCTTGCAGAGGACACCTACAGCTCTGAGGAGACTGTGGACCACCAGCCCATCCTCCTGAGGGTCATGGATACTGCAGACCCGGTAACATTACCCCCATTACCCAGGCAGAGCTGAGACATCATGGCCCCAGAGTGGGGGGCACCTCACATGGGCATTTGTGTCTCTTTTAAGCTCCACTTTGCCTTGTGACTCAGAATGAGGTACTAACTTCTCTGATGAGGTATTAACCTCTCTGGCTGGAGTCTCTTCATTTGCCAAATGAGAAGGAATGAGATGGGGGCTAGGGAGACCTGCTGATTTCTGGCATCCAGCTCTGAGATCCCATGATATGGGCTTTATGCTTGTGCACATGTGGACACAGGTGCACACACACGTGTACAGAGAGACACTCCTGGTGAGAGCCCCAGGGCCAAAGACAACCCCCTCCTCACGTCTCCCCTGCCAAGGCCAGATGCCAGTTATTCTCAGAAGCCGAAACCAGCAGTACCCAGGGACAGCCTGGTCTCCACAGGGGCCACGCCAGTCTTTGGCTCTGTGTCCAAAAGCCCAAGGTCTCCAAGGTTCTGACTGGGTGGTGGGAGGGAGGTTCATAAGACAATGTCTCCTTTCATGCCAAGCCAAATCCACACTCAAATGCCCCTTTGAAAAGGCCTCTGCTGGGGAACAATATACAAAGACCCAGGGAGTGGGAGGTGGGATGGGGCAGCTCAAGTGAAGGCCTTTACCCCGACCTCCTCTATGCCTGACCGGGGCTTCTCTCCTGTGCCCAGGACACCCCCAGGAACTGTGAGCGCTACCTAAACTGGGCACACGCCTTCCTGGTGGTGTACAGCGTCGACAGCCGCCAGAGCTTCGAGGGCAGCAGCAGCTACCTGGAGCTGCTTACTTTGCACGCGAAAGAGACTCAGCGCCGCTACCCTGCCCTGCTGCTGGGCAACAAGCTGGACATGGCTCAGTACAGGTAAGCACGGGGAGTTTGCCCCATGTCTCCGGAACTCACTTTCCTCATTGGTAAAAGCAGGGAGTCATCTTCAGGGATTATTTGGCTGCTAAGAACAGTAACCCACTCAAATTTAGGTAAACAGGGTATGTCGTGAGGGTCCAGTGGACGTGGTCTTCCAGACAGCCGAGGGCAAGAGGGGAAGGGCAGCTGGGCCACACAGGGCTGGAACCTGGAAGGCAGAAGAGAGGCCACTCCTTCCATCCTCATGGGGCCCTGTGGTCTCTCTCTGCCTCACCCTTTCTTACCTGACTCTTCATTCCCATTCCCCTCAGTTCACTCAGTCATTGAGTGTCTAATTCCAATTCAAGGGAGAGAAACTCTGATGGGCTCCCTTGAGTCAGGTATCTGCTCTGGTCCAACCAGCTCTCACCTCTCTGAGATATTCCCACCCCCCACCCCCCACTATGGGCTGTGCTGAGGGCAGGTTCTCTTAGAAACAGAAAGGCTTGAACCTGAATCAGAGGTCACCAACTAGACCAGAGGGCAGATCACCGCAGGACTGTGTGGCTGTATTTTGCTTGGCTGGCCCTGGAATGCTTTGAGTGGGGAATGCTCTCTGCAGCTGGCTGCAGGCCCCACCACTCCCTATGCTTTACCTCCACGTGCTCCACACTTTCACGCTGCCTGCCTGACCGTGGAGGCATTTGAAACTGTGATGCCTACACTTGATGAGTAATCCCACTGGACTTCCAACGCTGACATGCGTCCTATGTGGCCAAGCCACTTGGGAGGTGGGGCACCTCCCACCAGCCTTCCACCTGCCCCTCCCTGCCCGCCACTGGTCACTGCTTCCCCAGGCCCCTGAGGCCACTGGCTGGTGTTAGCCAGGAAGGGACCCTTTGCTTAGAACAGGTCAGATGGGCAGTGGGAAATGGGAGATGTGGTCTCATAAAGGTGGGCCCTTCAACGACATCCAAACCTTCAGACCCCGACAAATGGCATCTCAGGGAATGAGGGAAGTTGTAAGCATTATCTTAAAGCCACCACATTTGGTCTTGGAGGAATCACAGAGACTGCAGAGACTTAGAGCTTAGACTCTGGGTAGTGACTAGCCCAGTTTTCAATATGGGGAAAAAAACTACAGACCACTGATTTTGACCCCAATCTTCACCAAAAGGATTGTCTAAAAATGGTTTGGGAGCAAATAACAAGGAATGTGGGGCTCAAAAGCAGCAGCAGCAGTTCACTAAGAACAAGTCATGACAGCTCATCTCCACTACCTTTTTTGATCCAGTTCCAGGGCTAGCAGGTCAGGATTTGATGGGCATAGTAAATCTAAATTTTAGCTGAGCATTGCTCGTTATCTCCCTGATGATCTTGCAGCTAAGGGGTAAAATATGGGTTAGATCAGTGGTTCCCAAACCACTGATAAAATTTTCAGTGGTCTGCAACAAAATAAGAGAAAAAGGATAATGTTATGTGGGTGTGTCACCTGTTCACACACATGCATGCACACTTGGGTGGGGGGAGTCCTTGTTTCTGAAAATTTGTTATTCACGTCCCTGCAATGAGTTTGCAGATTCAAGTTTATCATAAAAGCAAATAATACCAAGTATTCTTTCAAAAGGGGTTCCTCAGGAAGTGGTGAGCATGCAAGCAGGACACCAGCCCTAGGTGGGGAGTGGGTTAGATGCTCTGCCCCTGACCCTTTTTATCCCTCTCCTGATCCTGGCACATTAACCTTGGCTTAGAAACCTTTTCCCACCAGCACCCTAGTGTCCCTGCTCACCTCCTGGGTGTGTCCTCAGGAATGGCAGTTGGGGCGGCCCAGCAGTGGGTGGTGGTCAGGATAACTCTGCCATTGGAATTTTGAGGACCTCAGGGACCCCATGCCTCTTCCCTCTTCTGGACATCTGACCCGCCAAGAGCCAGTCTTCTCTCTCCTCCCACCTTGATTCCCGTGGGTTTTGGGTCGGAAGCTTCCAGGACATTCCCAGTTACCAATATTCTATCTCATTGTCCAGGAAGTGGTATAGGACCAAGCTGGGAGGAGATGTTCTCCCTCTCTCCTTTCCTCCATCTCCTCATGAAATGTTGTCACCCCAGCTCACTCCTGCCCCTTCTCTGGGCAGGCCGACAAAACCTCCCGTGAGTCCTGAGAACGCTGCCAACCCCAGGCTTCCTGAGTCACCTTGGCCCACCATGCCTCTCTGGAATCTGTGGTCTAGCACCCTTCAATCCAAACAACTGCTTTTCTCTAGAGCCGTTCCCAGAGCTGCAGGTGGCCCATTTCCTGACCAAGAGACTCATGTTGGGGAAGAGGAGAGATGGGGCTGGAGGTGGTGGCAGGGGCTACAGTGGAGGCCAGCTCCACCCTCTCCCCTAGCCTCATTCCTAAATTCTGGCTTTGGTGACATCAGCCACCATTTATTGGGTGCTGACTCTGTGCCGGGTACTGTGCTAAGCACTCAACACAAATTATTTTTCTTAATCTTCATAACATCCCTGAGAGGAGGGTGTCATTTTCCCATTTTAATGATGAGAAAACTGAGACTCTGAGAGATCAAGATGAGCCCAGGTCACCCAGCTGGGTGACCCTGGCCCGCGTGACTTGGAAAGGCATGCTTCTAACTGCCTGCCTCACCCTCGCCAGGCAGGTCACCAAGGCAGAGGGCGCGGCATTGGCAGGCAGGTTCGGGTGCCTGTTTTTCGAGGTCTCTGCCTGCCTGGACTTTGAGCATGTGCGGCATGTCTTCCACGAGGCAGTGCGGGAGGCACGGCGGGAGCTGGAGCGGAGTCCCCTGCTCCGGCCCCTCTTCATCTCCGAGGAAAGGACCCTGCCCCACCAGGCCCCGCTCACCGCCCGGCACGGACTGGCCAGCTGTACCTTCAACACACTATCCACCGTCAGCCTGAAGGAGATGCCCACTGTCGCCCAGGCCAAGCTGGTCTCCGTGAAATCATCCCGGGCCCAGAGCAAGCGCAAGGCGCCCACCCTGACCCTACTGAAGGGCTTCAAGATCTTCTGAAGGCCCCTCCTCAGGATGCCGGGCTGGGCAGCAGGGCAAGTTGTAGCACAAGGCCTGGCTGCTCGCCACTGGCCTTTCCCATGGACCAAGCACCCCTGCCTTCTGGTGGGCGCTGGCCCCTCCTCCAGAGCCAAGCAGTGTCGCTGACACTTAGTTCACTGTGTAAGCTGGAGGGACAGGCAGGGATGCTGCTCTTGTTCCCTCCAGGCCCTGGTCTCCAGTAACCACTGCAGCCGTTGAGACCTGGGGTCAGCCTCAAGCAGGAAGAAATTGCAGTGGCACACCTGATGCCACCACCCCTCCCTGCTCCAGCTTCAGCCCTGCCAGACGTGGCCTTTAGTGGATACCTCCCCAGGGCCCTGCATTGTGTAGACCTGAGAACATCCTGCAGGAGGGACAGTGCTGGGGAGCCAGCGCCACCTGGTGGTGGGGAAGGGAAGGGCAGCTGCAGGTTTCAGCTTGGAGCCTGGCCCTGGCATCACAGAAGCCCTGGGCAAGGTCTGCAGCCAGCAAACCCCACGGTTTATCCAAGGGAAACCTGGTTAAGATAATTTTATGGGACAGCCTTGAAGAAGTCCCATGAAGGGTATTTCCAGCGCTTTGCCTCTCGTCAGTGAGAGTGGAAAGGAGGGGGCTGTAGATGGTCCTGTGTCGAGAGCCTGAGCATTTTTCACTGGGGTTGGAGAGGGGCTTGTTTTCCCGCCTCTTCAAGTTTAATGATCAAAGCTGAAGAATAAAGTCACCCTCTTCACTGGCAGTTCGCCAGGACTCCAGGGAGCCCCTGCTTGCAGGATCATGTGTCACCCAGTGGGTGCTGTGAGCAGGCCCCTGTAGGTAGAAAGGCAGGATATAAATTATACCAGTTTGTGGTCTGGTTCAGCCAGACCCCAGTACCCTCAACACTGGGTCTGAGTGTTCAAAGCCTGCTTTGGTGAGCTAGAACATAAAACATTTTGAATAAAGCAAATTTTTGCATGAATTATTTGTGTTGCCGCCACAGCTCACACCACCTTGGCTCGACGGGAGATCAGGTGCTCCTTGGGATGCTGGCACATCTTAGGATGCCACTGTTAGCAAGAGAAGGGTCTCAGAGGCAGGGACGTCCATAGTTTCTAACTTTGTTAGCCACAGACCCCCAGTAAATAAGCATGTACAGGGGAGGACTCTGGCGGGTGGAAAAGATGGGAAGGGGATGCTGAACCCAGAATCCTGCTTCTTCCCCTCTCGGCTGTCCCAGGACCTTGGATTGAAAACAACATCTCTCACCCAGCCTTCAGCCCCATTGTACAGGGAGGCGGTGAACTGCTCAAGACCACAAGCTGGGAATCCTGGCTCTGCTTCCTGACCTGCAGGCCGGATATAGACTTTCCACTTCTGCTTCAGGCCGCTTATGTGTGTGGACCATTTGAACAAACTATGCAATTCTAGTTGCCTGCTTCCAAAAGTATTTTAATAAAAAGGTTTTTTGTTTTTTTAAAAGAAAAATAACCAAATTTTAGTTTAATTGCAGTTCATCCATTTTTATTTACTAGCAAAAAAATGAAGCTGCTTGGGAGAGACTGCAAAACCTGCTTTGGGATGGGATGCTCTGAGCTCTCGCTAGCTCTCAGCTTCTGGTGGGTATGGAAGGAGAACTGATGAGACCTCACTCTCTTTTAACTCAATTTCCACCGGGGCCCAATTTGGCTTTTCTAAGAGCAGAGTCTCTTGTAGGGTTTTCAGGTTGTTGTCATCTTTGGTTCCAGCCTCGGCCACATAAAGGACTTCTGGAGATTGTTTTTCTGGTGGCAGCGTCTTTCGATTTCTGGGAGGAGAGGAAACATTGTTGAAAATGAATTCCTTGAGCTAGGATACTGAGTGGGTGGGGTGGGATTGGGTCTCCCAAGTGGGTTGGAGAGTTTGAGGGGAAAATCCTGCAGGAGTTCTGGGAGCTGTTAGGGAAAAGCCGAGAAGGTTCAGTGTTCCCTTGGCTGAGGAACAGCTCATACAAGCAAATGCACCACCTTGACAATGTCCTCGCTCCACCTGCGAGCTCAGCTCTTACTGCTATTACTGCTAGCCGCTTCTCCTTACAGGGGAGAAAAAAGGGCTCAAAGACATCAAAG
This sequence comes from Tolypeutes matacus, assembly GCA_026826555.1. Taxonomy (NCBI): domain Eukaryota; kingdom Metazoa; phylum Chordata; class Mammalia; order Cingulata; family Chlamyphoridae; genus Tolypeutes; species Tolypeutes matacus. The sequence goes on from JAKSZT010054396.1 coordinate 15,260,705, forward strand.
AAGCACACACCTGGGATGTGTACTTAAGTCTCCTGACTGAATCCTGTGTTCTTTCACCAAACAACACTGTCTCTGACCCCAGGACTGTCATCCTACCTAGTATAGTTCCCCCACCCATTCCTTATCCCCCCACCTGTGACAAACGACTGCAGGAAACTCCTAAGCTCCTTGCCTTTTGTTGCTTACTTCCCCAAACCAGCCGACCTGCTCACACCAGTCATGTTCTTAAAACCACTGTGCATACATCACTCCCCAGCTCAAGCACTCTCAAGGGCTCCCTTCTGCCCACTTCCTTAACCTGGTGTTCAAGATCTTTGCAATAACTCCTCCAACCCATCCTCCCTCCAAGGTGGTTTCACTCTGGGTATCCATAGACTTCCTGACCACAGTGGAGGGATCTAGCTGTAGTGGGAGCTGACTGCCCAGATAATCTGCTTGGGCCACAGGGGGAGCAGGTCTGTGTGTCCACTGCTTTTGTGGACAGCCATCCTGTCTCTGGGTTGCCCTTACAGAGAGGGGTGCTTCCTGACTGGGTGAGAGGGCAAGGTCATCTTATTAATGGCTCTACTCCTCCAAGTCATTCTGTAACCTGCATCCAGAATGATCTTGCTAGAACATAAACCTGTCATTTCCCTGTGCAAAGCCCATCTCTGGCTCCCCAGTGCCCATCGGCTAGAACCTGAGCTCCTTAGGATGGCCTCCAGGCTCTGTACACTCTGGGTGCCGCCCACCTCTTGGTCCTGCCTCTACCACCCTGCCACTCCTCCCACCCCACACTACAGCCTCACGAGCCCCCTACCTCCTTCCTCGAGCCTGTGTGCATGCTGTCCCTATAGCCGGAAGGCTTCCTGAGCCCACCCTCCCTCCCCCTCTTTGCCCCAAAGTTCCTGGCTCCCTCTGTGCTCCCACAGCACCCTATGTGACCCTATGTGACCATCTGAACTACACTCTGAACTACAACGGTCTCCCCATAAGGCCAGGGACTGACTTGTCCATTGCTGTAGCGCCCACTCTCAGCACAGCTTGGCACCAAGTTGTGCTCAACTCATAGTTGTGGAATGAATGACGAATGGAGCCATACCAGTTCATAATGACGAGCTGTCAATGTGAATAAAGGGTGCCGTGGTTCCTTTTGACCATATGGCAGAGCTTTGAGGAAGATTCATATGTGATATAAAATATAGGCCAACCGGGGGGGCGGATGTGGCTCAACTGGTTGGGCGTCCGTCTCCCATATGGAGGGACCTGGGTTCGATCCCCGGCACCTCCCGGTAAAATGAAAAAAAAAAAAAAAAAAAAAATATATATATATATATATATGTATATATAGGCCAACCCTTCCGTGGATCTTCAGTTTCCTTATTCTGTACAATGGCAATAACTTGTGCTGGGCCCCCTACAGGGATGTCTTGAGGTTCAAATGAGAGAATGGATGGAAGGTGCTTTTAAAATGATAAAACATGACACAGACCTGAGGAAAGGATTCTCATTATTGTTTGGAAGTTACTGATAGTGATAACTGATGGGTGTAGATTCATTGTTGAGTGAATGAATGAATGAGGGCGAGTGAACTGAGCATTTATTGAGTTCTAGGGCCAGGTTGCACAGGGGAACAAAGCTGAGTCAGATGTGGTCCCTGCCCCCAAGGAGCTCTCAAAAGTTAGCCCGGGCGGCACATTAGAATCACCGGGGGAGCTTTAAAACAATACCAGTGCCCAGGTCCTACCTCAGACCCACTGTGTCAGAGCCTCTCAAGGTGAGGCCCAGCATTTTCTATTGTTAATATTCCTCCTCAGGTGATTTTATTTTGCATCCACAGTTAAGGAGCACTGTTGTTAGGACTATGTTAAAAAATGCCCCAGGAGCCTCAGCTGATCTCAGGGCTCCATCTGTGCCCTGGATTTGACCTTGCCTCAGGGCCAGGCTTTTCGCTTTAACAGCTTTCCTAACTCTGCAGTAGCCACCATTTACTGGGCATGCACCACAATCCTTGCAAGAAGAAATTCTTCATTATTGTCATTTTATAGAAGAAGAAACTGTGGCTCATAGGTATTGAGTGACTTGCCCTGATAGTGAGTGGCAGAACTGAGATGTGAACCCAGGGCCAGAGAGCAGAAACCTTGGAGACACACCAGCCCCTGCTATGCTGGCTGGCCAGGTCCAGGGAGTGGCAATTCAGGACAGTTGCTGGTTTTTCAACAGCTTCCCTGAAAAGACCCTGGAGGCTGCATTTTGCTAGCCCAGAGGAAGGACAGCCGAAGTCCCTGGGCTGAGTCACAGGTACCCTCTGGGAAAGCAGGGCCCAACCCTCCAGAGGCCACCCCAAGGTCAACTCCTTACCTGTTTGCCAAGATGCTCCTTCCCAGGAGAACAGTGCTTATTATGACCACTATGGCGGCCAGGGCAAGGATGGAGTAATTCCAAGGAGATGCTGGGGAGGCACACACAGGACAGAGCCTTGAGGGGGCGGCCCACTGGCTCAGACCCAGCTCACAGCATCAGTTGTCCCCTGCCTCTAAGCAGGCATTGTGGGGAGACCCTAAATGAAGGTAAAAATGAGCTCCCTGCCCCAGGGGAATCCCCTGGTCGATAGGGGAGACACCATCTCTGCTCTGGAGAGGCCCTAATCTAATGAGGGAGGCAGTGCTGCGGTTGGATAGTAGGGAAGAAAAGTATGCAGAAAAAGACAAACTTCACAATCCTCACAGTTTTGTCAGGGATTGGTTTTGTACAGGGCATGGAAAGGAAGGAAGGGAGGGATGAGTGGCAGTTAAACTGGATTTAACTAGCTACAGAGAATACAAAACGTGGCGAGTGTGAATTTGGATAATCAAGATTTGCCCACACCAAAATGCACAGGCCAGCTACAGGGTTTTACATGAGCTGTCCGCTCCACCTGGAAAGTTCTCCCCACACACACACACACACATACAATCTGCATGGCTAATTTCTCTACTGCCAGCAAACCTTTTTCAAATACACCCTTTTGGTGAGGCCTTCCTTGACCACACTTCTTAAACTTTTAAACCCCCATCCTTGTCACATGCTTCTGTTCCCCTTCTACTTAATTTTTCTCCTTACTACTCAGCACCAGCACACTATGCATTTTCTTGTTTATTTTCTGGCTCCTTGCTGGAATGCATGCTCCACAAGGGAGGGGATGTTTGTGTTTTTTGTTTGTTTGTTTGGTTGGTTGGTTGGTTTTTACTTCTGTAACCTCAGTGCTGAGAGCAGGAGCTCCATACATATTTGTTGACCGATTGAACAATGCATGAGTGAGGAGGTCAGGGATCAGACCCCTCTGGGTCCTGAGATGCGCAGCCTCGGTCCCTGCCTTGGGGAATGTGCAGCCTGACAGGGAGGGGAACACCAGCCAGGAGGCTTCAGCCAAACTCTGCTCTCTGTCTTGAGGACCATGCCCTCGTCCCCACCACCAATCTCCTGCCACTTACCATCTTCTACCCGAAAAAACCAAAGCATTTCTTCCAGCAGCTCCTGAGGCACAACAGTGCCAGCCGGGGCTCCGGTAGCCCCCTCGCTATGGCCCATGCTCTTCCTGGTTGGAGAATGTTCCTGGCAACGAAGTCCTTATGGCCCCTTGGCGCCTCCGCTGCCCTCCTGGCCTTCTAGGTTCTGGTCCCCAAACAGACAAGTCCTGAAGACCCCTGGAGACAAAGCAGAGGGCGTGATTGGCTATCCCACCCTATTTGCCTCCACCTCCCTGCCCAAACCCAGCTCTCCTCTGACCTAGAGCCACAGGACTGAAGCAGTCCCAACGCAGGAGCAGGAGGGGCCGGGAGAGGCAGAGGCCATTGAACTGGGAGTCAACTCCTTGGCTCTCAGCCGGAGGCTCACCTCTCAGGTCCTGTGGCCCTCAGGCCAGAGCCCAGAGCAGCCTGGAGGACCAGCTGCCAGAGCTTGGTTGGGGGCGGAGGCACAGGGCTGCACTGTCCAGCAGATCTCGCTGCTGAGCACCTGAAATGGGGCTAGTTGGAGTTGAGATATGGAATAAACGTAAAATTTACACCCAATTTTGAAGACTTTGTACAAAAAAAAAGGTAAAGTATCTCATTAATAATTTAATATTGAATAATAGTATTTTGGATATATTGGGTTAAATAAAATATATTGCCAAAATTAATTTCACCTGTTTAATTTTGCTTTTTAATGTAGCTATTAGAAAAGTTTAAATTACATTTTTGGGGGGGTCGGATGTGGCTCAACTGGTTGGGCGTCCATCTCCCATATGGAGGGACCCGGGTTCGATCCCTGGGACCTCCCGGTAAAAAAAAAAAAAAAAAAAAAAAAAAAAAAATTACATTTTTGGTTCTCATTATATTTCTATTGGACAGCACAATTCTAGTCCATGCTTCTCAAATCTGTGGTGTAGGACCTATTATTATTATTATTATTATTATTATTATTATTATTATTATTACTTCCCAACCATGTCAGACCAATACTCTTATAAAATAAAATTTTTAAAAAAAGAATTAGTAAAACAAAATGAAAAGAAAACCTCCAACAAATACTACAAGGTACAAGCCCCATTTTAAAAAATAATTTATTTTTAATTGTGATAAAATATTATATAACATAATTTAACTATTTTAAGTGGACAATTCCAATTCTTTGACATTAAATACATTGACAATACTGTGTAACTTTCACCACTATTTATTTCCAGACTATTCTCATCATCCCAAATCAAAACTCATACTCATTTAGCAATAATTCCTTGTTACTCTCATTCTCCACCCCTGTGTAACTACTGGCCTGGTTTCTGACTCTAAGAATTTGCTTATTCTAAGTATTTTATATGAAAGAAATCAAACAATATTTGTCCATTTGTGTCTGGCTTATTTCACTCAACATGTATTCAAGGCTCATCCATGTTGCAACGTACCAGCACCTCACATCTTTTTATGGCTGAATAATATTTCATTGTATGGATATACCACATTTTGTTTATCCATTCATCTGTTGAGGGACACTTGGGTTGTTTCTGCCTTTTGGCTATTGTGAATAATGCTGCGATGAACATTGGTGTACAAATATCTGTCCAAGTCCCTGCTTTCCATTTTTTGGGATATATACCTAGGAGTGGAATTGATAGGTCATATGATAGTTCTATGTTTAACTTTCTAAGGAACTGCCAAACTGTAGCTTTACCATTTTACATTCCCACCAACAATGTACAAAGGTTCCTATATTGTCACATCCTGGCCAACACATGCTATTTTCCATTTCTCTCCCTGCTCGCCCCCACCCCCAGAAGTGGCTCCCTCATCTGTTTCCTCATTGTTTTTGGTCATTTTTGCTTGTTGTTTGTTTGCGCTTGTTGTCTGCTCATTGTTTTTGCTCATTGTCTGCGCATTGTCTGTTTTTTCTTTAGGAGGCACAGGAAACCAAACCCAGGACCTTCTGTGTGGGAGGCGGGCGCTCAATTGCTTGAGCCACATCCGCTCTCTTCAGTTTTTTTAATAGCTGTCCTAATGGGTGTGAAGTGGTATCTCATTGTATTTGCATTTTCTAATAGCTGTGTTAAGCATCTTTTCATATACTTATTTGCCGTTTGAATGTCTTCTATAGAGCGATGTCTATTCAAATCTTGGCCCATTTTTTAATGGGTCTTTTTGTTGTTGAATTGTAAGAGTTCTTTATATATTCTGGATATTAAATCCTTATAAGATATATACATTCCAAATATTTTCTCCCATTCTGTAAGTTGTCTTTTCACTTTCTAGATAATGTCCTTTAATTCACAAAAGTTTTTAATTTTGATGAAGTCCATCTTATCTATTTTTTTCTTTTGTTCCTACTTTTAGGTATAAACCCCAAGGAATTGAAAGCAGGAACTCATACAGATACTTGTACACCAGTTCTCATAGCAGCACTATTCACAATAACCAAATGTTCATCAATAGATGAATGACTAAACAAATGTGGTATATCCATAAAGTCGGCTATTATTCAGCCCTACAAAGGAATGGAGTACAGTACATGCTACAACATAGATGAATCTTGGAAACATTATGCTAAATGAAATGAAATCAAACACAAAGGACAGGGAAGCGGCTGTGGCTCAATTGGTTGGGCTCCCGTTTACCATATGGGAGGCCCCGGGTTCGATTCCTGGGGCCTCCTGGTGAAGGCAATCTGGCCCACGTGGCACAGTGAGCTGGCGCAGCAAGATGATACAACAGAAGGAGACAAGCAGACACAGAAAAAAAAACGCAAAGCAAATGGACACAGCAAGCACAAGCAGCAAGGAAGGGGATAAATAAATAAATCTTTAAAAAAAAAAAAAAACACAAAGGACAAATATTGTATAATGCTCCTTGTATGAAAGAACTAGAATAGGCAAATTCATAGAGATGCAAAGTAAATTAGTGGTTACCAGGAGCTAGGGGGAAGCGGGAATAGGGAGTATTGCTTAATGGGTACAGCGTTTCTGTTTGAGGTGATGATAAAGATTTGGAAATAGTGGTGATGGTTCCACAACATTGTGTATGTAATTAATGGCATTGAATTGCACGCTTAAAATAGTTAAAATGGCATATTTATGTGACATATATTTTACCACCATAAATTTTTTAAAAATCAATAACTATTATCAACTATATACTAATAAACTTGACTACCTAGATTAAACAAGGAAGAAACAAAGAGCTTAGAGGCTGATAAAACTAAAGAAGTGGATTAAATAAAGATGCATTAAAGATTTAAGCGTAAAAGGAAAAATATGAAGTTCATAGAAGTGGTGTAGGACTTCTTAAATGAAACCATGAAAGTGCAAGTCATTCAATAACAACAACAACCACAAAAAAACCCTGCTGAATTCGATTACATTAAAAAGAAGAAGGATAACTGTTCAATGGAGAATACCATGAATAAAGTAACAGACATTTCCGATTGGGACAAGACACTTGCAATGTTTAAAGTGAAGAAGGGACTCATATCTAGAATATACAAAGAATTCTTGCAAATCAACAAGAAAAATCAGGAACCCCAATAGATAAACGGGCAAAGGATATAAACAAGAAGTTTATATAATGAGCAAACCAAAGGGCTAGCCAGCATATGAAGAGATGCTCAAACTCCTTGGTAAGCAGAAGAATGAAAATTAAAACAAAAATGGCTACAACGTTACATCTGTTAGATAGACCGGGTTTGAGAGCTGGATAATGTCGCCTGTTGGGGCTCTGGGGCTTAGCCTTAAGCACTAGAGGGAGTGCAGTCTGGGGCAGCCATTCTGGAGAGTAAATTAGTCAGATTAAATGTACACACACCCATGACACCGCAGTTCTGCTTCTGAGTATATATCCCAAAGAAATTATCTCCAAGGATCATAAGGGGCCATAGCATATCATTTATGGGAATTCAAACTGTCTGCACACAAAGCAGCGACACACATTTACGGGAATACATACAGGAAAAGGATACACATTAAACACTTCAGGATAGACTGTGTTAGATGTCACAGAAATGAAGGGCACGTTTCCATCAGAGCACTTATCCAGTTTTCTTCTAGACTGAACATCCTATTACGGCCCCCTCACTTATAAAATTATTAACTAAACTTCATACTTTATTTGGATTCCATTCATTTTTCCATTCAGGTCTCTTTTCAGTTCCCGGGTCCCATCCATGAGGGATTTAGTTGTCCTGTCTCCTTAGGCTCCTCTGAGAGACCCCTGCATTTTAAACAGGGTTTAAACATTTGCTGTGATTCCTGCCAAAGACCCTGGGATCCCATCCCCTTGGGAGGTTGAGGAGACTCACCTGGATCCTGGGCTCCTGGGGGCTTGCCTTGATCTGCTCTTGTGAGAAGCACTGCTTTCTGTTCCCTCCTCCTCATCATCCGAGCTCGGGATGGTCTTTGCTCCTGAGCTCTCCCAGGCAGGCACACCTGTCATCTGGGGGGCCGAGCCTGCATAGCCGAATGGCAGCCGGGCCCATCTGGAAGCTGTGCTCTTAGCACACACCCAGACCTGGAGCCTTCCCTGCCATTCCAGGTTGACTGACCTCTTGCGTGAGTGGCCTCTCATGGCAATTAGGCTCCACCTGGCTTTCATAATCCAAAACCACCAGGAACCTAATTCTCAGGGTAGTTGGCTTCTGGTGAAGAGAAAACACCGGACCCTCTTGCCAGCCCAGAGAAAGGGATTGGGGAGGACCACAGCCTGTGGGTTCCAGTGCTGTGGGGGACATATGGTAGCCCACTCCAGGCCTCTATTACCCAGTATTATCAATATTTAACCACGCAGCAGGGAGCCAAGCCTGGCCTTTTACAACCTGTGCACAATGAAGGTTATGGCTCATGCAAATTCCTTGCAAGGAGCTATAAAATGAGACCTTTGAAGATGGGCTGGGGGAGGGGTGGCCATGGGAAGGGAGGCTCTGTGGCCCCAGTGACTCAGAGAAGAGGAAGCAGGCCAGGCTGAAGAGAATGGGGTGGGAATGGCTTGGTGGGGAAGCAAGAGTGAGGGGCTACCCTCCCCACCCCGAGGTCTCTGGGCTTTTCCACCCTTGGTGTTGGCTTATCAAGGAGTGGGGTACCCATTTTCACAAATGAGGAAACCGAGGCTGAGTGAGGTCAAGTGACAGTTCCAAGTTCCTATAAGAGTTAAGCAGTGGATAACAGAGTGGACCACCGCATGGTAGAGAGGAAAGGGGACCAGAGAGAGAACCTAGGGGCTTACATGGAACTCCAGCTCCTCATCATTTTGTAACTCATTCATTCATCCAATAAACATTGATTGAGCACCTATTGTGTGGATACAGTGGTGAAGAAGATAGGTGAGGACCCAGCTGTCCTGAAGCTCACACTCTAGGAGAGAAAGACAGGCAATGACAAAGTAAGCAAATAAGTAAATAAGATAATTTCAGTGAAAAATCTAAACAATGTAATGACACAGAAAAAGATGGGGTGTGGGGGGGCTACTATTTGAGATAGTCAAGAAAGGCCTCTCTGAAGAGTTAACCACAAGCTAAAAACGTGAATGATCAAGTGGAAATATAATATAGTGCAGCCTCTGGGGAAAACAATTTGGCAGTTGCTCAAAAAGTTAACCAGAATTACCATATGACCCAGCAATCCTGCTTCTAGGTATGTGCCCATCAACACGAGTGGATAAACAAAATGTGGTATATATATATATACACACAATGGAATATTATTATAAAAAGACCTGAAAACTATAAAAACCAAAACCATAAACCATAAAAAGAAATGAAGTGCTGATACATGCTATAACCTAGATGAACCTCAAAAACTTTACGCCGAATGATATAAGGCAGACACTAAAGGACAAATAGTGTATGAGTCCACTTACATGGCATAAGCAAATTTGTAGAGACAGAAAGTAAATTAGAGAGTACCAGGGCTTGGGGAAGGGAGGAATGGGGAATTACTACTTAATGGGTGGAGTGCTTCTGTTTAGGGTGATGACAAAGTTTTGGTGATGGGTGGTAGTGATGATAGCACCACAGTGTGAATGTGATTTAAGGCCACTGAATTGTACACTTAAAAAGGTTAAAATAGAACATTTTATGTTTTATGTATATTTGCTACAATTTTTTAAAAAACCCGAATGATGAGGAATCAGCCATAGGAAGATCTGGGAGGCAGAGAGAAGCAGGCGCAAAGACGCTGAGGAGGTAATGAACCTAACGTGTTTGAGAATCCAAAAGGCCAACATGGCTGAAGCGTTGTGATGAGGGGAAACGGGGTGGGATAAAGCTGGAGGGTAGGCGGAAGCCAGATTGTGCAGGGCCTTGTAACACAGGGTAAGGAGTTTGGATTTTACTAAAAATGTTATAAAGTCACCGGAGGGTTATAGGCGGGGAGGTGACATGATCTGCTTGACATTTGTCTAAGATGGCTTGGACTGCTGGGGAGCAAGAGCAGAGCCAGGAGACCTGCCGGAAGGCTGCTGCATTCATCCAGGCAAGAGGTGCTGATAGTTTGGCCCAGGGTGGTGGCAGTGGAGATGGTGAGAAGTGGTCAGATACAGGTGTTTTGGAGAGAAGGGCAGCTGATGAATTCCAAGAGAGAGGAACTCTAACTCTCTTAGGCATAAAAGGTATTTATTGGCTCATATAACTGGGAAGGGGTAGAGTTGACCTCAAGGGTGTCTGGACCCAGAGGGGCTTGAAGCTCCTTAGCTCTTTCTCTCTCCAGCTCTCTCCCTGCTTCTCTTTGGGCATCAGGCTCATTCCCTCAGGCTGGCAGTCCCCCGGAGGATATCCAGGTGAATAACCCTACAGATGGAAGAGAAGGAGTTCCCTTTCCCAGTTCCAGTTTGAAAATGCCTGGGAAAGGACTCTACTGTTCCTCACCTGGTCATGTACTCAATCTTTAGATCAATTCTTATGGCCACAGGGTGGATAGTCAGGAAGGAATGTCTGTGTACTGGATAGCTGCTCCCATGTGGTCCCTGAAGTGACTTCTTTTTTTTTTTTTTTTAAAGATTTATTTTATTTATTTAGTTCTCCCTACCTGCTCATTGTTTGCACTTGCTATGTCTGTTCATCTTTTTTTTTTTCTTTCTTTCTTTTTTTCTATTTTTATTTATTTATTTTTGTTTGTCTTCTTTTTGTTTTTGTTTCTTTAGGAGGCACTGGGAACTGAACCCGGGACCGCCAGTGTGGGAGGGAGGCACCTAATCACTTGAACCACCTCCGTTCCCTGCTTTGCTGTTTTTCTCATTATGCTTTCCCTCCTGTGTCTCTTGTTGTACCATTTTGTTGCATCAGCTCGCAGTCTTGCTCATCCTCCTCTTTAGGAGGCACCAGGAACCTCTGCTCCCTGCTTTTTTGTGTCTCTCGTTATATTTTTCTTCTTGTGTTTCTTGTTGTCAGCTTGCTGCGCCTGCCTGTTGCACCAGCTCGCTGTCTTCTTTAGGAGGTATCTGGAATCAAACTATGGACCTCCCATGTGGTAGGTGGGAGCTCAATCACTTGAGCTACATCCGCTTCCCTGAAGTGAATTCTTGACAACAGTCATCCTTGTCTGCCTTGGAGGAGTGTCCTGAAGCTCTAAGGGGATCATGTCCCATTTAAGAGATCTGCCCCTGTCCCCCAAACCAGTTTTTCTGCTTTTCCTTCTTTGTTTCTTTTTCTTCCTCCTCTTACCCTATCTCTAGCTCTCTTGGCTAAAACTCATCCAGTAACTATTTATCCTGTGCCGGCTCTGTGTTAGGCACTGATGACCAATCACAGGCATTGTCCTTGGCCTCATGGAGATTTCAGTCTAGTGGGGAGACAGACAGGTAGTCATGCCAGAGAGCATGTAATTACAAATGCTGCATGACAAGTGGCATGAAGGAAATATACAAACACAGATGAGAACATATCACCAAGCCATCTCATCCTCATAGCATCTGGACTAATCCATCCAACCCTGGAATCTCCTTTCTAGAGTTGTCCAATGGTGGGCAATTAGCAGGGAAGTGGAGTGGACAGGGCTTTTTGACTCTTTTCCATTCTTCTAATATCTGCCTCCTCACAATTGTTCAAGCCTCGGCTTAAATGTCATTTTCTCAGAAAGGCCTTCCATATTAGCTAAGAATTGTGTTTGGCTCTGGGTAACAAAGACTCAACTTCAAAAACACATTGGAGTTTACTGTTCTTATATAAGAATTCCAGAAGTAACCAGTTACTGATGTAGGAAGCTCAAAATAATCAGGGCTGAGTTTTCTGAGATTCTCTTGGCCTTTCCTTCATGGTCCCAAAATGGCTGATGGAGCTCCTTCCATTATATCCAAGTTCCAAGCAGAAAAAAGGAAAAGAGAAGGATAAAAAGATGAAGCCATGGAGTCTAATGGACAAAGAACCTATCAGAGAGTAAATCCAGACGACATGGAGAACCATGGACAAGAGAGTTATTCCTATAGAGCAGCAGCAAGGCAGCAAGTGGGTGAATTTACTCTATTGCCAAGGCAGGGAGTTGTAACAGGTCATGCCCAGTGGATTTGATAGCTACCATGGACCAATGATTGCTCTGTGGATCATGGCAGAGCCTGATGATTGTCCCACACAATACATTCTCCTCTTCTTCCTTTTAAGGAACCCTCTGAATTTTAGTGAGGCCTAGGGATACCCAGCCAGAGGCTACCTCTCCCGGATCCCTTCCAATTTGGAGTGGTTCTTAGACTGAGTTTTGGTCAAAGAGATACGAGAAGAAATAGTGTGCAACTTCTGTATCACTTTCCATTTTCAACTTATGTGAACTTTTTATTGAAGTAAAACATAGAGAAAAATACGTAAATCTTAAGTTACAGTTCAGTGAATTTTCACATATTGACCCACACGTGTAACCAACACCCAGATCAAGAAACAGGACATTGTCAGACCCCAGCAGTCTTCTTTTTTTTTTTTTTTTTTAAAGATTTTATTTATTTATTCATTTATCCCCCCCTTGCTGCTTGTGCTCGCTGGGTCAGCTAACCACGCCGTGCGGGCGGGCTTGTCTTCACCAGGAGGCCCCGGGAAGCGAACCCGGGCCTCCCATATGGTAAACGGGAGCCCCACTGATTGAGCCACAGCCGCTTCCCAGCAGTCTTCTTGTGTCCACCTCTGGTCACTATCCCCCACAGAGGCAACCACTATCCTGATTTTTAGCACCATAGATTAATTTTGTCTATTTTTGTACTCTACACAAAGCATTCAACATGTAATCTGTTGGGGGGGTGGATGTGGCTCAAATGGTTGGGTGTCGTCTGCCATATGGAGGGACCTGGGTTTGATCCCTGGAACCTCCCAGTAAAATAAAATTTGAAAAAAAAAAAAAATATATATATATATAGAAGGCGCATGGGCTGCCAGGCCCCGGGAGCCATGCAGCAGGATGATGACGTAACAGGAGAGAGACGCAGAGGAGAGACAAGACGAGATGCTCCAAAAGCTCTGAAAACCGGGAACCGAGGTGGTGCAGGCAGCAGAATACCTCTCTCCTCCATTGGAGGTCTCCAGGATTGAATCCTGGTGAAGACTGAAGGAGGAGGATGAGAAGAGATGGCAGGAAACAGACACAGAGAATTGCCCAGCAAATGGACACAAAACAGCAAATGGGGAAGGGGGGGGTTAAAATAGATAAAGTAAATAAATAAATCTTTAAGAAAAAAAAAAAAGAAAATGTAATCTGTTGTCTCTGGCTTCCTTTGCTCAACATTATATTTGTGAAATTCAGCTATGTTGTGTGTAGTTGTTTATTCGTGACTGTTGTTGTGTAGTATTCCATTCTGTGAATATGCCACAAGTTTTTAATTTATGGATCATGTATAATAAGGAAAATTTCTAGTCCTCCACTTCCTTTTTCCTCTGACTGGGACATAGATATAATGTGAAAGGATATCTTAGGGCAGGGGTTGGTAAATTATAACTCATGGGCCAAATCTGACCTGCAGCCTGTTTGTGTGTGTGTGTGTGTGTTTTGTTGTTATTGTTGTTGTTTTAAGATTTATTTATTTGTTTTACTTTTATCCATTTTTAACCCCCCCCTTCCCCACCCCGTTTTTCCTGTTTTTTGTGTCCATTCGCTGGGGAACTCTCTGTGTCCATTTCCTGCCCTCTCCTCTCATCCTTCTCCTCCTGTCTTCACCAGGATTCAATCCTGGGAACCTCCAATGTGGGAGAGAGGCATTCTGCCACCTGTGCCACCCCAATTCCTGGTTCTTTGGTGCGTCTTGTCTTGGCTCTCCCCTTGTGTCACTCTCCTGTTATGTCATCATCCTGCTGCGAAGCTTGGTGGAGCCTGGTGCACCCACACTCAGGGGTCTGGCTGCCTGCGCACCTTCTATATTTTTCTTTTTTTCATTTTACTGGGAGGTCCCGGGCATCAAACCCAGGTCCCTCCATATGGGAAAAAAACGCCCAACCATTTGAGCCACATCCACACCATGCAGCCTGTTTTTGTAAATAAAGCTTTATTGACACACAGCCATGTCCATTTGTTTACATATTGTCTATGGTTGCTTTTGCCTTACAAACACAGAATTGAGCAATTGCAACAGGGATTGTATGGACTATGAAGCCTAAAATATTTACTATCTGGCCTCTTACAGAAAAAGTTTGTCAGCCAAGGCAAGATAGAAGGAATCTCGGTCCCTGGATGACCTCATGAAGTAGGGTAGCCTACCTGCCCTGGACTACCTGTCTACCTTTAGAATGTTATGTGAGAGAGAAGTAAATTGTGATGTTATTTAAGGCACTGTGCTTGGGGATCTCTTTGTTATAGAAACTTAGCCTATACTGCACTGTACTGTAACTAATACATTCACTACAGGACCTCAATGAATATTTGTTGAATAAGTGAATAACATACCCATCTTTTCTACTGACTATTTGCATGATTTTGAGTTAGTCACTTTGGCCTCAACTGCTATCAAACCATATTAAGAGGAGTAAAAAGGAAAAGTATTTAAGAAATTATTATTAGAAGGGGTCAATTGTGTCATTACATGAAGGTGATTTCCACCTAAGGCCAACCAGTTATCTTTTCTGCTAAAAAAAAAAAAAAAAGTACATTTACAGCATGAAGTAGAACCCTTTTTGTTCTACTTCATGGGATGATGGCGGAGGGGCAAGAACACCTGCTGAGTGCTTTCACTTCCGCCCAGGGTTAAGGCCCAGGCAGAACCCTGAGCTGCAGTACTTTAGGGCAAGCATCTTCCTGCTAAGATGTGATGCCTGCTAGGCCCAGCAGCCAGCAAGGATTTCAAGGTGGGGGGTGTGGTCTGTATTTCTTTCTTTCTTTTTTTTTTTTTTAAAGATTTTATTTATTTATTCATTTATCCCCCCCTTGCTGCTTGTGCTCGCTGGGTCAGCTAACCACGCCGTGCGGGCGGGCTTGCCTTCACCAGGAGGCTCCGGGAACTGAACCCGGGACCTCCCGTATGGTAAACGGGAGCCCTACTGATTGAGCCACAGCCGCTTCCCTGTGGTCTGTATTTCTAGGTCAGGCTGTTCTGCTGCTCCGCGTGGGCCATCCACCGTCTGCTAACGGCGGGAGGGCTGGACTGGCCCTTGGCTAGCTGTTTGTTCTTTTTTTTTTTTTTTTTTTTTTTTTTTACCGGGAGGTCCTGGGGATCGAACCCGGGTCCCTCCATATGGGAGACAGTCGCCCAACCAGATGAGCCACATCCGACCCCCATAGCTGTTTGTTCTTAACCTCATTTTCAAATGCATCACTTACATTCAGAAGCCAATTTCATAATTCAGTTTGAACAATAATTCTTCCAAGTCCCTAGCAGAAGTACATTCTTTTCTCAATAGAGAGAACTACATGGAAAATATAACTAAGTGCAAAAGTGGCAATGTAAGGAAATGAGCACACACAGAAGCAGAGATGTGTGTACAAGGATATGCACTGCAATGCTGTTTCAAATAGTAAAACAATAACAAACGGAAATGTCCAAGAACAAGGGAGTACTTAAGTTACAGTACCAAGGGAACCACATATTTCTTCTAGGGGTCAATTTTTATATTAAACCCACAGGAAGGGGGGACAAGTGGTAGAATTAGTGAGCAAATTTTTGGAAGAGATTGGCAATTAAGTCCAAAAAATTATTGGTTTTTAATCATCACTCTATGACTTCATCTGCAATAGGGTGGTTGAGAGGAAGGATAATGCCCAAAGGGAAGCCATCTTTATACTTCTTAAGTAAAATGATTTCAATGATCAAATATTTTTTCAGCAGACACATATTTTGCTGGAAGTATTTCAGGAACATTTGCAAAGTGTGGAAAATTTGGGGAGAAATGCTTGTGAGACACTGAAACAAAATATGTACTTTCTCCAAAAAAAAAAAAAAAGACATTCTGTAGCCACCTCCTTCATCTCTTTCATCTTATCTACAGCATTTGAGACTTTCTATGTCATTGACCTTTATTTATAATCCTTAACTCTTTCTAGGTCTTTGACCTCCTGCTCCTAGTTATAATATAACTAAATAATTTCTTCAGTGACTAAACTAGAGTTAAAGAGTAACATACAATCAAAGTCTCTCAGTCTTTAATTTTAATGATATGATATACTTGAAGTTCAATCATTATCATACAAAGCACTCTTTGAATAGCCTTGTTTAGAAGATGATTGCCCAATAATGTACTTGAGGAATGCCAAACAACTTGGTAAGCAAGCAAGGCATTTTGATTTGTTTGCATTTTGTTGCTCCCATCTTTAACTAGTGAATAAGCATTCTTTTAGGAAAGCCACATGGCATCCAGTTGGCCCCAGTGTTAAGAAAATATTTCAGGGGAGAGGATGTGGCTTGAGCGGTTGAGCGCCTGCCTCCCACATGGGAGATCCTGGGATAGGTTCCCAGTTCCTCCTGAAAAAATAAACAAAAAAACAAATGGCAAGCAAAACAAATGAAAAAACCAACTCAGGGAAACCAATATAGCTCAGTGGTTGAGCTTCCCACATGTGAGGGCCTGGGTTCATTCCCCGGCCCTGGATACCCACCCCGCCCCCACCCCCACCCCCACCCCCAAAAAAGAAAAGAAGAGATTTCAGACAATTTTTTTATGACTATTTGGTCAAAGTTTTATTATAATCTTGCTGCCAGGGGAAAGGCCTCTAGTAGCCCAGTTCAAAAATTCAAAAAAAATTCATCACTTCTAGTAGCCCAGTTCAAAAATTCACCAATTCAAAAATTGGTAGTGATATTTTATAGGAAATGAGAATGGTTAGATAATCATTGTTAGACTAGAACTAAAAAAAGAAGAATTTTTGGGTAAAAGGTCACTAGATTCTTAACTGATGTCAGCTGGGTAGGTGGCTAGTTTTCCAGTACAATTCCCTTATAGCTAGAAAATTTTTAAAACTTTTAAAATCAGGAATCCTAATATCTTTCCAGAAGGAAATTGTGAATTAAATCATGCCATAAAAGTTCTGTCCTGAACTAGGTTGGAGCCAATTTTTCCTTTAAAGTCCTCTTTTTGGCCCAGATAATTTAAAAAGATTTGTCTTGGTCAAGAAAAGGACCATCTCTTTGCATTAATTGCATTTGTTGCCTAATTGGTAACTTTTCTGTTTTTTTTTTTTAACATATGGAGGCAAGTAAGCATTCAAAAAATATGCAATCACTATTGCCACAGCATATGTATCCACATTGACATTATTTCTTTAAACCTGCTTCCTACATTTGGGAAGAATTTCCAAACAAAAGTCGTATGGGGTAATTGAGAAACGTATGTATTTATTAATCTGTGTTTACTTTTTAGTTTTTAATTGCTTATATTTTCAATTATTAAGTGTACAATATAAAGTTAGAAAAAGTTTTATGGGGTGACTCAGTTCGGTGATAACTATTTCATGCAGTTTGTGAATCTGAATTCTGAAAATGCTATTCTATGTGTCATGTTTTAATTCAAAGGTGAGACAAGAAGCAGCTATAAATACACAATTTTTGTAAAGCCCTAGGGTTAAGTTTCCATTCTCAACAGAAATGTCCCCCTGCCCCTCCACAGCTCCCTTGTCTGTCTGCTCATTGTTTGCTCATTGTCTTGCTCGTTTTTGCTTGTCTGCTTGTTGTTTTTTCTCATTGTTTTTGCTCGACGTCTGCTCGTTGTTTGTTTGTCTTCTTTAGAAGGCACTTGGAACTAAACCTGGGACCTCCCATGTGGGAAGCGGGCGCTTAACTGCTTGAGCCATATCCACTCTCCAGAAATACTTTCTGTTGACCTTATTGGTGAGTTTGCTCTGAGACCAGAAACCGAAAACTATCTAATTCACCTCAACAGAGCTGGTTGTTAGTTCCTAAGTCTCTTCAAATCCCTAACTTTATCAATGTTTCTGGCCTTCCCAGAAGTGGCAGCCTTTACTACCTGTAAGGCTCTGACCCCATAAGTCATTTCCTGGGAGGACTTTGAAGCATCACTGCATCTATGGAGTGCAATCCGTATTCCTTATCAATGGGAGGGTTTATACCTCATTACAATAAATTCATCTTTACATTTGAACTTCCTGACTGGTCTTGGCTACACATTTGGTTTCTCCAATTATATTTTGGCAGGAAGGAAAACCAATGCTTGTTGACCTTATGCAAATCACCTCCATGTCATGGAAAGTAAAAGTCCTGTATAAGACCTGACCACCATTCTAGACAGTGCTGCAGAGCAGGTCAAGTAATGTGCCATATTATTCAACTAAATGAGCAGAGATTCTTCCAAGGGCTCTATTTACAAATATGGTTTGATTATTTGCAAATATATTGTAGTTAGAAAAAAGTAAATTTTAGTTTCATATTTTTAAGGAAATTTTTTATTTTGTTTTGCTGAACTCACTTTAAAATGAATTCATTTATTGCAGGCATCATCCTTAATTCACTTGACTATTTAATTGTATTAAATTTTCCACTTAAGATTTTCTACAGGGTCTTGCCCCATGGTGGCAACATATAGGATGTCTTATACATCTAGGATTCTGATGGGGTATGCCAATGTGGGGGAGTATTTTTATTGTATTTTATTGATGTGTATTACTCATATATGAGCCTACATAAACAATAAGTATATAGTTAAAGTTGTGAATTTACAAAATAAACATGCATAACATCATACAGGGGCCCCCAACACCAACACCTTGTAAAACATTTGTCACAAACTATTCAAGACCATTCTCAAAATATTACTACTAACTATAGCCCATATCTTGCATTTGGTGTATTTTCCCCCTAACCTACCCGATTATATTTTTAAAATATATTTTTATTACAGAGGTTGGATCTTACAAAACAATCATATGTGTAGAATTCCCATACAACACCTCTTCACCAACACACCACACCCTGGTGGAACTTTTGTTACAGATTATGAGATAATAGCATCAGAATATTACCACCAACCATGGTCCCTAGCATACATTTGGCACACCTTTTCTACAACCCCTATTATCAACCCAGTACATCTTTGGCATTGATAAGAATATTACAGTATTGCTGTTAACCACAGTCCGTAGGTCTCACCAATTGTATTTTTCTGTGGTGAAGTATTCTGAGGCATCTAATCCCTCACTTTCAAAAACTGGATGATTGAAAATACACAATGCCATTCTTTTCATGAATTTTGTGGGTCATCTGAAATAAAATACCAATCAAAGCGAAGGAATCAATGAAGCCAGATTTAGATTCAATAGTTTCTTAACTTTGTCTGAAGCAGAGAGTTCCTTTCAGTTTGAACAGTTCAGATCTGCTAAATTGAGGGTCAGAGATGGAACAAGAAGGAATAAAAAGGCCCTTATCATATGCCTAGGAGAATATGGAACATTAAAAAAATATCAGCAAAAGTTCTGGGAAGACAACATTGGAGGAGGCAGGCAGGGCTCCACTCTCACAGAAAACAACAGAGAAAGGGCCAAAAGCTATCCGAGGGATCTGCTTTGGGGGTCAGCAGACCAGGACAGTGATCTACAACTCCCAGGAGGATGAGGGACAGAGGGATGAAGAACCCAAAACAACAAACATGACTTACCAAACCCTGGTGGGGTTCCCACCCCCCACCCTCAAGACATTAAGCCTGGGTGAAACCCCTGGCTCACTGCAGCCAACTGAGAGGGGAACAGACATCTTCCTCCCTATCAGATGTTACAAGGGAAGAGGAAGGGTGAGTTAGAGGTCTTCTCTTCGGTGAATTCGGCCAGTAGAGCCTTCTTCATATCTCAAGTCTGGTCAGACCAGAAACACTGGAAAGCAGAGGTTGAAAGAAACTTCATTTCCATGGAAAGTGTCACCAGTGAGCACCATCTGCTGGCTGGTCAGGGAACTGCAAGGAGAAAACTGCTTTTCGGTCTCTCTTTAGCCCTCTGGGAGCAAACCTGCACCCCATTAGTGAGTTCCTGGCCCAATTTTGATAACTTAAACTGGGCAATTTTAAAGACTAAAGTGATAAAGGATATTGAGAAAACACTAGGTGAGAATAAAGAACAATCTGGAAGTCTGCAAAAAAAAGTAACAGAGCTTATGGGAATGAAAGACACAATCAAAGAGATTAAAATCTAATGTAAAAATACATTAGAATGTATTCTGCTGCCATTTGTACTAGGTCAATACACTGTAATTACTGCTTGCCCAGCAATGGTTTGTTGCATTGAGTTGAAGCCTTGCTCTGGTGTGATTTTTATAGTATTCTTTTTTTTTAATTAAGCAAAGGTGATATGCCCAATAATAGCTATATAATGTCCAAGACAAAAGAACAACAGCAACAAAAAACTCCCCAATATTACTTTGAGATTTTTCCATTCAGACAAAAATGGGAGTAATCACAATAGAAAGCTGTGATGGTGCATGCAGACTGTTGCTATGTTAGCAGTCAGCTAATATGTGGCTTTCATAAATTTTTAAAAAATTTCTTTCCTTTCCCCCAGCAGTATCTCAAGTTGAAGAATCAGAGATACAGCAATCACAAATTTTAATTTTTTAACTTGTAAAATTGTGTGATGATACTTATCATTTGGAAATATAAGAATCTGGCCCTGTTTCACCAGAAATGAATTTAAAGTAGAATAGTTGCCTTTTTTTCTTTTTAAGAGTTAATATCATGATGTTTCTGATCAGTCCCTCCTGTAATTGCATCACTGTTTGTCACTAGCAGGTGGCAAAAAAACTTTTTATGTTGCTGTATTATCTGTCAAAATTTCTACAGTTTACATTTAAAAACGGGTTCACTGTATTACAAAGGCAACATGTGAGTAATGGTGCATACCTATCTTTGTATTTCCCTTCAGCCAGCTATAGTTATGAATTTTATGTGCTTTGTAATCTATTGCAAAGAAAGCAGCAGGCAATCAAAGATAAATTTAAGATTTATCAGCTGCCAATTCACAAAATGGGAGTTTGAGGGTGTTTGTTTTTGTTTTACTTCTTTTCATTAAGACTGGAATCAAGCTTACATGTAAGCTATTGGTAATTTCAGTTTCCTTTTGTGTCATTCAGTGTAAAACTGTCTAATTTGAAAACAAATGTAGTTCATGAAAAATAAAGATTTAGACACTGTTTTAAAAAAATACATTAGAGGCACATAACAGCAGATTTGAATTGCTTGAAGACAGAATTAGTGATTTTGAGGACAGAACATCCAAACTGGAAAAGACAGGAGAACAGAAAGAGAAAAGAATGGAAAAAAAAATGGCATAGGTTCTCAGGGAATTGAATGACAACATGAAACACACAAAGATACACATTATCAGTGTCCCAGAAGGGGAAGAGAATGGAAAAGGGGCATAAAGAATATTTGAGGAAATAATGACCAAAAACTTCCCAACCCTTATGAAAGACATAAATACCAATATCCAAGAAGGACAACACAACCCAAACAGAATAAATCTGAATAGACCTATTCCAAGACACCTACTATTCAGAATGACAAATATCAATGATAAAGAGGATTCTGAAAGCAGCAAGAGAAAAGCAAAGCATCACATACAAGAGAAACTCCATAAGATTAAGCACTGACCTCTCATCAGAAACCATAGAGGTGAAAAAAAAGTGGTATGATGTACTTAAGGTACTGAAAGTGAAAAACTACCAGCCAAGAATTCTGTATCTGTCAAAACTGTCCTTCAAAAATAGGGTGAGTGTAAAGTCTTCACACACAAACAAAAACTGAGAGAGTATGTTACCAAAAGACCAGAATTACAAGAGACACTAAAGGGAGTGCTGCAGCCTGAAAGGAAAAACAAGGGTGAGAGGCTTGGAGAAGAGTGTAGAAATGAAGATTATAAGGAAGGGTAAAAAGACAGACAATAGTAAGATATGACAACAGAAAGCCAAAGGACAAAATGGACGAAGTAAGTTATGCCTTTACAGTAATAACATTAAATGTTAGTGGCTTGAACTCCCCAATCAAAAGCCATAGACTGATAGAATGGATTAAAAAATATGAGCCATCTATATGTTGTCTACAAGAGATGAACCTCAGATGTAAGGACACAACCAGGTTGAAAGTGAAAGGCATGGAAAGATATTCCATGCAAATAGTAACCAAAAAAGAGCTGGACTAGTGATTTGGACAAAATAGATTTTAAAACAAAACAGTTACAAGGATGCAAATGGCCATTATATATTAATAAAAATGACAATTCACCAAGAAGAAATGACTATAATAAATATTTATGCACCTAACCTGAGTGCCCCAAGATACATGAGGCACACACTGGCAAAACTGAAGGGAGAAATAAACGTCTACAATAATAGTTGGAGACATCAATACATCACTCTCAGTATTGATTAGAACATATGGACAGAGGATAAAGAAACAAAGAGGGGAGGCGGCTGTGGCTCAATCAGTGGGGCTCCCGTTTACCGTGTGGGGGGCCCCGGGTTCGGTTCCCGGGGCCTCCTGGTGGGGGCGGGCCCGCCCGCGCGGCGTGGTTGGCTGACCCGGCGAGCGCGGACAGCAGGGGGGGGATAAATGAATAAATAAATAAAATCTTTAAAAAAAAAAAAAAAAAGAAACAAAGAGCATGATAAATGAACTAGACCTAACAGGCATTTATAGAGCCTTGTATCCCCAAAAAACAGGATATACATTCTTTTCAAGCACTCATGGATCCTTCTCCAGGATAAACCATATGTTGGGTCAAAAAGCAGATCTCAATAAATTTAAAAAGATTGAAATTATACAAAACACTTTCTCTGATCATAATGGAATGAAGCTGGAAATCAATAATGGAAGGAAAAAGGGAAATTCACAAATATATGGAGATTAAACAACACACTCTTAAATAATCAGTGGGTCAAAGAAGAAATTGCAAGATAATTCAGTAAATATCTTGAGGTGAATGAAAATAAGAACACAACATATTAAAACTTATGGGACAGCACAAAGGCAGTGCTGAGAAGGAGATTTACCACCCTCAATGCTTACATTAAAAAAGAAGAGGGAAGTGGCTGTGGCTCAATCAGAGGGGCTCCCGTTTGCCATGTGGGAGGCCCTGGGTTCGGTCCCCGGGGCCTCCTGGTGAAGGCAGGCCCGCCTGCAGGGCGTGGTTGGCTGACCCGGCGAGCACAGGCAGCAAGGGGGGGATAAATGAATAAATAAATAAAATCTTAAAAATAAATAAATAAATAAATAAATAAATAAATAAATAAAAATAAAAAAGAAGAAAGTTAAAATTAAAGATCTAAATGCATACCTGGAGGAACAAGAAAAAGAATAGGAAACTAATTCCAAACCAAGCCTAAGGAAAGAAGTAGTAAAGATCAGAGCAGAAATAAATGAAATAGAGGACAAAACAAACAAACAAACAAAACACACACACACACATACACAATAGAGAGAATTAACAAAACCAAAAGTTGGTTCCTTGAGAAGATCAACAAAATCTACAAACTCTTAGCTAGACTGACAAAGGAAAAAAAGAGAAGATGCAAATAAATAAAATCAGAAATGAGAGGAGGGGACATTACCACTGACCCCACAGAAATAAGAGAGATAGTAAGAGGATAGTATGAACAACTGTATGCCAAAAAACTACACAATGTAGATGAGATGGACAAATTCCTAGTAACACACAAACAACCTACACTGACCCTAGAAGAAATGGAAGACCTCAACAAACTAATCACAAGTAAAGAGATTGAAACAGTCATCAAAAACCTCCCAAAGATGAAAAGCCCAGGACCAGATGGCTTCACAGGTGAATTCTACCAATTATTCAAAGATGATCTAACACCATTCTTTTTTTTTTTTTTTTTTTTATGTTGGGAAAAATTTAATAATTTTATACTGTATTTTATCTATTGGCTAAAAGTGAAATTATCCCACTCTTTGGTCAACACACTTCTATTAAAGTTTAGAATGTAATGTACTTAACAGTACTCAAGCAAAGTAAATGTCTTAATGATTACCATTTCTTGTCTATTCTCCTGAAGATGTATTTTGAATCTTCTAGAGGTTCACACTGATATCTATCTGCTGTAAGTTCATCACCTTCCTCTCCTTTGAGATCACCGGTAGTTTGTTCACTGATATTTGTTCCATGAAGGAGTCTAAGTGAGAAGGGTTGGTTAGAGGGTGCCATTTTTATCCTATGTGGCAGTTTGATATTATTTATGAATTCCAGAAAGAGATATTATGTTGGTAACTGTTCTGTTCCTCTGGGCATGATACCCTTTTATTGATTTAAATCCAAAGGCTTTACATTTACTTGATTAAATCAAGATTAGGGCTTTTATTCGACCACGTCATTAGGGTGTGCAGGGTTGAGTCCCTGCCCCCTTGGTGGGCCATATAAATGGGCATTCAATCAAGAACACAGAAGTAGATACACAGAGAAGATACACAGAGGAAGAGAGACAGCTCCATAGACACTGCAGATGCCCTGGGAAGAGAGATGAGTATTTGCCTGATAGTTTACAGCTGACCTTGTGAAGAGAACAGAGCAGCTGAGCCCGGAAAGAAATGAGCCTTGGGAAGAGAGACGAGCCCTATGCCAGCCTACAGCTGAGGTAGGAAGAAGCTGGACCCACGGAACTTTAAGAGGAAAGAGGAAGGCTGAACCCTCACAGATGTCACCCGCCATCTTGCTTCAACACGTGGCAACCTTGAGTTGGACTCTTTAGGGCCTTGTAAGTGTAAGCTTTTACCCAAATAAATACCCTTTATAAAAGCCAACAGATTTCTGGTACTTTGCATCATTAGGCTGACTAATACACCTACTATGGTGTATCCATGGTTACACTCCCATCAATTTGCCAGAGGAGTGAGTGGTTAGTTAAACCTCATAGGTTCTAACTGGTATACTGGATGTAGACACCTCTATTTCCTTAAAAGAACTCAGTCGTCAGGCTGAAAATGATGTAAGGGAACATCTGTAGGTCTAATACCATTCTTGCTCAAGCTTTTCCAAAAAATTGAACAGGAAAGAATGCTACCAAACTTGTTCTGTGAAGCCAACATCACCCTAATACCAAAACCAGATAAAGATACTATGAAAAAAAAAAGAAAATTACAGATCAATATCTCCAATAAATATAGACGCAAAAATCCTCAGCAAAATACTTGCAAACCAAATCCAAAAGCACATTAAAAGAATTATACACCATGATCAAGTTGGTTTTATCCCAGGTACGCAAGGATGGTTCAACAACAAAATAATCAATTAGTGTAATAAACCATATTAATAAACTGAAGACTCAATTGATGCAGAAAAGGCATTTGACAAAATACAGCATCCTTTCTTGATAAAATATTCCAAAAGATTGGAATAGAAGGAAGCTTTCTCAATATGATAAAATGCATATACAGAAAACCTATAGCTAGCATTGTACTCAATTGTAAAATTCTGAAAGCTTTCCCACTGAGCTCAGGAACAAGACAAGGATGCCACACTGTCACCACTGTTATTCAATATTGTGCTAGAAGTTCTAGCTAGAGCAATTAGGCTAGATAAAGAAATAAAAGGCACCCAAACAGGAAAGGAAGAAGTAAAACTTTCACTATTTGCTTATAATATGATCCTAAATCCAGAAAATCCTTAAAAATCTACAACAAAGCTACTAGAACTAATAAACAAGTTCAATAAAGTGGCAAGATCCAAGCTTAATATGCAAAAACCAAAAGTGTTTTTTTTTTTTTTTAAGATTTTATTTATTTATTCATTTATCCCCCCCTTGCTGCTTGTGCTCACTGGGTCAGCCAACCACGCCGTGCGGGCGGGCCCGCCCTCACCAGGAGGCCCCGGGACGGGAGCCCTACTGATTGAGCCACAGCCGCTTCCCCCAAAAGTGTTTTTATACAGTACTGATGAGCAATCTGAGAAGAAAATCAGAAAAAAATTCCATTTATAATAGCAACTAAAATAATCAAATATTTAGAAATAAACTTAACCATGGACATAAAGGACCCGTATTCAGAAAACTACAAAACATTGCTAAAAGAAACCAAAGAAGACTTTTTTTTTTTTTTTTTTAAAGATTTTATTTATTTACTTTATCCATTTTAAACCCCCCCTTCCCCATTTGCTGTTTTTGTGTCCATTTGCTGGGCAATTCTCTGTGTGTGTTTCCTCCCATCTCTTCTCATCCTCCTCCTCCAGTCTTCACCAGGATTCGATCCTGGAGACCTCCGATGTAGGAGAAAGGTATTCTGCTGCCTGCACCACCTCAGCTCCTGGCTTCTGGAGCTTTCGGAGCATTTCGTCTTGTCTCTCCTCTGTTACGTCATCATCCTGCTGCATGGCTCCCGGGGCCCGACAGCTCAGCGGCACAGAGCCTGGCAGCCCATGCGCCTTCTATATATATATATATATTTTTTTTTATTTTACCGGGAGGTCCCGGGGATCGAACCCAGGTCCCTCCATATGGCAGACGGACGCCCAACCATTTGAGCCACATCCGCCCCCCCCAAAGAAGACTTAAACAAATGGAAGGACATTCCATGTTCATGGACTGGAAGACTAAATATTCTTAAGATGTCAATTCTACCCAAACTGATTTTCAGATTCAATGCAATCCCAATAAAAATCCCAAAAGCCTTTTTTGCAGAAATGGAAAAGCCAATTATCAAATTTATTTGGAAGGGTAAAGGACCCAGAATAGCCAAATGTGTCTTTAAAAAGAACAAAGTTGGAGGTCTCTCACTTCCTGACTTTAAAGCTCTCACTTCATTACAGTAGTAAAAACAGCATGTTATACTGGCATAAAGACAGACAGATTGACCAATGGAACTAAAACGAGAACTCAGAAATAGACATTCACATCTACAGTCAAGTGATTTTTGACAAGGCTGTCAAGCCCTCCCAGCTGGGCCAGAACAGTCTATTCAACAAATGGTGCTGGGAGAACTGGATATCCATATTCTAAAAGAAAGAAAGAGGACTTCTATCTCACACCTTATACAAAAATCAACTCAAAATGGATCAAGGGCCTAAATATAAAAACAACCATAAAACTCCTAGAATAATGTAGGAAAACATCTTCAGGATCTTGTGGTAAGTGGTAGTTTCTTAAAACTTACACCCAAAGCACAAGCAACAAAAGAAAATCTAGATAAATGGGACCTCCTCAAAATTAAACACTTTTGCACCTCAAAGAACTTTGTCAAAAGGGTGAAAGGCAGCCAACTCAATAGGAGAAAATATTTGGAAATCACATATCTGAATATATCCATGATATATTAAGAGGTACTACAACTCAACAATAAAAAGATAAACTACGTGATTAAAAAAATGGGCAAAAGACTTGAATAAACAATTTTCCAAAGAAGAAATATAAATGGTGAAAAAAACAAATGAAAAAATGTTCAGCATCACTAGTGATTAGGAAATGCAAATCAAGGCTACAATGAGATATCATTTCACACCTATGAGAATGCCCACTATTAAAAAGACAGAAAACTACAAGTGTTGGAGAGGAAGTAGAGGGATAGGAACACTTATTCACTGTTGGTAGAAATATAGAATGGCTCAGCCACTGTGGGAGTCTGTTTGGCAGTTTCTAAGGAAGTTGAATACAGACTTGCCATGTGACCCAACAATACCGTTACTAGGTATTTACCCCGCAGAACTGAGAGCAGTGACATGAACAGACATCTGCACGCGGATGTTCATAGCAACATTATTCACAATTGCCAAAAGATGGAAGCAATCCACGTGTTCATCAACCAATGAATGGGATAAACAAACTGTGGTATATACACACGATTGAATATTATGCAGTTTAAGAAGAAATAAAGTTCTGACGTATATGACAACAGGGATGAACCTGGAGGACATTATGTTGAGCAAAGCAAGCCAGACACAAAAGGACAAATACTGTGTGATTGCACTTTTATGGACTAAATATGTTGTGTAAATTCATGGAATTAATAATTAGAATATAGGTCACCAGAAAATAGAATGAGGGTAGAGAATGGAAAGCTAAGGTTTAATCTGTACAGAATTGGTAAAAAAAAAAAAAAAAAAGTTTGTTTGTAAATCTTTGGAAATGAATAGAAATAGTGAAAGCACAGCATAGTCTTTGTAACTAGCAGAGCTATTATGGGTATGACAGTGGTTGAAAGGGAAAGTCCAAGGTCAAGTATATGACTAGAAGGGAAGCTAAAAAATGTAACATGGGACTGTATAACATAGTGAAGCCTCCTTTGGAATATGAATATAAGTAATATTGCATATATAAGCCTGATCTTACAAAATACAAATACAAATAAACTAGGGAGACAGAAACAGAATAGCAGCTATGTATGGCAGGCGAAGCATAGGGAGATTGAGAGGTGAGGAGTTTTTTGTTTGTCTGTTTTTTGTTTTATTATTATTATTATTGGAATAATAAAAATGCTCTACTAATGATTGAAGTGATGAATGCACAACTATGTGATTATACCAAATACCATTGATTATACACTTTGGGTGGATTTATGCTTTATTAATATATATCAATAAAATTGATTTGTTAAAAAAAATATCGACAACATTCCACAACACAACCCGAGTTCCATCATTGGTTTCTCAGTCCCACATATTGAATTCTCTCTGTAGGCAGATATTGAGTCAGCTGTCCACATTCATAAAATTATCTGCCTCTAGATAAAGGAGCCCTGGAAATTCTGAGGCTTAAGTGCTCTGGTAGAGTCTTCTAGGCGTCCATGTATAGTGGAGAAGTCAGCTCACACTAAGGGGCCAGAAGTTATGAGCTTATTCCCAGCAGTAGCAATAGTTAACACTATTGAGTGGACGTGGCTCAAGCAGTTGAGCACCTACTTCCCACACGGGAGATCCTGAGTTCTGTCCCCAAACGCCTCCTAAAAACAAAAATGCAAACAACAAGCAAACAAACGAAAAACTGAACTCAGGGGAATCAATGTGGCTGGGTGGTTGAGCGCTGACTTAAAAAAAAAAAAGTCCCCTGTGCCTCCTTAAAAAAAGAAAGTACATGGAAGGCTAGTGGGAATACAAAATGGTGCCAGCTGCTTTGAAAGTAGATTAGTGGTTGCCTCAGGCTAGGTCAGGATGTAAGATTGGGAGTGATGGCTAAAGCCAGTGGTTGTAAGATTGGGAGTGATGGCTAAAGGGAGTGGTATTTCTTTTTGGGGTAAAGCAAATGTTCTAAAATTGATCATGATGATTGATGCACAAATCTGTGAACATACTAAAAGCCATTGAATTGTATACATTAAATGAGTGAATCAGATGGTATGTGAATTTTATCTCAATAAAACCATTTTAAAAAAAGAGTACCCAGGTTTGGTTTTGTGAGATACGGATAAGATTAAGCATTTTTCCTCTTCTTCATTTTCTCCATTAATGAGACTTTGACTATGTTATTAACTAATCTATGTTCATCTGTGTATCTTTCTGAACACTAGAGGAGTCCCTGCTTTCAACTGCTTCCAACTGACAAAATTATTTCAAATTTAGGAAAGATCTTCCTGGAAGTAAATTTATTAACAGCCTTTACACATGAACAAAAATCTGCTACTACCCAATGCAAAACATATGATAATATATTCACAGTAACACTTTACCCAAACAAAACTAACCTAGGATGAGCTGTGTTTCTCTTTTTAATTTGACAGTTTTCTCCATATTCTGAGCTTAATAAATAAGGAGGCTTACTATTGAGCTAATGTAAAAATGTGGAACACACCACTCACAAGTAATTGTTTCTAGTATCCCTCTTCCTTGTGTGTGCCATGTGCAAGTAAGAGGTGAGGGAGCTGGGAGCAAGGCACTTGCTGTCCAGTGGCTGTCTAGGAAGTAAAATCGATGGTTTGAGTATAAAAGACAGGGCTTTGTTTTATTAATCCAAATGTGGGGCTTGATTTCAGAGAAGAGCAACATCAAAGAGAGTTTTTAGATGAGAACATAGGTGTCCAAGACCAAGAAATGACCACAGCTTTAACTATTTTCTGAACCAGAGTTACAATGCTTTATAACAACCACAGCAGAAGGAAGGCAACACAATAAACATTAGGAATTCTAGCTTCTATAGAAGTGAGGAACCCCTATTGTCCTGTTTGCTTGCTTAAAGTTGCTGGCAGTTTTTATAGTCCCAAAAGTTTCATGAAAGTTAATAGACTCTTTTTAAAGTACACCTTGGCTCCAGCCATAAACCACCTAACCGACTGAGCAAGCCATAGCCTAGAGGCAGCTCATCCCCTCCCAAGAATAAACAAAATGTAGCAGATAAGGGCCATCTCTCTCTCCCCAACCCCTTCCACATTCCAAGACCTCCTAGCCCACTCCCCCCTGGCCATCTGGCCCCAGGTTGTACTTGGTTTCCCCGCCTATTGATGTATTGTATAAATTCATCCCTTTCATGGGTGGGCTGAAGTCTCTCTTCAGACCCCTGCCATGCCAGTGGGGGTGGGGGTTGGGGGGGTGGGGTTGGGGGGGTTGGGAAGGGATGAAGTCTATTCTTCAGACCCCCTCCGTTGGGAGAGCTTCCCAATAAACTTTCTGCTGGCAATCAGAAAAAAAAAAAAGTATACCTTGGAAAGGTACAGCAAAAGCCCTCTGTTAGCTACGCAAAAAATAAATAAATAAATAAATAAAATGTTATTTTAATACCTCACATTGAGGACAGACTGTATGCACATGATCAGAGCATAAAGTTGAGTTATTAGTACTTTATTATACATAAATTCTTTCCTCCCCAATTATTATTTTTTAAGATTTTATTTATTTATTTCTCTCCTCCCCCACCCCTGTTGTTTTTGTGCTCGCTGTCTGCTCTCTGTGTGTTCTTCTGTGTCTGCGTGTCCTCTCTTTAGGCAGCACCAGTGCAGCAGTTTGGCAGTTTGATATAATTCTGAATTCCAAAAATAGATATTGGATTATGCTTATAAACTGGTCTGTTAGTCTGGGCATGATTAAGTTATGATTAGGGCATTGACTGGGCCATGTCAGTAGGGTGTTGAGCCCCACCCCTTGGTGGGGCAGGAATCAAATATAAAAGGCCTGGCAAAGAATAGAGTTGAAGCAGTTTTGATGTTGGAGTTCTGGTGAGGCAGGAGAGAAAGCCCCCAGATAGAGATGAGACATTCGCCTGAGAGTTCACAGCTGGCCTTTGGAGAGAAGCAAAGCCTAGAGAGCCTCATAGTCTACAACTGACCTTGTGGAGGAAACAGAGGAGCTAAGCCCAGAGAGAAACGCAGCCCCGGAAAGAGAGGAACCCAAGAAGCCTGAACCCTGGCAAACATCGGCAGCTGTCTTGCTCCAACACGTGGCAATGGACTTTGGTGAGGGAAGAAACTCATGCTTTATGGCCTGGTAACTGTGGACTTCGACCCCAAATAAATACCCTTTATAAAGACTAACCAATTTCTGGTATTTTGCATTGGCACCCCTTTGGCTGACTAATACAACCGGAATCCGATCCTGGGACCTTCCAGAGTAGGAGAGAGGCGCTCAATCTCTTGCGCCACCTCAGCTCCTTGGTCTGCTGTGGCTCTTATTGTCTCTCCTCTGTGTCTCTTTTTGTTGTGTCATCTTGCTGCGTCAGCTCTCTGCGTGGGTCAGCACTCCATGTGGGCCAGCTCGCCTTTCACCAGGAGGCCTGAGGAATTGAACCCTGGACAGAAGCCCAATCTCTTGAAACACATCTGTTTCCCACTCCCCAATTATTTAATTAATTTTAATATACCACAATCCATACTTATTTTAAATATACATACTAAATAATGAGAAGTGCATTATTTAAAGTTTTATACTTCAGTATAAAAAATAAAAACAGTCTTAGAAAACATATTTTAGGACACTTTCTACTGCATTGATTATTCCTGCAATGACATATATTTAAAGCAGCTTTATTGAGATATAATTTGAAAACGATACAATTCATTTATTTAAAGTGTACAAGTCAATGGTTTTTAGGATGTTCACAGAGTTGTGCAACCATCATCACAATCAATTTTAGAATATTTTGTCATCCCCAAAGAAAATCTCATTCCAATTAGCAGTCACCACTCATTTCCCCCTAAACACTTCTGCCCCATTCTAGACAACCACTAATCTACTTTATGTCTCTATAGATTTGTCTATTCTGGACATTTCAAATAAATGGAATCATAAAATATGTGGTGTTTTGTGACTGGCTATAAAAACATATTGTATGGTGACCAAGTACTTTTATTTTTTCAGTTTCTATTCCTTTTAATTTCTTAGAACTTTTTCAGATACCAAAATTCACTTATTAATTACTTCAAATTAATATTAATCTTAAGTTCTTAAAGTTAATGAGTGATTTTGGAATTATAATTTAAATCGACATTAAATAATAAGTTAATCACTGTTGAGATTAAATGATCATCCTACATTTTACTCAGGTAATACAAGTGAAGTAATTCTGTGGTTCCACATAGCAAAATTACCTGAAGTTTACACACTAACTATTATGATTAAATTTAGGTGAGACCCCATGGTTCTATCTATATGGTTGTAGTAGTTTGAAGTTGTCTATACCCTAGAAAAACATGTTCTTAAATTGAATCTATTCCTGTGGGTGTGAATCCATTGTAAGGAGGACTTTTTGATGACATTATTTCAGTTAAGATGTGGTCCAGTCCAATCAGGATGGGTCTTAATCCTATTACTGGAGTCCTTCATAAGTGGAATAAAATGCCATGTGACAAGCTAAGGACCAAGGACGGCCAGCAGCCGGCCTCAGAA
Source organism: Tolypeutes matacus (assembly GCA_026826555.1). Lineage (NCBI taxonomy): Eukaryota > Metazoa > Chordata > Mammalia > Cingulata > Chlamyphoridae > Tolypeutes > Tolypeutes matacus. The sequence goes on from JAKSZT010054396.1 coordinate 15,293,319, forward strand.
TGTCACAGTCTTCAGGAAGAAAGCATCACCTTGATGACACCTTGATTTGGACTTTTTTCCCAGCCTCAAACCATGAGCAAATAAATTCCCATTGTTTAACCTGATCCATTTTGCAGTATTTGAACAGTCCAGGAAACTAAAACAACAGTCTTATTTTTTAGTCTAAATAATGATTACTTGTATGACCTATAAGACAAGTATAAGGAGTTTAGAAAATTCTAATTAATTAGACTCAGAATATAAATCCAAGTTTGCATGGGCTAAAATGTTATGTTTGCATTTTACCCACATTGTGATAAAATCAGACAGAGCTACATATCTTTTTTTGCTTTATATTAAAATACAACCTATACTCAGAATACATAAATCATAAATGTACAACTTAATGCATTTTCACAAATGGATCACATCTGTGTAATCAGATCAAGAAACAGAACCTGATCAGACACTTGGAAACCCCTCTTGTGTCACCTTCCAATCACCACCACCAAACTCTTTCCAGGGATAATTGTTTTCTTGACTTCTTATACCATGGATTCGTTTTGCCTGTTTGGAACTTTATATAGGTAGAATCATACAGTGTATTCTCTCTCTACTGGCTTCTTTCACACAATGTTGTTTGTGATATTCATCCATGTTGTTCCATATAGTTGTAATTTGTTCATTCTCTTTGCTATATGGTATTCCACAGACATGCAGATTATTGTGTGGTTATCCCTTCTATGTGATAGGCATTTGGGTTCCAGTTTTTGGCTATTATCAAGGGTGTGGCTATGAACATTTGAGAACTTATCTTTTGGCAAATGTGCACACTAGGAGCAGAATTGTTAAGTCATAGAGTATGCATATGTTCTGCCTTTGTAAATACTGCCAAATGGTTTTCCAGAGCAGCTGTCATACTAGCAGTGTTTGGAAAATTCTAGTTGCTCCTCATCAATGTCAGCATTTGATATTGTCATTTTTTTTTTAGCCATTCTGATAATCATGTCTTTATACCTCCTTGTTTTAATTTATATCTCCTTGTTTTAATTTGCATTTTCCTGGTAACTAATAAACTTTTCAGCTCTTTGGTTATCCTCTTTTGTAGAGTGTCCAAGTCTTTTGCCCATTCTATTAGCTGCATTAAAAAAAAAAAAAATTATTGTGGGAATTTGTTACATATTCTGGAAATGACTCCTTTTTCAGCTATCTGCAATAGCTTTCTTTGAAACCATATTTAACTCAGACAAAAATTAATTTGTACAAGTATTTATCATGATCAAGAATATTAGTGGAGTGGGTATAGCTCCTGGTTGAGCACCTGCTTCGCATATATGAGGTCCTGGGTTCAATCTCTGGTACTGCCTAAAAAAAAAAAAAAAGGAGTATTAAGTAGATTTGTAATTTTATATAATTATCTTGTTTTTGTTTACCAAGTGTTAATACAACTTTTAATATCTTGGTTAAAAAGTCTTATAGAGAGGTCTCTTAGGGGTGTTCTAAAATCTATTTGCATATCTTTCATTCTCTCTATTTTCTTAGTAACCAGACACCATCTATTAATTAAAACTCCATTGTTGGGAGGCGGCTGTGGCTCAATCGGTGGGGCTCCCGTTTGCTGTATGGGGGGCCCCGGCTTCGGTTCCCGGGGCCTCCTGGTGGGGGCGGGCCGCCCGCGCGGCGTGGTTGGCTGGCCCGGCACACACACAGCACACATAAATGAATAAATAAAAATTAAAAACAAACAAACAAACAAACAAAAAACTGCATTGTTCTCTTTTGAACACTTTTCTTCTTTATTCTTTGTAGTTCTTGAGACCATTATCATAAGTTTTGTAAGTGCTTCTTAGTCTCTAGGTCAAATGATGAGTTCCGTTAAATGGGAGAGGCTTTATCATGTTGTTAATTTCCCTATAGGGGTAGGAAAAGTTACTTTTCAAAAAGAAAAACTCCTTCCCTGCAGGAATCTGTCCTGCAAAGTCTTGTGGGGATCTGTCCAGCAGAGCTCGCAACGGTGCAAAGAATTACTCTGAACACGAAGATTGAGAGACGTGAGGGGGAGAACAGCTAAAGAAGCTATCCTCTCTAGCTGATCCCCAGCACGATTTTTATTCAGAATTTTTTTTCACAGTAAAGGTCAGGGTGTCCGTGAGAAGGGGCAGGTAGGCAGTGCATATGTGAGGGTCCTTAAAACATCACAAGCATTCCAAGCAGAAAGATAATGAAGACATATAGTGGCTTACATCAAAGATAAGGTGGAGGCGAAGGTTCAGGTTAACTAACTGAACAGACCAAGAATGTTCCTGTTTAAGGTAGGAACTGAGAGTGCTGACTTCCCGCGTGAGCAGGGGAGCAGGCCTCTAAACCATCTTACCTGTTTTGGGCTAACCAGCCCTTTTTCTTTTGGGAGCCAGGCAAAGCAGAATAGAAATCAAGTGATTTTTTCCCCCATGACTTCCACATTCAGCATACAAAACAAAGCTCCTTTTGTTGTACACATATGCAGCATCTGAAATTACATTTGGTAAATGTAAGGCAACCACTACGCAGAGTAACACAGCACAAATATGAGGTTTATAGTCGACATGGAGTAGGGAAAGGTTGGGAAAATGGGGAGGTAGAAAGGGCATAAGAATGAAAGATGTTTAAGCCATAGAGCTCTGAAGCTTCTCTCTTCTGGAGATTTGGAGGCAGGGGACAAGGATGAGGCTGTAGCCAAGGTGATGATTTTCTGTTTGGCACTGCAAGCTTGGGAGAGGGCGCTGCAAATCAACTTAAGAATTGCTATTAAAATAATAAACAGAATTATTCCAACAAGAGAGATTACTCAAATTCTAACATTTAGGCCGTGAAACCAGTTAAAAGGATTTAACCATTGTAGATTATCATTAAGTGTTTGAAACAAGTTTTGCTGAGTGAGGAGTTGAATGTGAGATTATTGATGTTCCAGGCATGTTTGGAGAGTTTGAACTTCTCCTTTTAAATGAGAGGAGAAAGCTCCTTGGAGATGAGTTTTTACTTGTTCCCAGCAAAGTTGTGAACTCTTTCAAGGCAAGGGGGTAACACAGTTTTTTTGTGTGTTCCCAATGACATTGTAGACCTTGTCTGGTAAGTAAAGCTTGTTGTTTTTCTCCTATCCAGAGGATAGAGTCTTCTAAAGCATTGAGTTCGGTAAGTATGTTGTTGTCAATGTGAGTTAGAGTTTAGAAGCTCGTCCATGACATTAGTTGTGATTTGATTAATGGCATGAGCAGTTTGGACTGATTCTGTAAGGGCAACTGCCACAGTAGTGGCAGTGGCTGCTATAACAATGGCTGATATAATAAAGGTAATAAGTGTGCCGATGAACCTTTTAGGCCTGATGAGAGAGAGTGTTTTATTAAATTGAGCTGTACCTGTAGAACCTTCCCAAGGATGGGATAGGTTGACTGGGAGCCAAGCTTACACTTGTCTTTTGAGAAGAAATATTGGAGTGATATTTAATTGAGTAACATTTTCATGAGAAACACAGGAGGAAAAATAAGCTTCTGGTAGGACAGTAAGATTAAATATGTTATTAGTGAAGTTGACACGAGGAGAAGGGACATTAGAAGAAGAGGTTAAGAACAACATAAAGGAGTGGGAAGTACAGATCATGACAAGAGCTTGTAAGATTGTGAGAAAGGCTGAGATAAAAAAGTTTGTTTATATGGGTATAGTTTCCATGAGAAACAATACAATTAAAAAAGGGCAATCCTAGGTGCCAAGTTTGTAAATGCTATGGACTGAACAGAGATGTGGAAGAATTAGTAATTAGCATACAGAGGATAGGACCAGAGAGGCCTCTATTGGCCGATTTTATACTAGAGTTAGAGGGGTCAGAAAAGCTAAGAGTATGATTATTACTGGACAAATGTCCATGAGGGCCCCAGTCAAAAATGGTAAGATTAAACAGCAAGGGAGCATTACAAGGAAGGAGAGACTGGCAAGCGAGCCAGATGATATTGAGAGAGTTAGGGTCCCAAGTGGGATTCTGTCGCCAATGACTTACAGGAGAGGAATCATAGATATTAGGGGAGAATGAGGAGGAATTAATTGAGACAGCTCTAAAGAACATGAGATTAGCAGGCTGAGAACTAAATTTTGGAGAATAATGCAGATAGTGATGAGGGATGACTTGAGGGCAGAGGGAGTAAGGGACATTGGAGAAGCAGATAGGGGGTAAATTAGATAGGAATGTAAATGATCGATTGACAGGCAGCCAGTCAATGCTCTCAGTAAGGGGGCCAGATGGGGGGACCCAGTTTCCTCCAGTCCAGGTAGTATCATTAGAGGAGAGTGGGGGTTCAAGTTCCCACGAGGTAACTAAGTTGAATATAGGAAGGTTAAGCATATGTGTCCAATAATGGTGAGGAAGAGCTAAAGACAGTGGAGGGGAGTATATGAAAAGTAAGAGAAAGGAAATTCTAAGGAATTTCCAAATTACTTGATGAATCCAGGTGAAGTTGTGGGGACTTCTTTGGCTTTTCGTTGTCATTTTCTCCATCTGTGGGGTTTGGTTGATGTGAGGGTCTCTCCAATTCATGATAGAGCTTCACGTGTTTGGCTGGTAGCCATCGGAGGCCGTAGGAGTAAGTACATAAGCATACCCTCGCCCCCATGTTATTAGTTCACTAGGCCGTTTCCAAGATCCGTCTCCTAACACAATTTTATAAGAATTTTAGCCCGATTTTATGAGTTAGTTTGATGAGACATAAAGTGTTTTTCAACTGTACTGAGGCCATTTTTGTCATAATTCAGAAAGTGGAGGGTATAGAGAGCTAGTGCTATTATATTTCTTGGAGCAGCTTCTCTACTTCCCCCTTTTTGTTTCTTAATGATGCTTTTTAAGGTTTGATGAGTTTTTTCAATAATCGCTTGTTCTGTAGGATTATAGAGAATGCCAGTATTATGGGTAATATTCCACTGTTGGGTGAAGGTTTTGAATGCTAAAGAGGTATAACCAGGGCCATTGTCTGTTTTTAGGGTGTGGGGCTTTCTCATATGACTGTTTCTGGAAGGTAAGACTTAATATCCTGTTAGAGGGGTAGCATGAATGAATCCTGAGAAACTGTCACACGACACATGTAAATAGCGGAAGCAGCTGAATGGGGGATAACAGGTAACATCTGTTTGCCATATTTCATTAGGCTGAAGGCCCCTAGGGTTGGTACCTGAAGGTAAGTTAGGGTTAGTATAAAGTTGGAGACATGCTAGTATGATTTGTTTTGCTTGGGAATGGGTAAGATCAAATAGTATGACTAATGATTTAGCATTTTGATGATAAAAATCATGTGAGGGGGCGGATGTGGCTCAAATGGTTGGGCGTCCATCTGCCATATGGAGGGACCTGGGTTCGATCCCGGGACCTCCCGGTAAAATAAAAAATATATATATAGAAGGCGCATGGGCCGCCAGGCTGTGTGTGCTGGTGAGCCACTAGGCCCCAGGAGCCATGCAGCCAAATGATGACATAACAGGAGAGAGACGCAGGAGAGAGTCAAGACGAGATGCTCAGAAAACCAGGAACCGAGGTGGCTCAGGTGGCAGGACACCTCTCTCCTGCTTCAGAGGTCTCCAGGATCGAATCCTGGCGAAGACTGGAGGAGGAGGATGAGAAGAGATGGCAGGAAACAGACACAGAGAATTGCCCAGCGAATGGACACAAAACAGCAAATGGGGAAGGGGGCGGTTAAAATGGATAAAGTAAATAAATAAATCTTAAAAAAAAAAAAATCATGTGAAAGGCAAGCTTGTTGAAAGGCCACAGTTGCTCCTCCCAGGGCATCAGCTCGTTGATTCCCTTCAGTAAGGGGGCCTGGCAGCCCTGTGCAGGAGCGGAGCGTACATGGGTGATAAAAGTACATGGGTGATAAAAATAGGATGTTTGCATCTGTCTAATAAGGATTTTAGAGTTATGAAGAGGGAATATAATTCTAATTCTGGCAAAGGTTTTGTGAAAGCTTATTCTACATTTTTGAGAGCATAAACTATGTAACCAGAATCACAAATAATATTAATAGGTTGAGAGGGAAATTGTTTCAGTGCCATAATGGCAGTGGCTAACTTTGCTCTTTGGGTGGATTTATGATTTTTAGTAACTGTATGGTGCTAGTTAGACTGTGCATGCCAAGTAATGGCAGCTTTGGAGAGTTTTCCTGAACTATCTAGGAAAACATTGATTGCGTTAGGGAGGGGAGTAGGGCGTTTGAGGCTTAAAATAGGGAGTTGTTGAAGTAATTCATAGGCAGGCAAAGAAAATATAACTTGTTCTATAAATTTTGCGAAAGCAGTTTGGAGTTCTGTAGAATTAAAAAGGGCTTGTTGAAAAAGTTCTTGGGAAATGCAAATGTGGACAATATCAGGGTCAAAGCCAGTTAATTGTTGGCATCTGAGACGACCTTTGAACAGAATCTGAGCTAAATTATAAATATAAGTAGTAATGGTTTTTCGGGGAGTATTGGATAAAATGATCTACTCTAGACAACCCAATTGTAGAAGCAATTGTCCTATTAGTCCTGTGGGTGTGAGAGAGGTGGGAAAGGAACAATCTTATAGGAAGTTGAGGATCTCTGCGACTTAATTGCCTTTGTTGAATTGCGTGGTTAATGATCTCGACTTCTTTTAGGGCTTGGGGAGTTAATTCTCTAGAAGAGTTGAGATCGGCATTGCCTTTTAGGGTATTAAATAAATGTAACTGACAGGTGGGGATTCCTAGGCTAGTTCTTACACAAATGATGATTCCTAAAAATTTTTGCAAGATGTTAAGTGTTTTAATATTAGAAGGATCTAATTTTACCATTTGTGGTCTGACTGTTCTGGAAGAGAGTATATATCCTAAATATTTCCAGGGTTGAGTTAATTGGATTTTGTCAGGAGCGATTTGAAGGCTGGCTAAAGTAAGTTCATTTTTTAAATGTTTGTATAGTTTAGTTACAAGCTTTTTTGTGGGAGTTGCTATAAGGATATCATCCATATAATGATAAATGAGCGCTTGTGGAAAAGCAGAACGGGTAGGGCGTAAGGCTTGAAATACAAAATGTTGGCACGTGGTGGGGCTATTGGGCATTCCTTGGGGTAAAACTTTCCACTGATATCTGGTTAGAGGCTCTTGATTGTTAATGCTGGAAGGGAGAAGGCAAATTTTTCTTTATCGGCCTCTGCAAGAGGAATGGTGAAGAAACAGTTTTTTAAGTCGATAACTAATAACGGCCAATCTTTTGGAATAATGGCAGGATTAGGTAATCCTAATTGAAGGGCGCCCATGGGTTGGAGTTCGGCATTAATTTGGCAGAGGTCATGGAGAAGCCGCCACTTTCCAGATTTTTTAGGAATAACAAAAATGGGAGTATTCCAAGGGCTGTTTGATGGTTCAGTGTGTCCAGCTTTTTTTTTTTTTTTTTTTTTTTTTTTAAATTTTTTATTTATTCATTCATCCACCCCCCCGCCCGCGCTCGCCGAGTCAGCCAACCACGCCGCGCGTGGCGGGCCCTCCCCGCCCCCACCAGGAGGCCCCGGGAACCGAACCCGGGGCCTCCCACATGGCAAACGGGAGCCCCACTGATTGAGCCACAGCCGCCTCCCTGTGTCCAGCTTCTAATTGCTGCTTTACCAGCAAGTGGGCTTGTTCTAACTTTTCCCCTTTAAGCAGCCACTGCTCAACCCAAACTGGCTTGTTAGAAAGCCGGGTTAAAGGTAGGGGGTGAATTCGAGCAGCGGCCCCTACAAGAAAGGGGATGTTTTTAAAACTAAATTCCATTGGGTAAGTAAGTCTCGACCCCACAAATTCATGGGGCTAGGTAACACATAGGTTGAATGTAGCCCTTTTGCAAATCAGGGCCTATACCCTGGAGAGTTTTAGCACTTTGTACGGGTTTTTGAAAACCACCTATGCCAGTTATGATAAGTGCGGTTTGAAATGTTGGCCATTCTACGGGCCAGTCCTTTTGAGAAATAATAGAAATGTCAGCTCCGGTGTTGATTAATCCAATGAAGGATAGGTTTTGTATTCTGATTTGGAGCAGAGGTTTTTGCAGTTGTACAGAAGTTGTCCAATAAATAACCTTTTCTCCAGTGCTGCCAAAATTTTAATTTTCCCTAGCAACGTTTTTTGTCCCTGGAAACTGATAAGGTAATAACAGGAGCTGAGCTATTTTTTGTGCCAACAGGAATTACATGAAAATTAGAAGCTTGTATCATAATTTTTATTTCCCCTTGATAGTTTGAGTCTACGACTCCAGGAAGGATTTTAATGCCTTTGAGAGCAAGACTGGATCTTCCTATAAGGAGACCACCCAAACCTTGAGGGAGTGGTCCCCAGACCCTGGTTGGAGCTACATAAACAGAGTCTTGTTCTTTTAAAATTAATTCGATGGCAGTCATAAGGTCCAGTCCGGCGCTGCCACGGGTGGCTGTGCAAAGGTTGAGATTCTGCCGCGGCCTGGTTCCAAAACACTTGATTGCTGTTGTGGCTGTTGTTGTTGCTGGGGGCTGGGGAACGGAGGTTGCTCCTGGAGGTTTTGGGGGCCCTGGAGCTAGCGCCCCTCTTCCTGTTTCCTGTCAGAGGATTGCCATCTTTATTTTTGACACGGCATTGGTTTGCCCAATGCTTTCCTTTCTTACACTGAGGACAGAAGTGGGGAGTTTAACTCCGGGCTGATTTTGGGGGCTTTCCTTTTTAAAATGGTCATCCTCTCCACATTTAAAACAGGTTTGGGTAGCTTCAAGCACAGCTGAGAGAGCCTAGACTTTAAAGGTTTCTGTGCCTACATTTTGGCAGGCTTTGATAAATTCTCCAATTGTTTGAGCAGTAGTGCGAATATCAGTCCTGGCTCTTTGACAACCGATGTTAGCCATTTTCACAGGCCAATTGGAGAAGCAACGTGTTTGCTGCTTTTGAGCTGTCAATTTGACGGGTAATTGCATTTTGTAATTTATTCACAAAATCTAGATAGGATTCAGAGGCTCCTTGTCTGATGGTAGGGAAGGAGCCCTGTTTTTCTTTTAATTCAGGAATTTTACCCCAAGCATTTCTTGCTACTTTAGAGCACTGAGGAAAAAGTCTTTGACCTTGTTGTGCTTGAACACAAGGTTCAAGAAAAGTGCCCGTGCCTTGCAACACGTCCACGCCTATCGGTATTTGCACATTTGTTGCGATTGCTTGTTGAGAACATCCTTCTTGATATTCTAGTTGCCAGACACTATGCTGGGCTGGGGTGACTAACATTTTTACCAAAGATTTCCAGTCCCAGGGGCACATAAGGCACATAAGGTGGCCTCTACAATACCTCTGGCGAAAGAACTATGGAGGCCCTTGTCACTGATAATTTTTCTCAATTCTTTAAGTATAGAATAGGGAAGTGAATCATGTTGTGGCTGTCCATTTTGGAGAGCCACCAGGAAAATGCGGTATTCTCCAGCCTCTGGGGCTTCTTTTAAACATTTTTCCATAGCAGGGCAAGGTGTCTGAGTTTCAAAGAAGACTGAGGGTGGAGGAGGAGGAGGAAGAGGTGTTTCTTCCTTTTCAAGGAATACAGGGTTTTTCACTGGGAGCTCCTCTGAGGGAACTGTGGGACGAGACATATATAGTGAACACAAGGCTGCTTTCACTATGCTCCAGGTTATTAGGGTAGAAATGGGAATTTTTTCTCCTTGTTCATATCTTGTTTTTAAATTTTTTCCTACTTGCGCCCATAATTCCAAATCTAAAGTTCCTCTTTTAGGAAACCAAGGACAATACTTTTGAATTGTTTGTAATAGGGAGCGCAATTGACATTTTTGGGCTGTGCAATAAGCTTCTGTTAAGAGTTGTTGTAGGTGGCGGATGTTGCTCAAATGGTTGGGCATCCGTCTGCCATATGGAGGGACCTGGGTTCGATCCCCGGGACCTCCCGGTAAAATAAAATATATATATATAGAAGGCGCATAGGCTGCCAGGCTCTGTGTGCCACTGAGCCGTCGGGCCCTGGGAGCCATGCAGCAGGATGATGAGGTAACAGGGGAGAGACAAGACGAGATGCTCCGAAAGCTCCAGAAGCCAGGAGCTGAGGTGGCGCAGGCGGCAGAATACCTCTCTCCTACATAGGGAGGTCTCCGGGATCGAATCCTGGTGAAGACTGGAGGAGGTGGATGAGAAGAGATGGCAGGAAACAGACATAGAGAATTTCCCAGCAAATGGACACAAAAAACAGCAAATGGGGAAGGGGGGTTTTAAAAATGGATAAAATAAATAAATAAATCTTTAAAAAAAAAAGAGTTGTATTGTTTTTACAAAAATATCCTGTTCTTTGGAAATTCTTGGTCCCACGAAGATTTAGAAAATTCCCCTTACTGAATTCAGACACGTAGGCAACTATCCCCAGCGGGTGTTGCTGTTCCCTTACCTTGGGATGAGAGATTTCAGTTTTGATCCGGATAAAGTAGCCACTCCTTAACGTGTCAATTGTGCGGCTTGCTTGAGTCAAGTCGGGGTCACCACTTGCAGGAATCCGTCCTGCAAAGTCTTACGGGGATCTGTCCAGTAGAGCCCATGATGCCACAAAGAATTACTCTGAACACCAAGGTTGAGAGACGTGAGGGGGAGAACAGCTAAAGAAGCTATACTCCCGAGATGATCCCCAGCACAATTTTTTTTTTTTTTTTTTAAGTATAACATTCTTTATTTGTTCAGAATGCTTGATTTTTAGGTTAATTGATGTTAAAAATGGTTTGCTTTCCAATGAAGTTAACATTCAAAATTGTTAAATTCAACATTAAGAGTTTATAATAAAAATGGGCCTATACATAGTCTTAGCTGATACTTGAATAATATATACACCAAACAATGACATCTCTTCTTTTTATCAGAACATATTCACTCAATCAGATACAGAACTAAAGAAGCAACAGCACAATTTTTATTCAGAATTTTTTTTCACAGTAAAGGTCAGGGTGTCCGTGAGAAGGGGCAGGTAGGCAGTGCATATGTGAGGGTCGTTAAAACATCACAAGCATTCCAAGCAGAAAGATAAGACATATAGTAGCTTACATAAAAAATAAGGTAGAGGCGAAGGTTCTGGTCAACTAATTAACTGAACAGACCAAGAATGTTCCTGTTTAAGGTAGGAACTGATAGTGCTGACTTCCCTGCGTGGGCAGGGGAGCAGGCCTCTAAACCATCTCTTAGAAGTAAAGATCAGAAAATCCCACACTTCCCTTTGTTAACACTGTCAAAGTTCTTTTGCTGGGCAATAGTGGGTCAGGCACAAACTAAATATTTTAAGGTTCTATCTCTTTATGTCTATTTGAGGTATTCCTTTGGCTTACTAGGTTTACCGTCAGCAGTACAGGAAAACTTCGGGAATCCTTGGCTGCTTCTCCTCCCTGTGGTGCCACATCTGGCTCCCTGTCCTGAGACTCCTGATGTTCCCTGAAGTGTCGTGGTATCTCTCCAGCCTCTCCCATGGAGGACACCAGTCCTGTAGGCTGACACAGCCTCTCCAAGCTCTCCCCTGGACTGGAAAGACATCCAGGTTTTATTACATAGAACAGTCACCTCAGCATTTGTGCATCATCTGTAAGTGCTTTGGGTGCCTGTTATGTCCCAGTCCGTCCCAGCATGTGGCTTTGTAGCCCCAGCCCTGATTTGCAGAGCTGTTGTATGGGTTAGGGCGTGATGTCTCCTACAGACCCAGCACAGCGCAGTAAGAACACAGGCAAGAGTTGGAGACACAGGGCCTGGAGGAAGCCATGGTCCACTGTGCTCAATAACCAGAAAGGTTGGTGAGCAGCACCTCTGCTTAGCCGACTTACGATGCAGCCACAGGCAGGAGACGCCAGCATATTAAACTGCTGATGGGGAACTGCATTCCTCAAGGCTGCACTGGGCTGTGCCCTTAGGTTTAGTTGCTGCCCTGGTACTGGCCTGATGCCTGTATGGGGCAGACCTTCCCCTGGTCACAGGTGGCATTGCCTCCCAGGCCACAAGCAGGAGTTCTGATGGACTCGGGCGTCCACCTCCTTACTAACCAGAACATCTTCTTTGTGTCCCCCCCCCCCACACACTCCATTTCTCCCAGTGCTCTGGCTGCTCCCCCTTTTGACTCTCAATGCAATCAGCAAAAAGGGCTGATTAAACACACACACACTCTGCATGTGATAGACCCATCCACCCATGGTCCTATGGAGAACACAAGGGGGGACTTCTGGGCACCCTTATGCGGAGTGGAGGGAAGATATCTCAGACTCACCTGAAGGTAATTTACCTTCTTCAGGATATCAAGGCAACGTTCTGATACCCTTCTAACTAAGGCAGAAAGCACACATAGTTAGGGGTAGGGTGGGATACCGGAAATAGGGAAAGGAGGAGATGTTTCCTGCTTCCTCCCACTCCCAGATCAGCTCTCCTACCCCCAGCCATAGAGGCTAATCCCATATTCCAGTTCTCTACAAACATCTCATCTCATCACTTCAGTTTCAACGCATTCAAAGCTGAAACACTGTCATATTTGCTCCCAAGCAAATTCTTCCTCTTTGTCAACAACACTGCTATTGTCTTGTCATCCAGACTCAATGGAATAATTTCATTTATTCAGCATGCAGACAAGCTCCAATCAACAGAGAAGAGAAATTTCTGGAAATGAGCACCAGCTCAATCAGCAGTATCTGGGTTCTATTGTAGCCCAGTCTTTTTGGATATACTTTATGGATTTAATTACCTACAACTCCTTACCATTTGGGGCTGGTGCCCTCATCTTCTCTGTGAACTTTAATAATAGTGCCAGTGGTAGATTTGTCTGGTATTGAAAGTAGAACCCCCATAACCTCAAACTCATAACAAAGATGTTCAGAAATACTTTCACTTTAAGCATTCTGGGAAAACTTCAACCATTACAATAACCTTGTGTTTTTTTTTTTTGTTTGTTTGTTTTTGAAGAAGTTTGCTGCAAATCAAAAGACTATCCACCAAAGAATTAGAGGTCAATGGTAGAAGGCAACTCTGTGGAGGAAAGAAAACAGACTGGGAGGACCCCTCAGACTGAGCAGTCACTGTGTGGTGAGCAGAGGGCAGAGCTACTTGAGGAGAATTTGGACTGCTGAAAAGTAAATACAGCATAAGGCAGGCTTCCCCACTCAAGGAGCTTAAAACCATCTATTGGATAAAGGACATGAACACAAATACAAAGGGTCACACTTTAGACAGTGGCTAGGCTCCAAGGTGAGAATTGATCAAAATTACCCAAATGCCTATTTAGGTTGTATTTATAGGTCATGTTGTATGGGAAAAGACTATTCTATAAATATTAGAACCATATACTGCTTACCCTAAGAGAGAATATGAAACAAAACTTGATTGAGGGAATAGAAGTTTTGAGGGTCCCATCTCCCTCTCCCTCTCATGTGTGCTCATATAAGCAGAGTCACTGGAAATACAGTCTCCCTCTTTGTCTTACTCTTCTCTATTCAACACAGTTAAGTTTTCTAAGTTTATGCACACACTAGTCAATTCCCCTCAATAATACCAAACCACGTGAGAAATAGGGGTCCCCTCAGAGCCTTAAGGGGGTGCATGGAGAAAACATGGAGGTGAGAGCTCAGGGCTTCAGGGAGGACTTCTGAGCCTGACATTGAAAAGTGGATACCACTTAGAGAAGAATTGCAGAGGGCAGCCTAGAAAGATAGCATGAGCAGAGACACGGGAGCAGGAATGTGCAGAGCTTGTAAATTTAGGAAAGAGGGCTGGTCCAGGGTCACTGGAACTAAGATTTTGTTTGATGGGGAGAAGGTAGTGAGAGTAGGACTGGAAAGGAATCTGGTCTTTGCTCTACAGTCAAGGCCATTTCATGTACGTGCCACCACACTCAAGGAGAAGGCCACTGCACCGGCCTTGGGAATACAGACTCTTAGCACTCAAGATCCTCAGAGGTCTTCTGGAGACAAACTCCTCTGCCCATTCTCCTTAGGAATCTCCTCTACAGTATCTATACTTTGACCCCTCTGTGTGTGAGGGTACCTAGGAGTAAGGGCAAAAGAGAGGCTCTCTATGCACTAGGGTGACTATAGGCAAGTCACTGAGACTCAGTTTCTTCGGGTGTAAAATGGGACAATGACTTGCCTAATACATAGGATTACTGTGAAGACCAAATGGTTAGCAGAATGGGCTTTGGGGCTACATGGCCAAGTATCCCACATCTGCCCTGCCATTTACCAGCTATGGCATCTTAGATACTGATAAGTCCCTTTATTTCACTGAGCCTCGGGTTCTTTTCAATAAAATGGTTGTAATAATATCTACCTCATATGGTTGATATGAAGATCAACTGAAATAATAGTTATAAAATCATTGTGAGAGTAATTAATACCACTTAATTTTATACCTGAAAGTGGTTGAAATGAGAAATTTTATGTTGTATATATGTAACCACAATTTAAAAAAAGTAAAAATAGGTTAATTAAAAAAAAAAAAACACAAAAAAACCGCTGAGCCAAATGCATGGCACATATTATTCAGTAAATACTAGTTATTATAATGTCTGAGAAAATGACATAGCTCACAATGAGGTTTCATTGTCTAAAAACACATATGATTTGTCCCCCACAAAGAGTTCTTTTTGAAGATTGGCTATAGAGTGCGATCAAGTGCAGTAAAAATCCCAGAAACACTCGAAACGGCAAATTCTTTCATCTGCTACATCGCAGACGGCGCCGCGCCTCCAACCTGGCAGGCCCCGCCCCCAGCCGCCTGCGGCTCCGCCCATCAGGCTTTCCACCTGGCCCCGCCCCCAGGGCATGCACTCTCCCCCTCCCACTCAGACGCGCCTGCGCAATGTGGGTGGGCGGCTGGGGTTATGAGGGTGTTGTTGCGGCCGTGCTGGGGGCCCCTGCTGGCCTGCTGCGCCGCGGGGTTAAGGCCAAGTTCCCAATGGCGAGCGCTGGCCGGGCTCGGCGGAAACCCCAGCGGGGAGGAGGGCCAGGGCGCTAGAGCCCGAGAGAAGCCGCCTTGGCGGGTGCTCTTCTTCGGCACAGACATGTTTGCCCTCGAGGCGCTGCGGGCGCTGCACGCCGCCAGGTACCCAGGGGGGCTTGGGGGAGGGGGAGCTGCTGGGGGCTCCGAAGCCGAGCTTCCGTGGTCGAATCTCAAGGGTTCCGGGCGTCTCGTCAGGGAAAGCAGCGGCGCCGGAGGGTTGTGGGCCCAGATCTCGGCGTCTCTAGACTCCCGGAAGATGTGCTGTAACCGCCGGGTCAGCCCCTGGGCCCTGTGTCGCGACCGGTCTACACGCCCCGCTCCGGGCGCTGTCTGTCGTATGTCCAAGTGCGGACCCAGCGTCCTCCTCCCCCACGCCCCCGCGCCAAGCTGGTGCTAGACGCTTTGCATACTTTACCTCCGTCCAGCCCGCTACTGCCTGCCCGATTTGCAGGTGAGGAAACGGGAGTTTAAAAGACGTTAAGCGATTTTCGCAAGGTCATCATCACCCATCACTGGCTGACACTCAGACCGGGTCTGGCTTCAAAGCCCTCCCCTTTCCCCTTCCTCCTGCAGCCTTACGCACATCTAATTTGTACCCTCCAGTCCTGTGTGCTTGTTATTGCAAGGCACATGCATCCCTCAGCACACCCATGCCTCACACCTTCTCTCTTCTTGGTCTCCCTGGGATTCAGTTTTCTGAAGCTGAAATGAGGACATAGTCCAAAACCGGACTTTTTTTTTTTTCAAATGAATACATTTATAAATCAGAAGTCTTAGGTATACATTTTGTATTTATAAAGTTTAACAAATCTTGTTTATGGGAAAGAAAAAAAAATTATTTCATATCTTGCCTGTCCAGAAAATTCATGGTAAGTGGCAGCTCTACCCGTATGTACTGTTCTGTCTCCTTCCCCTCAACCTACTTGTTTTATTTCCTCACTCAGTTTTTCCAGAGGTCCCTTCATACTCACTTCTGTCATCTCCACCAAGTCTTTCCTACAAATGCTTCACAACACCCTCATATTTTGAAACCTTCCTCAATCCCCTTGTATCCTATTCCTTCCTCCACACACTCCCTGAAACACCCTCTTCACACCATGTTCCCTTTATGTGCCCTCTGTATACTGCTGTTAACCCACCTTGCCACATGCATCTCTCACTGCTTGTATCCTGACCCATTACTTGGCAGCTTTCTCTTTAGTGCCATCTTGCATATTCCTTTTCTTATAACTCCTCAACATGTACATGCAATGCATGTTTAATAAATAAATGTACAGCCCCAGGGTGCTGGAATACTATGCAGCAGGTAAATAGAATGAGGAAGTGCTACATATACTGCCATGGAATGATGCCCATGGTATATATTTTTGTTTGTGAAAAGTTATATATTTTATTTGAAAAACACATGGCTATAGTACAAAATTCAAAGGGATATATACTGAAAAGTCATTTCCTTCCACCTCTGTCTCCCAGTTGCCAGTTCCTCCTCCAGAGACAGTCACTGTTTTCAGTTTATATACAAGCATAAGTGTGTGTATGTGTGTGTCTGTGTGTGTGTGTATATATATATATATATATATTTTTTTTTTAATTTCTCTCTCCCCTCCCCCACCCCCCGTTGTTTGGGCTCACTGTCTGCTCTCTGTGTCTGTTCATTGTATGCTCGTCTTCTTTTTAGGAGGCACGGGAACCAAACCCAGGACCTCTCATGGGGGAGGGAGGCACCCAATGGCTTGAGCCACCTCTGCTCCCACATATGTATATTTAACACATTTTTTAAAGCTCAATAATATATCATATATGGCATTGTTAAGGGGGAAAAAACAAAATGCAGAACAGTATATATAATATGATCCCAGTTTTGGCAACTATGCTGTATCAGTTTCTTTGGGCACAAGAAATCTCTAGAACCATGCTGTCCAAACGGTAACCACTGGTCACATGTGGGTCTTTATATTTAAAATAATTGAAACTAAATAAAAGTAATTCAATTCTTCAGTCACACTAGTTTTAATCATTTAGCCCTAAATATTTCATGAGTTTAATCGTAAATATACCTTAAGAGTGTGCAAAATAGTTTAATTTGGGGTCATTGTCTTTAATACTAACTCACATTTTTTTCCCCAATCTTTCCAACTTAGGGAAAACAAAGAGGAAGCATTAATAGAAAAATTGGAGGTGGTCACGGTTCCTTCCCCATCACCAAAAGGACTGCCGGTGAAGCGTTACGCTTTGCAGTCTCAGCTTCCAGTGTATGAGTGGCCAGATGTGGGATCCGGAGAATATGACGTTGGAGTAGTGGCTTCATTTGGCCGACTTTTGAGTGAGGCCCTTATTCTTAAATTCCCCTAGTAAGTCTTATTGTTAAGGAAATACAGTATAGAAACCTTGGTCTTTGTAATGGACCTGGTATTTAAAGTGTGATAACTTCAACTCTAATTCTGCTTTCTTTAGTATTTTGTCTATTTTAGTATTTTCTCTTAAAATAAAAGACTTTACTAAGCATTGTTATCAAATTAATTAAGCTCCTTACCACTCTCTATGGACTCTCAGCCAGCCTCATTCAAATTCCGTATACATGTTGACAGTGCCCAAATTTATGCCTCCTGTGATGACCTCTACTTGAACTCCAGGCTCCTAATATTCAACTTCCTTCTTCACACTCTGGTTGGGTGTCTAATAGGCACCCCACATTGAAGATATCTGAAAACAAATTCCTGAACTTTTGCCCCAAACCAATTCCTCCCCAGATCTTCATCTCCATAAATGGCAATTCCATCCTCCTAGTTGTTCAGGCCCAAAACCCCAAAACCTTGGAATCTTCCTTGATTTCTTAGCTTATATCCCACATCCAAACCATCAGGAAATCCTATGAGCTCAGCCTTCAGCATCTGTGTAGAGTCTGACTGTATCTCATCACTTCCACTGCTGTCACTCTCACCTGTATTATCACAGTAGCCTACATGGTCTCTACAGCCCTTCCCTCTCTCGAGGCTTTTACCAACCCAGCAGCCAAAATGATCTTTTTAAAGCATCAACCAGATCATACCACTCTGCTCAAAATCCTCTGGTAGTTTTCTGTCTCATTCAGAATAAAAATCAAACTCTATGATGGCCTCCGAGGACCTCCTTGATTTGGGCACCTGCTGCTTCACCTCCTACTACTGTTCCCCTGGTTCACTCCACTCCAGCCATCCTAACTTCACTGCCGAGCCTTGAACTTGCCAAGCATTTACCTTCCTCAAGACTTTTTTTTTAAGGAGGTACTGGGGATTGAACCTGGGACCTTGTACATGGGAAGCAAGTGCTCAACCATTGGGCTACATCTGCTCCTCAATGAAAGTTGGGTTTTTTGTTTGTTTGTTTTGTTTTTAGGAGGTACTGGGGATTGAACCCAGTGCCTTGTAATGGGAAGCAGGCACTCAACCACTTGAGCTACATCCCCTCCCCTTCCCCAAGACTTTTATGCTTATCATTCTCTCTGCCTGGAAAGCGTTTCTCTCATATAGCTGCATGGCTTATTCCCTCACCTTCTTCCAAACTTTGCTCAAGTGTCACCTTATCAGTGAGACCTTCTTTGACTGCTGTTTAAATTGCAATCTCCCACCCAATATTCCTTATCCCCTTTCTGCTTTATTTCTGTCCATAGCAGCACCATCTAACAAATTTTTTACATTTTTTTTTTATTGCTTATCTACCACTTTTTGTACATAATCTCTCTGAGGGCAGAATTTTTTTTGTTTGGTTCACTGCCATATGTATCCCTAATACTTAGAACAGTGCCTACACGTGGATTATGCTCAGTAAATAATTGTTGGATGAGTGAGGCTGGTCTGAACAGTGAAACTTAGAATACATAAGACTTTCTGTCTCACACACACACACATGCTCAAGGGTACACTCATGCTGATCATTAAACTAATGACAGGTTAGTAAAGTAAATTGCTCAGCAGTGAATGATAGATACGTTAGGATAACTGGCAAAGGTGAATAGATCATTCATTTAATGGGGATTCAAGAAGCTTGTTTTAGGCATTCTTTATGTAAACTAAGTGAAATGAGGGTAATTATGATGTGACTAAATTATAGAGTTCACAATGTCCATCAAATGCATAATAGAGTTTGAATGATTCTTCTCAGGTAGTAATAAATGCATTTTTTGGTTTTGTGAAAAATTGCCAAACATCATGAGCTATTGTCAAACATCTTTGGAACAATGAGTAGTTGTTACTCTGTTTTAAAGTAGGTTTCATTACTTGCTTATAGTAAAAGAATGAACTTGTCTTTAATTCTTTCATATTAGGTCACACAAGACTAGATTTAACTGTCATTTTTTTCAAAATTTCTGGAAAAGTTTAATGATAAAAAGTAGCATAGTAGTTTAGGTAGATGTAACTAAAGGGCGAAGCCCACTTGCATACTAATGTCTGCATTTTCTAACTCAGTGGCATATTGAATGTCCATCCCAGTTGCCTCCCGAGGTGGCGTGGTCCAGCCCCTATAATCCATACAGTGCTCCATGGAGACACAGTTACTGGAGTAACAATTATGCAAATTAGACCTAAAAGGTACAGCACATTTTATTTTCTTGAGATTTTTGTGATTTTAAATGCTTATATCAGTCTGGGATGGGGAAATGTAGTGGGTGGTATTCACTAATTTCTGTAACTCCAGAGTACTTCCTTTGCTTTTGTATCTTTTCTGTTTTTTTACCTGATTTCTAACACAGGCCATTTGTCTTTTGATATTTATTCAATGTCTCTTTAAAATCCTTGTGAAATTTTTAATTTTTAATAGAAATAAATTATATTATTAACAATTGGATTTCTAGAAAATACACTGTAAATGAGAGAAGGATTTTTGTGTGTTAGTTGTTATGAGTTTTGGTTCTGCTGGCCTTGGTTTCTAGACTGGTCAAAATTTTTTTGGAACCTCAAGTAAGAGTACATTGCATAACAATGTGTAATGTAATTGTCTTAAAAATTTATCAAACTTACAACTTAAGAAACTGTTGCTTAAAATTGCTTGAGTTTATTAAGTCCCTGCCTGTGATCAACTAATGTCCTATAGAAAAGAACAATTCACAAATTCACAGGCACAATACGATATCTGAGATTTGCTTTAACATATTTTAGGGAAAAAAAGGGAAGCGTAGATGAAGAAAGAATAGCAAAATGTTGATAATTCTAAAATCTAGGTGATATGTGTGTGGTGATTCATTATAACAACTATTTTCATGAATGTTTGTACTTTTTCATTATGAACTTTTTATTAAAGCTCACAGGTTGAAAAATAGAATAAACAAAACTATAAAGTTAGATATTTAAAGTAAAGCATATTTATAATGAAAACCCATGGCCAATGTTTACAGAGCCTGATGCGAATTATAAGATTTGTGAGAATGCAAATACACTTACACCTACTTATAATCACCAATGATTATAATCTAGGCAAAACTCTTTTCCTTTGAGGAAGGAAATACAGAAATAAATAATTATGAACTTCTTAATTGTACTTTCTTCAAAAAAAATACTTTGCTGTATGCTTTCAGTGTACAGATAGTCTTTTCATACTACTTATTACTAATGGTAGAATTATTTGTAATTGCAATTAAAACCCTGATATGCAACAATATACTTTTTCTCTGTAGGAAAAATAAATTTTAAATCTAAATACCTGCCAGTTTTTGTTCTCCCTTCTTTCAGAGTGCATTTTTCCTCTTGCTAATGGCTAAGAATTGTGGCTGGGTAACCACCTTTGTGGCATGTAAACATTGATGTAGACAAATATAATTGATCTTAGTCAGTAATCATGTTATTTGCTTTTTATTGTTTTTCTAGGTTTGATGTAGGCCCAATTCTCAAACAAGAAACTCTTCCTGTGCCACCCAAGAGCACCGCAAAGGAGTTGGAAGCAGTGTTATCAAGACTGGGTGCCACCATGGTACAATTCTCCAACATTCCACTATTTTCTATTGGTTTAATAGGTTTCCTAAATGGTTATGATGAAAGGAACAATTTTATAATATGTAATTTTAAGCTACTTTAAAAAAAGAGTGGTTTCTATCCCCGGTTTCCTAAAATTAACCTGGCATTTGTGACTTCATGTAAGGCTTTGCGAATATATGCAGATTAGATTTTTTTTTTTTTTAATTGTTATTATTTTTAGGAGGTACTGGGGATTGAACCCAGGACTTCATATATGGGAACCAGGTGCTCAACCACTGAGCTCCATCCGCTCCCTAGAAAAGGTTCTTAATAAAGGCTTTCAGATGAATCAGGTGATCATATATGGTCTACCACACTTCACAGTGAAGCCTTTTGACTCTTCTCAGTTTTACTTTCATATATGCTCCCTGCATCCCTGTCAGACTGAACCAATAGCCATTTTCCTAGTGACTATTAGCTCTCCTCCCACTTCTGTGCCTGTATTCCAGTCATTGGTTTTGCTAGGAATTCCCTTTCCCATCTTATCTTTATCCACTGGAATTCTGCTGCATACTCTAGGTATAAATGATTTCTCTTCCTGTGGAGACTTTGTATAGCTCATTGAATCTGCATATAGTAGAGTCTGTGTAAATGCTTAATGACTAAATTAATGATTTTCATATGAACTAGTTAATTTTATACAGAGGAAAACTTTTTTCCCCTAACTATATAGACAGTACTTCCTATTCTAGGCACTTACCTCCAAACTGTTATTATAATAGTGGCTGCCATTTATTGAGTACTGACTTGTATGCCAAGATTGTTCTACATCCTCGATGGACTTTTTTTTTATACTCTCACAACAAACCTTTGAGTGCTGTCAATTATTTTATAGATGATAAAGTTGGAGGCCACAGAGAAGTAAAATAACCTATCCTTGATAACACAGCTAGTAGGTGGTAGAACTGGGATTTGAATCCAGAGCTGTGTGACTTGAGAGTACATTCTCATTCTGAGAGGCTCCACTGCCTTCTTCCCTGTGGGATTAGAGTTGTGAACAGCTGAGCATAGGCTGTCCTGATACCAAAAGGTGAAAAATCATTGACCCGTGCTCCCCAGAGAACAATATCTCTACTAAAACTCCACCAAATAGCTACTTAACTCGCAGCTGAAGCTAATTTACTTCCTCACCCTACCAAACAGCTCTTTTAAAGTTATAATTAATTTCAGGGTGCTGAATTGTAATGTATTTTTGCTTTTGTTCTTCTGTTCATCTTTTTTTTTTTTTTTTAATTATTTATTTATTCATTTATCCCCCCCTTGCTGCTCGTGCTCGCCGGGTCAGCCAACCACGCTGCGTGGGCGGGCCCGCCCCCACCAGGAGGCCCCGGGAACCGAACCCGGGGCCTCCCACATGGCAAACGGGAGCCCCACCGATTGAGCCACAGCCGCTTCCCGTGTTCATCTTGAATATATATTGCTCTCCTTTTTTTGTAGCTTATTTCAGTTTTGAAAAATTTGCCTGAAAGTTTGAAAAATGGAAAGCAGCAACCAACTGAGGGGGCAACATATGGTGAGTGAAGGCTGCAGAGACTCTTGCAGCTTTCATAAGGTTTTGTTTCTCTTGTAACATCTGAATACTCTAACTTCTTCACTTACATGTTTCCCTTAATTTTGATTAAATATTGAGTGTCCATGTATATGTCCTTTTCCAGAGAGTGGTTGGCAAGGTCTCCCTCTTCTTTTCAGCATGTAGCCTCATGAAAGATGGGAAAATTTTTTCCAGCTTTTTACTGTGAAAATTATGAAACAGAGATAAGTTGAAAGACTTAATACAATGAACACCTATTTACCCCAGAGTTAACAATTAATATTTGGCCATATTTTCTTTTCTTTTCTTTTTTTTCTATGTATGTGTGTATTTGGTATGTATGTTTTAATTTTTGCTGAATCATTTGGAGGTAAGCATTATGATCTTTTATTCCTAAATACTTGAGCATACATATCCTAAGAAAAATGGACAGTTCCCTAATAGCATCTATTTAAATTTTCCTAATTTTCTAAAAATGTATTTTATAGCTGTTTTTTATTTTCCCAAACTAAGGTCCAGTTATAACTAGTTGTAATGTCTGTATAGTCTCTTAAAGATTTTTATTTATTTATTTAGTTATTTAGTTAGTTAATCCCCCCACTCCTCGTTGTTTGCGGTTGCTGTCTGTTCTCTATGTCCATTTGCTGTAAGCTATCTGTGTCTGCTCGTCTTCTCTTTAGGAGGCACCGGGAACTGAACCCGGGACCTCCCATGTGGAAGAGAGGCGCTCAATCACCGGAGACACCTCAGCTCCCTGGTTTGTTGTGTCTCTCATTGTCTTTCCTCTTTGTGTCCCTTCTGTTGCATCATCTTGTATCAGCTTGCCGCGCCTTCCCGCTGTGCCAGCTCACCTTCTCCAGGAGGCACTGGGAACTGAACCTGGGACCTCCCATGGTTGCTTGAGCCACGTCCGCTTCCCTGTGTAGTCTCTCTCTCTCTTTTTTTTTTTTTAATAACTATTTATTTATATTAACTTTTACTGGGAGGTCCCAGAGATCGAACCCAGGTCCCTCCATATGGGAGATGGACGCCCAACCATTTGAGCCACATCCGCCCCCCATGTGTAGTCTCTTTAATCTAGAATAATTCCTCCACTATATTTTTCCTTCCATGGCATTGACTTTTTTTTTTTTTTAAAGATTTATTTTATTTATTTATTTCTTCCCACCCCCTCATTGTTTGTACTTGCTCTCTGTTCCTTGTGTCCTTATGTGCTTATCTTCCTTTTTTTTTTTCTTTAGGAGGCACCAGGAACCAAACCTGGGGCCTCCCATGTGGGAGGGAGGTGCTTAATCATTTGAGCCACCTCCTCTCCCTGCTTTTTTTGTGTTTCTCATGTTTTCCTCCTTGTGTCTCTTGTTGCATGAGCTTGCCGCACCAGCTTGCTGTGCCAGCCCGTCTTCTTTTGGAGGCACTGGGAACTGAACCTGGGACCTCTCATGTGGTAGGCAGGAGCTCAATCGCTTGAGCCACATCCGCTTCCCAACATTGACTTTTTTATGAAACCAGGCTTAACATTTTGAAAAGATTATTTCATATAAGATACTATGCTTCAGTGGTATTTGTTTTTAAATTTAGGGATTTTTTATTTTATGATTTAGTTTTATTTTTCTAATATGTAAAACATTTAAAAGTATATACTCAGAGAAGTCTTGCTTCTGTCCCTATTCCCATCAATCCTATGGTATCACGTCAGTAAGCCATAAGATCAGGTTGCACCAAGGCTAGTGAACAAATTTTTGTTCATTTGATTGAGGTGGTGACCACCAGATATTTCCAGACGTGGTTTTTCTTTTACAATTAGCAGGTAATCTGTAAGGTAATACTATGGCACTGTGCAGGTATCCTGTTCCCTAACAACCTTTCACCTGGTGGTTTTAACATGGATTAATTCTCCTTGCCCAAATGAATTATTTCATTAGGAATTACAAAATGATGATTTTCCAGTTCCTATTACATTTAATAGTTGCATTGTTCTGGAAACAAGACCTTTTCCTCATTAGTTGGGGATGAACTTTAGTTCATCTTAAAATGGCAAGATAAAGGCTTAATTTTTCTCTTTCTCATCCATTTTTAGAGTAAAGACTTGGTACTTTAATCACCTTCAGTTATGGTGGCAATAGAGGTTTCTTTTGGGGGGAATATCATTTGGCTTATGGATTTTCATTTATTGTGTTTTACAGTTAATTGCAGTCATAATTCTTTGTGCTGTTCAGATTGTCCTAAATTTGGCCAGTTAGAGCACCTTAATTATAATTAGTCTTTCAGTGCTTCCTTGCTTTCTGCCACAAGAGGTCCCAGGCTCACCTTGTAAATTCCCTTTCCCCACATTGTAATCAGCCATTCCTTTAGGGAACCCTTATTCATTTTAGTGGAAGGTGACATTTGGAGACCATCTAGCACAACAGTGTGTTCTGAGATGGGAAGTCAGTGGACAAAGCAAGGCATTATATTTTAAAAAGTCATGAGTTCAGATAGTTTCTAATTCAAATTTAATGTTACAGTTTTTTTTTTCTCTTATGCTATCTTTTTTATTAATATTAACCTATCCATTTGTTTATTATTTGATATGCATAAAATAATTTCAAAATCACAATACCAATATTACTACTGACAGTAAAATTACTGAGATTCAAGATTTCTCTGTGGTTTGTTGTTGTTGTTGTTCTGCTATCCTACTAAGGGTATACAGTCAGTACTGTGTTCAAACTTACTGGCAATCATTATTTTTTGTCTGAGGCTTTGTTACTCACTTTGATACATAATTAGGTTAATTTGTTTCAGTTTTCAATTTTAGGGATTGCCCATTTTTACTTTATGATTGAGTTTTATTTTTTGAATATGTTAAATATTTACATGGTTCACAATTTAAAGCTATTTTAAAAGGTATACTCAGACCAGTGTCACTTCCATCCTTACTTCCTCCAATCCTGTTTCCCTCCTGTATTAGTCAGGGTTCTCTAGGGAAACAGAATCAACAGATGTCTGTTAATAATATGAGATTTTATAAGAGTCTCCCTCGTGATGGTGGGGATGCACAAGTCCAGGTTCTGCAGGCAAGCTGCAAACCAGGGGCTCCGATGAAAGTCCAGCGAAGGTCCTTGGTGAGCTTCCAGGAGACGTTAGCTGTCCAAAGACGAGCTGGGAAATTCTCTCTGAATGCTGAAATCACTTCCCCTTATAAGGCATTCATCTGATTGGATAAAGTGTCACTCATTGCTGACAGCAGTCTTCCTGGCTGACATAGATGTAATCAGCTATCTATGCAGTAAACTCACTGGTAACTAAAGTCTATAAATGTCCTTGTATTACAATTAGCCCAGTGCTTGCTTGATAAACACCTGGGCACAATTACCTTGCCAAGGTGACATATTAGCCTAACCATCACACCTCCCTTGAGAGTAGTTATTTTTAAGGACTTATTTACTTTTTTCCATTTTAAAACCCCCCAGTAGTTATTTTTATTCATTTTTGATTTAGCCTTTCAATGTTTCCTTTTGCCAAAATAAGCAAAATAATAATAAAAACAAACTACATAAATTCTTATTTTTCCTTTTTTCTTACACAAAAGGTAGCATAAAATGAACACACTTCTGTACCTTTCTCTTTTTACTTTCAGTGTATTCTGGAGATCACAACCTATTAGTAAGAAGAGATTTTACTCACTCTTTTTTTTTATGATGGCATAGATCTCTGTTGTGTGTGTATATATCATAGTTTATTCAACAGATGCCCTATTGATGGGCATTTGGGTCATTTCCAGTCTTTTGCTATTTCAAACAATGCTGTAATGAGTAATATTAAATATATGTTACTCCCTAATCTAATATGTAAAATATTGCATCTTGTACCACTTTTAATTTACATTACTCCTGTGGATAAAAGTGAAAATCTTTTCATATGTTTGAAAACCATTTCATCTGTTTTTGCCCATTTTTCTCTCAGGTTTTTGGTCTTTTTCTTTTCATTTTTCAGGAGCTTTTTATATGAAAGGGAAAGTAACCCTTCGTAGTATAAATTGCAAATATTTTATTTTAGTTTGTCATTTGTCTTTCAACTTGGCTTATGTCATTTCTTCTTGCCCTGAAAAAGTTTATTTTTATATGGTTGTATTTATCAATCTTTTCTTTAATTCCTTCTGGATTTTGAGTTATAATTAGAAAGATTTTTTTTTTCTCTAAGGTTATAAAGAAATTCACCCGTATTTTCTTCTAGTACTTGCATGGTTTATTTATTTATTTTTTACCTGTATATGGAAAATTCCAGACATATACAATAACGGAGAGAATAATATAAAGAATTCTCTTGTACCTACCATTCTGCTTCAACAATTATCAATTCATGGACATTGAACCTGATATTCATTCTTGCTATTGACTTTATCTTGTAGCCCCTAAAATATCTGCTGGTACCAGTTGTATAAAATGGGAGGAACAAACTTCAGAGCAAATATTCAGACTTTATTGTGCCGTTGGAAATACAGTAAGTTGGAATTCATATTGCAGTTTTACCTAATTGTTTGTGTGTGTCTAATTTATTTTCTGATTATTTTTGTTTTGGATGGACTCTCATAAACTAAACCTAGGAAACCTTAAATTCATTTTTAAAATATTCTTTAAATCTTAAATTTTTATACAGGCCTTGGAATTCACAAATCACTTTTCAAACATATATTTTGCTATTTCTTATAACCTTGGGAAGAAGTTAGGGCAAGTTTTATTATCCCCATTTCATAGATAAGGGAAATAAAATTAAGATGATCAACTAAGGGATGCCTAAGTCACTAAATAATGAACTCAACTCTTCCAAAGCTTTTTTCCAGTATGTCTTTCTATCTTTGGCCAATTTTTGAGTACAGATTCTTAAGTCTTTGAATTCCACATATGGTACACAAAATGAGTTGTGTCATAACAGTTTGTTAAAATATCTGAGTTCAATTCTCAGTTCTTTGGCAAATTTTTGTCCTTTTTTCCTTCATTTTGATAGCTTCTTGTGTTGTTTGAACTCTAGAACAACCAACTATAGGGTTTTTAATGGAGCTTCTGTGTTATTAATGTTGAGTAAAGTGAGGAATATCTACAGCATGCTAAGCTTGTTAGTGAGGATCACATTGTGGTCCCATTTTAGAATTGAAGAAATCAAGGCTTAAAGTAGATAATTAATGAATATTTATTGAATGTTGTTCAAGGTCACATACCTAGTTAGTGAGAGTCAGGTTTTGAACCTGCTCTGTCTGACTTTGAACTCTATACTTTTCCCACTATAGCAGAGTGGCATAGGGGAAGGAGCATGGACTTTAGAGCCAGACAGACCTGAGTCCCAGCTTGTTTCTGCTACTTCTTAACTTTATAGCCTTGGGAAAGTTATTTAACCTCTGAGTTTTTGTTTGTTCATCAGTAAATTAGGAGTGAGATAATGTAGAAAGCATCTAATACATTATCTGGCACAGAGTAGATACTCATTAAATGAAAGCTACTATTATTCATTCATTTATTAAACAAAATATTTATTAAAAGCCTGTTATCGGGAAGAGGTGAGGGAGTAAAAATGGATATAAATAAATAAATAAATAAATAAATAAATAAATAAATACATAAATCCTTTAAAAAAAAAGTATAGGGGAGTAAGATATGGACTATAGTTGGTAGTAATACTTTGACGATGCTCTTTCATGATATGTTAACAAATGTTTCAAAACAATGCAGGGTATTTGTGGAGTGGTGATGTGTGGGAGCCCTGTATGATGTTATGCATGTTTGTTTTTTTAAGTTCATTATGTTTACTGAACACTTATAATTTATGTATGTTCATGTATGAATGATATACTTCAATAAATTGTTTAAAAAAAAAAATGAGGGAGAAAATAAGACATTCCAGATAAACAAAAGCTGAGGGAGTTCCTCATTACTAGACTGGCCCTATATGAGATGGTAGAGTTCTGCAGATTGAAAGGAAAGAAAATAGACAATAGATTGAAGCTACAGTAAGAAGTAAAGATCTCCAGTGAGGGTAATGACAAGGGTAAATATAAAATGCCACTACTATTGTATTTTTGGTTTGTAATTCCACTTTTTACTTCCTACAGGTTCTAAAGGTCAAATGCAATAAAATATGATGTATCAGTCAAAAAAAAAAAAAAAGCCTGTTAAACGTCAAGCACAATTCTAGAGATACAGGTGGTGGGAGAAAACAAAAATAAGCATATAAGAAAAACATTAGTGTTGTAAATTTCTTGATGAGAATTAAAATAGGGTAATGTGATAGAGAAATCAGAGATTATTTTACAATGGGTAGATTGGGAACGCCTCTCTGAACTGACATTTAAGCTGAGATCTGAAAGACAAGGAGAGCCAGTCATGCTGAGATCAGGGAGAGGGCATTTCAGGCAGAGGGAACAGCTAATACAAAACCCAAAGTGGGAAAGAGCTGGGCACTTTTCATGGAAGCAATGAAGGCTGATGTTCCATCCTGGGATGGAACATCCCAGGCAAGATGGAGAGTGGTGTAAAATGAGGTCAGAGACGAGTGAATAGGATTGATATACAGTGGGGAGTTATTGGAGGGCTTGAAGCAATGGGATTAGATATATGTTCTTTTATATATTTATACATATATATATTTACATATATATGTTATTAGAGAAGTTGTGAACTTACAAAACAGTCATGCATTCATAATGTATCAGACTATTACCACTAACTATGGTCTATAGTGTACATTTGGTATATTTTTTCCACACTTCTATTATTAACACAGTATTTTCTCTGACATTGATCCAAGAATATTAAAATATTGCTGTTAACTATAGTCCATAAGTTACATAAGTTACATTAATTGCATTTTTCCCATGCACCTCCATATTCTTATCACCTAGCAATAGTGGTGTACATTTGTTCATAGAAGAACATAGAAGAACATCCTTGTATTTGTGCTTTTAACCACAATCCTCATCCACCTCTGGGTTCACTGGGTTATTCAGTCCCTAGATTATTCTGTAGCTTTCTTTCAATTGACATTTACATCTCTAGACTACCCCTTTCAGCCACAATCCCATTTATAAACCAGCCATGTTAGTTATACTCTCTATAATGTGTTACCACCAACTCTATCCATTTCCACACTTTTACAGTCAAGCTAATTAAAAATTCTACATACATTAACCATCAGTACCCCTCCTCAGCCCTTATCCTATCTCCTAGTAACCTATACACTACATTTTAACTCTATGTGTTTATTCTTCATATTTAGTTCATGTTAGTGAGTCCATATAATATTTGTCATTTTGTGCTTGGCTTATTTCACTCAGCATAATGTCTTCAAGTTTCATTCATGTTATCATATACGTCCCAATTTTATTTCTTCTTACAGCAGCCTAGTAGTCCATCATATATATATGACACATTTTGTTTATCCATTCATCAGTTGGTGGACACTTGTGTTGTTTCCATCTTTTGGCAATTGTGAATAATGCTACTGTGTGAACATGGGTGTGCAAATGTCTGTTCACATCCCTGTTTTCAGTTCTTCTGGATATATTCCTAGTAGAGGGATTGCCAAATCATACAGCAGTTCTATATTTAGCTTCCTGAGGAACCATCAAACTGTCTTCCACAGAGGCTATATACCATTCTACATTCCCACCAACAGTGAAGGTTTTGATTTGCATTTCCCTAATAGCTAGTAGTATTGAACATTTTTTCACATGCTTTTTCACCCTTTGTATTTCCTCTTTGGAGAAATGTCTATTTAAGTCTTGACCATTTTTTAAATTGGATTGCTTGCTCTTTTATTGTTGAGTTGTATGATCTCTTTATATGCAATGGAAATCAAACCCTTATCAAAAATGTAGTATCCAAGTATTTTCTCCTTTTGAGTCGGCTGTCTTTTCACCTTCTTGACAAAAGTTTAAGTGTGAAGAGGTCCCATTTATCCATTTTTTTCTTATTATTGCTTGTGCTTTTGATGTAAGGTTTAAGAATCCACCACCTACCACCAGGTCTTGAAGATGTTTCCCTACATTTTCTTCTAGGAGCTTTATGGTTCTAGCTTTTATATTTAGGTCTTTAATATATTTTGAGTTAATTTTTGTATAAGGTGTGAGATAGGGGTTCTCTTTCTTTCTTTTGGATATGGATATCCAGTTCTCCCAGCACTATTTGTTAAATAGCCTGTTCTTCCCCAGCTGGGTGGGCTTGACTGCCTTATCAAAAATCACTTGACCTGGGAAGCGGCTGTGGCTCAATAAGTGGGGCTCCCGTTTACCATATGGGAGGCCCTGGGTTCGGTTCCCGGGGCCTCCTGGTGGGGGCAGGCCCGCCCACATGGCGTGGCTGGCTGGCCCAGCGAGCACAAGCAGCGGCGGGGGGGGGAATAAATGAATAAATAAATAAA
The DNA here is from genome assembly GCA_026826555.1 of Tolypeutes matacus. Classification (NCBI taxonomy): domain Eukaryota; kingdom Metazoa; phylum Chordata; class Mammalia; order Cingulata; family Chlamyphoridae; genus Tolypeutes; species Tolypeutes matacus. The sequence goes on from JAKSZT010054396.1 coordinate 15,324,169, forward strand.
ATCTTTATAAAAAAAAAAAAAAATCACTTGACCATAGATGTGAGGGTATGTTTCTGAACCATCAGTTCAGTTCTCTTGGACTCTATGTCTATCTTTATGCTAATACCATGCTGTTTTTACCACTGTAGATAGGTAGTATGATTTAAAGTCCAGAAATGAGAGTCCTCCAACTTTGTTCTTCCTTTTTAAGATGTTTCTGGTAATTTGGGGCCTATTACCCTTCCAAATAAATTTGATAATTGTGTTTTCCATGTCTTTAAAACAGGCTGTTGGAATTTTTATCAGGTTGCATTGAATCTGTATATAAATTTTATTTCTGTTGCCATTTCTTCTTTGACCCACTGATTATTTAATGGTGTGCTGTGCTAGTTAAATCTCCATATATTTGTGAATTTTCCCTTTTCCTGTGTGTTGTTGATTTCCAGCTTTATTCCATTATGAACAGAAAAAGTGCTTTGTATAATTTAAGTCCTTTTAAATTTATTGAGATCTGCTTTTTGACCCAACATATGGTCTATACTGGAAAAAGATCCATGAGTACTTGAGAAGAATGTATATCCTACTGTTTTTGGGTGCAAGTTCTGTATATGTCTATTAGGTTTAGTTTGTTTATCATATTATTCAAGCTCTCTGTTTCTTTATTGATACTCTGTTCAGATGTTCTGTCCAATGATGACAGTGTATATTGAAGTCTCCTACTATTATTGTAGAGAAATCTGTTTCTCCTTTCAGTTTTGCCAGTGTTTGCCTCATGTAATTTGGGCCATCCTGGTTAGGTGCATATACATTTATGATTGTTATTTCCTCTTGGTTAATTGCCCCTTTTATTAGTACATAAAGACCTTTCTTATCTCTAGTAACAGCTTTGCTTTTAAAGTCTATTTCATCTGATATAAGTATAGCTAACTCCAGCTTTTTTTTTGGTTACTGCATGCATGGAATATCTTTTTTGACCCTTTCACTTTCAATCTATTTGTGTCCTTGGGTCTAAAGTGTCTCTTGTAAACAGCATATAGATGGCTTATATTTTCTTATCCATTTTACCAGTCTGTATCTTTTGATTTGGGTGTTTAATCCATTAACATTGAATGTTATTATTATTATTATTATTATTATTTTTTTTTTAAAGATTTTTATTTATTTATTCATTTATCCCCCCCTTGCTGCTTGTGCTCTCTGGGTCAGCTAACCACGCCATGCGGGCGGGCTTTGCCTCCACCAGGAGGCCCCGGGAACCGAACCCAGGGCCTCCCATATGGTAAATGGGAGCCCTACTGATTGAGCCACAGCCGCTTCCCTGAATGTTATTATTATAAAGGCAGTTCTTAATTCACACATTTTGAAGTTTGAGTTTTATCTGTAATATCTTATTTTCACCACACTTTTTACACTTTTAGTTACTTTTACTGGTATAATCTTCATTTCTAGACTCTCTTCCAAGCCTTTTCTGTCTCCCCCCCTTCCCCCCCAAGCTGTAGCACTCCCTTTAGTATTTCTTGCAAAGCCAGTCTCTTGGTTACAGGCTCTCAGTTTCTCTTTATTTGTGAATATTCTAAACTCGCCATCATTTTTGAAAAACAGTTTTGCTGGATATAAATGTCTTGGCTGGCAGTATTTCTCTTGCAGTATCTTAAATACTGCCTTCTTGCCTCCATTGTTTCTGATGAAAAAATCAGCACTTAATGTTATTGGGCATTGCTTCTATGTGATGCATTGCTTTTCTCTTGCTCCTCTTGGCATTCTCTCTCTGTCTTTGGCATTTGACATTCTGTGTTACGGAGTAGGTCTATTTGGATTTATTCGGATGGGAGTACATTTTGCTTCTTAGACACAGATATCTATGTCCTTCAATAAGGTTGGGACATTTTCTACCATTAGTTCCTTGAATATTCTTTCTGCTTCTTTTCCCTTCTCTTCTCCTTCTGGGACACCCATGACATGTATGTTTGCATGTCTCTTGCTGTCATTTCGTTCCCTGTGACTGTTAAATTTTTTCCGTTCTTCATCTGTTCTTTTGTATGTTCGTTTTTGGAGCCCACGTCTTCAATCTCACTGATCCTTTCTTCTGCCTCTTCAAATCTGCTGTTGTATGCCTCCAGTGTGTTTTTAATTTCATTTAGTGTGCCTTTCATTCCTATAAGATCTGCTGTTCTATGTATGCTTTCAAATTCTTCTTTGTGCTCATTCAATGTCTTCTTAATACCTTTACTCTCTTTAGCCATCTCATTGAATTTATTAAGAAGATTTGTTTGAACATCTATGATTAGTTGCCTCAACTCCTGAATGTCATCTGAAGGCTTATCTTGTTCCTTTGACTGGGCCATATCTTCCCATTTCTTGGTATGGATTGTAATTTTTTGTTGGTGTCTTGGCATCTGGTTTACTAGATGTATTTATTCTGGACACAGTTTCTCTCTTTAGTCTAGGGCTTTCTATTTGATTGGCTTTTTGCTACAGCCTGTCTTTGATACTTGGGTCAACTTAATTTGGAACTTTTTTTTTTTTTTTTTTACCGGGAGGTCCCAGGGATTGAACCCGGGTCCCTCCATATGGGAGACAGACGCCCAACCAGTTGAGCCACATCCGACCCCATAATTTGGAACTTTATAGTGGCTCGCATTTAGCCACTCTGAATTTTTTCAGCTGTTTTTCATCTGTTTCTTGCTTTTTCTCCCTTGCTGGTTGCATAGTTGGAGCCAAGGGTGAAGTTGATACTGTAAGCTGTGGAGGCTGAAGCTAACCATGTTGTCCCAGGAATTGATGAAGCTTCTCTCATCTTTCTCCGCTCTCAGGGGTAGGGACAGAGCTGCAGCTATGTTTAATTATCCAAGCTGTGCAGGCCAAGACCATCTGTAGTTGCCTGGAGAGACTAATGAAGCTTCTCGCCCCTTCTTCCCCTACCTGGGGTGGGGATGGAGCCACAGGTGTGGGCAACAAACTAAGCTGTGTGGGTCAAAACTGACCACAGTTGCCCAGGTAGACTGACAAAAAAGCACTGGTCCCCCTTGTCCCCTGCCAGGTGGGGGGATGGAACCTCAACAATCTAGTTTGTGCAGGCCAAAAGTGCTGTCCCTTCTTCCCTTTCAGGAAGATGGAGCCACAGGTGTCCAACAATCCAATCTGTGCAGGCTGAAAGTACCTGTAGTTGCCCAGAGAGGCTGGGGAAACACCACCCCCTCCTGTCCTATTGTGGGGTGGGGATGGAGCCACAGGTCCCCAACAATCTGGTCTGTGTGGGCCAAAAGCTACTAGAGTTGCCCGGAGAGGCTGGTGCAGGTCCCCTGGCTTCCTTCCTGCCAGAGGTGGGGCCGGAGCCTAGACTAGGGCTGCAATCTGACCTAGGTGGAAAGAAGCCAGTCCTTACCATCACTGTGATTTTCAGTCAGTCCTGTTTCCCCTCATGCCAGGGGAGGAGTTAAAATGGAGGCTGCCGGTCTCTTTCTGACTTGGACAGGTTCAAACTTCAGCTGTTCTTAGGATTAGACTTTAGCCAGCTAAACTTACTAATTAGTAGGTGAAGTCAGTGTCTGACCATCTCTTCCTTCCCCGTTTTTGGGAAATGGAGCTTCCAACTCCAGCCAGAGAATAGCTCCTGAGGTGGCTTGTGCTGGGCACCGGCCTCTGGTGGCATGGAGTGCCCTACTCACCAGTCACCTCCTTCCCTTCTTCCAGAGATGTTGTAGGATGCTCTTATGGGCTTCTGGGCTCTCCAAACAGATGCTTTGATAGCTCTGGCTGATTACTAAAGGCATTGTAGAACGAGCTGACTCTTGGAGCTCCTTACTCTGCTGCCATCTTGCCCCTCCTCAGTTATACTTTCTTAAAAGGTCACTCTGGCTGCTGTGGGAGAATGGAGTAGAGATCATTTAAGAAGCTAGAGTCAAAGCCCAAGTGAGAGGTGATGGTAATTTGGAACAGTGACAATTGTGGATAGAAACAAGTGGACATATCCAGACTATGGTTTGGAGGTAGAGTCTGTTGGATTTGCTGATAGATTATGCAAAACTCAGGAAAGGAAATTAAAGATAACTTAGAGGTTTTGGGGAGAATCGTGGTGCCATTTAATTGAGATGAGGATGTCTAGGGAAGAGCAGGTTTGGGGAAAAAAATCAATAGCTGTTTTCACCATGTTAAGTTTGAAGATATTATGAGACATCTATATGGAGATCTCAAGTAGACAGCTTCCTGAGATGCAATTTAGACCAGTATATTGAATTATGTTAGCATCTCTAACTTACTACAAAATGACCTTATCTTTTGCAATTCATCTTTCCCCTCCACTGATAAAAACTTTGTGCTATAACAAAATGAGCACTTATTTTGGAGCCAGAAGGTGAGGTTTGATTCCTGAAGCTGCCATTTACTAACCATGAACAAGACCCTTATCCTCTCTGAGATTCTGCCTTTTCACCTCTCAAGTGGGGTTAATGACAGTGTCCACAGCTGTCAAGATCAAAGGAGAAAAACAGTTTAGATTTAAATCCACGCAAACGTGATTTTGACACTGATGGTAAACATTGAAATAATTATATTCTTACCATCCTTTTCTTTCCTGCTGTCATTACAATGCTCTAATGATAGGGTGAAGACAAGCTTTACCTTCTCAAGAACAAGGATTGTGTATTCTGAGTATATACGTAGCATATTGATAGCTCTCAATATATATGTCTTTTTTTAGTCAGTAAGCACGTTTCAAAAATATTTTGAGGGAAACTGATGTGGCTCAAGTGATTGGGCTCCGTCTACCATATAGGAGGTCCAGGGTTCATTTTTCGGGGCTTCCTGGTGAAAGGCAAGCTAGCTCACGCGACGAGCTGGCCCACACAGAGTGCTGGCCCATGCAGCATGCTGGCCCGCACAGGAGTGCTGGCCCATACCGACAGCTGGCATAGCAAGATGACGCAAGAAAAAGAGACACAGAGGAGAGACAATAAGAAACACAGCAGACCAGGGAGCTGAGGTGGCACAAGAGATTGAGTGCCTCTCTCCTACTCCGGAAGGTCCCAGGATCAGTTCCCAGTGCTACCTAAAGAGAAGACAAGCAGACACAGAAGAACACCCAGAGAGCAGACAGTGAGCGTAAAAATTATTGGGAGGTGGGGGGAGATAAATAAAATAAATCTTTAAAAAAATATATTTTGAGTTCTGTGAAAGAAAGATGTTACACACACATGAGAATGTGAATGGGATATCATTTCATAACTTTCATTGGGAGCAGTTCAAATAAAAGTGAGTTAGGAAGTTGTAGAAGATAGGATAGTGTATTAAAATATTACACAGAAGGCTATGAATACCTATGAACAAATGTATATAGTTATTTGATTCAGTATCCAAATCTTTGCAACAACATAATTCTTCTGAAAGTTAAAATGTCCTCATTATAAAAAGAACACTGAGGGAAATGGGTGTGGCTCAAGCGATTAGGCTCCCGTCTACCATACAGGAGGTCCAGGCTTCGATTCCCGAAATTTGCTGGTGAAAGGCGAGCTGGCCTGCACAGTGAGCTGGCCACGAGTGAAGAGTTGACCCACAGTAGGAGTGCTGGCCCACGCAGAGAGCTGGTGCAGCAAGATGACACAACAGAAAGAAACACAGAGGAGAGACAACAAGAGACGCAGGAGACCAGGGAGCTGAGGTGGCGCAAGAGATTGAGCGCCTCTCTCCCAATCCGAAAGGTCCCAGGATTGGTTCCTGGTGCTGCCTAAAGAGAAGACAAGCAGACACAGAAGAACACAGAAGAACACATAGCAAATGGACACAGAGAGGAGACAACGAGTGCAAAAACAATGTTTTTTGTATAGTAGAATACTGGTATTCTACTATAGACATACTGTGATTCTAACAATGGAAGCAATTACAACATTGATGTGGAGCCAGTGGCCACTGGATGATCTGGGGGCAAGGAGAGGGAAAAACAGGTGTAATACGGGGGCTTTCTTGGGACTTGGGAATCGTCCTGAATGACATTGCAATGACAGATATAGACTATTTTATATCGTCCCATAACATACAGAATTGTGTGGGAGAGGGTGTAGACACAATGTGAACTGTAGTCCATGCTCAGTGGCAATGCCCCAGGATACGTTTATCAATTGCAATGAATGTGCGACACTAATGAAAGATTTTGTTTATATGGGAAGGTATGGGAGGTGTGGGGAGCAGGACATATGGGAATCCCTATATTTTTTGTGTAACATTTATGTAATCTATCTTTTAAAAAAGAAAAAAAAAAGTCACTGGTTGCATAAGTTATGTTACATTCATAAAATGGCATACTATACAGCAGATAAAAAGAGTGAAATAGGTAAGTGTGTACTGATAAGAAAAGTTGTCCATGATTTACGGTCAAGTAAAAATGGCTCCTTATAAAACAGTATGTTCTGATCTTGTAATCATAATTGAAGAAAACATATACAGGGAAATATATATCAAACTGTTAACAGTGTTTCCCTTTGGAGATGGGAGTACAATATACTTTGATTTACTCAAAAAATTTTTTAACATAAATGCTGCAATGTTTGCATTTTTTATAATGAGTATAAATAATTAGAAATATTAACAAAGACATTAACATTGATTTTACAGTAATATTCTTATGGAACATATATGACAGTTCCATAAGATTTATAGACTGAGTTTTCAATTTCTCTGTATTAACGAGATTAACACAAAATTTCTTGTGTTAACCAGATTAACACAAAATAGTAATTGAAAGGGTTTTCTGGATTAAGTATATTTCCTTCTCATACCTTCTTTAATTTTATTTGCAGATTCCGTTGCAGACACTTTGGATGAGTTATACTGTTAAACTTCTGGATTTGGTAGAAGTCAACTGTTCCATCCTTGCTGGTACTAACTTTTGAATAGTTGACATGGAAAATGTTTACACTATACACTACTTGAAAATGTCTGTGTTTTACTCAAGGTCATGTTTACCAAAAATAAGGATTATTTTAGTTTGTTTCAGTTCCATAATGATAATACTTTACATTCATTTTTTGCCTTACTCTTTATAGTGTCCATTCATATGCATTGTCTTATTTAATCATCACAAAAACCTGGGAAATAGGCAGAGCAGTGTTGCCATCCCATTTCAAGCTCTGTGATTTCCTATATGAAGGGTTTCAGGGTGTACAAAATGACTTGGTGAATTTCATTCTAGTGAATATCATAATGAAAATCTCTGGTCAGCTCAGTGAGAATCTTAGGCCAGTGTGGAGCATTTCAGACTGTGCCAGTCACAGGTCCATTCTAAGGCCCATCAGAACCCCCCAAAGTGGTAGTCTGAAGAAGTGTGAGCCACAGAGGGAACTGTTGTAGTTCGGGGGTAGTCCTGGAATTCCCTGGGAAGCTAGGAATTTGGATTTATTTGGTCAGGGATTGATGAGCCAGCTTAGATCCTAATTTTCCTATAAATCTCCAACAGGGGGTAGTTATTTCCCCCAAATGGTCAAGACTTCTAGATTCAACATTTCAGGTTGATCATGGGAGACTGAGCAAAAAGTTCTTATGGGTATGGAAGCTTCCCTTTTGGTACATGATGTATAGAGCTCACTCTTAAATTTTGGATTGCAAAGTCAAAATCAGCGGATGTGTTTAGTATTGGTACTCCCTCTCAAGATGGGGTTTTTTGTTTGTTTGTTTTTTCATTTTTTTAAAAGAAGCACCATGGAGTTGCATAGTTATTTATTTCTCTCTCTCTTATTATTTTTTTCCCCTTTCTTTAGACTCAAAATTAACAGGACAGACTGTTACTCCAGGATCAGTAATATACCACAGACAGTCACAACTACTGCTGGTTTATTGCAAGGTACATTTTTCTTTAGTTTCTAATTATCATACTTGTTTTACTGAATTTATAGATTGTATCTTTACCATTTTTGAATAGGACTTCAACCAACTGCCTGTCCATCAGATTGGGCCAATGGACATTTGACTTTTCTTAAGAAATAGTGGAATCTCTAGCATAATTTTTTGCAAGTAGTGATGTTTTGACAAGGCATTATTATTACTCATTGAAACAATGAAAGAAGATTCAGTAATTTTAGTGCTTTTTTGAAAGAAAACTTGTCTATTTTCAGGAATCTGATTTAATTAACAAGCACTTATGCTTGGTAGCACAAAAGCCAGTCACGTTAAGGTATCTAGCTGACTACTTGCTTTATTGCTCAACCATGGTTAGAGAGAGTTCTTAACTATTTAAATCATTTTGGGACCATTACTTTTTTTTTTTTTTTTTTACTGGGCGGTACCGGGGATCGAACCCCGGTCTCTCCATATGGTAGATGGACGCCGAACCTCTTGAGCCACATCCGTTTCCCGAACAGATTTTTTTTTTTTTTTTTTAAGATTTTTATTTATTTATTCATTTATCCCCCCCTTGCTGCTTGTGCTCGCTGGGTCAGCTAACCACGCCGTGCGGGCGGGCTTGCCTTCACCAGGAGGCCCCGGGAATCGAACCCGGGGCCTCCCATATGGTAAATGGGAGCCCTACTGATTGAGCCACAGCCGCTTCCCGGGACCATTACTTTTCTACATTCCTTCCGTTTCCTGGGTATTGTCATGTATGTGCCGTTTATGTGGGATGGTTCATGCTCAAGAAGGAGCATTTGGAATGTGCAATAGATTAATCTGACACCTACACAGACTGTAGAGGCAGAACTCCTACATTAACCTCCCTTCAACTCTCATCAACTTATTCTGCAATGGTGCTGAGTGCACATGTATTGCTCTCCTTTTCTGGGTCTGTACATATGTCCTGCTTGTCTGGCAGTTTGTTCTAATAGAAGCTGGATTGTCCAAACATATGCCTTGAGTCCCATCAGGGTGTCACCTCGAACAAATCATTCACCCTCTGGGCATCAGATTCCTTTTCTGAAAAGGGGATGATATTGGATCTCCCTATCTTTTAGAGTTAGGTTTTGATGTCCAGTTACAATAAGACATGTAGATATACTCTGAAAAATGTAAAGCACTGTGCAAATGTAACATCATACCTTATTCTACTCTCTTTATGTTTAAACAGGTTTATACATGTCTCTGCATTTATCTCTTCTTGGTAATAAACTTTTTAGAGTTAAAAAATTGTGTATATATCACTTAGTACTGTTTGCAGCTAGGCATTTAGTAAAAGTTTGTTGGTTTGTTTATTTGTTTTCATGATACAAATTTTATAAACTAAAATTTATTTGGTTCTTCAGTTTTGTCACCACTGCCTATTCACTATTTGTCTTTTGCCCTTTAGGATGGCTGGATTGGTATTCGATCAGTCATGCTCAAGAAAACACTAACAGCTACTGATTTCTACAATGGATATTTGCACCCCTGGCTCCAAAAAAATTCCCAAGCTCAACCAAGCCAATGCAGGTTTCAGACTCTCAGACTTCCAACAAAGAAGCAGCAGGGAAAAAAAATTGTTGCTATGCAACAATGCATTAAGTAGTTAGGAAGAGATGGACAAGAACTTTTTATGTATTTGTAATTTATTAAAAGCCTTATTTACAAGGAATTACTATGACTTTCAAAGAAGATGACTGTTGGAAGAAGAGAAGATTATTCTCAAAATGATGGATAACTTCATTTCCCATTTTTTGCTTAAAAATAGGTAAAAACAACTTTTTCTACTTGAGTAACAAAAGAAGCTTTAAATAAATTTTTTTAAATAATATCAAACTCAAGGAGGTTGTATCTTTCCTTAAGAGCAAAGGCAGGGAAGTGGATGTGGCTCAAGCGATTGAGCTCCCTGGGAGGTCTGGGTTCGGTTTCCAGTGCCTCCTGGAGAAGAAAAGCAAGACAGCAAGCTGGTGTGATGGGCAGGCTCAGCAAGCTGATGCAACAAAGAGACATAAAGAGAAAAGACAATGAGAGACACAAGAAAGCAGAGAGCTGAGGTGGCTCAACCGATTGATCACATCTCTCCCACTTGGGAGGTCCCAGGTTCGGTTCCCAGTGCCTCTTAAAGAGAAGATGAGCAGACACAGCGCAGACAGTGAGCACAACATATTTCTCTATTGATTATATTATTTCACGAATATTTAATCTGCATTTCTGATTTTCAGCAAGTAGTAAAGGCCACTTTAAAATTTTCTCTACTATCTAGTTCTCATCAAGTAGTAAGTATATAGAATATTTAATGATCTTTGCTATATTGATCGGTTATAAATTCACATTTTAGGTTTTCTTGAAGTAGGAATCTAGGTTTTCTTGAAATAGGAATATGCTAACATTTTTTACAATTTAATTGTGCCATCAAGGTTATTAAGCATCTGGTCTGTGCAAACCGTCTCTTTCTCCAGAAGAGTCAAGCACTTCTGGTGGTAGACACAAGTTCAGTGGCCAGCTGTTGATTTTTTTTACTTGAGAATCTTTACATGTCAGCTTTTCTTGTTCAGATTCCACTAGTTAAAATCTTTATTAGTTTATCTATTTAGTCAACAGCTGAATTTCTTGATAGAGTGATTATATAATTGTTCATCTAAATTAGGACACTTTCATGAGTGAAAGGAGATGCTTATAATACTCCAGGACAGCAGTCATAAACCAGGACTCTCCCAGGCAAACCAGATATATGGCCACCCTATTTATTGAGCACAATTATGCTAATTTCTAGAGATTCAGAGATTAGATACTATTTGACATCTTCAAACTGGTAAGGAGGTAGACATGTATACAAATATATTACATTTATAAATGCCATGATAGAGGTATAATGGAAGCATTAAATCTCTTCTCAGTCAATGCAGTCTTCCCAGGGGAGGTGAAACTTAACCTGAGGTTCCAAACGATGAGTTCACTATGCAGAGACCTAGAAGGGCATTCCAGCAAGTACAGAGGCACAGAGGCATAAAAAGAACACTATTTTACAGAGAGTTTTGGTAATGTTTTTCTTAACACTGGGTGGTAGGAGCATGATTGCTTTTTTATCATCATTGTTTAAACCATAAATGTGGGGAAACGGACGTGGCTCAAGAGGTTCGGCGTCCGTCTACCATATGGAGAGACCAGGGTTCGATCCCCGGTACCTCCCGGTAAAAAAAAACAAAAACAAAACCATAAATGTGTTATACGTTCTCTTGAATGTATGAGCTAGTTTTATACATACATACATGTACACACATACATATGAAACCTTGAGGCAAGAGCATCCCATAGAGTTTCCCATCCAGGGAGCCTCAAACCCATCCGGCATAAACATCAGGTATAGAAATGGCATCATAAAGTTGGCAGCCCATTCTTTCAGAAATTAAATGGTGCTCATCTCAGATAGGCCTCAGGAAAGCACGTGCCCCACTCTTCTTTCAGGCCCCTGTAAAACCACAATCCAGTGTGATTGAGCAGAGTTTCTCATATGAACCAGAATCACTTGGAGTAGTTGTTTAAAAATGTAGATTCCTGGGCTCCACTCTAGACCTTGAGTCAGACTATCTGCATATTGGACTCCGCATTTTTATCAAACTCATCAAATAATTTTTATGCTAAAGCAGTAATGGGTTTAACTAGCTTAAGAAGTGCATGTGGATCTGTGCCACATGCTGGCCCCTAGGTCCAGAGTCCTCTGAGGGAGGGTGAAACACAGGCAGGACATTCTATTTTGTGCTCTGGCTAAAAGGATAGATTTGTAGACACATTGCCTCCTTATGCAAGATGCTTCTGTTTTGATTGTTGACGTAGCTGCAAAAAACATATGCTTTGTATCAGACTCAAACCCAATCTTGTAAGTAGTTACTAGTTGAGTGACCCAGGACAAGTTACTTAAACTTTAAAACTCAGTTTAGGAGTGGATATAGCTCAAGTGGTTGAATGCCTGCTTCCCATGTACAAGGTCCTGGGTTCAATCCCTTGTACTTGATTGAAAAAAGAAAACAACTCAGTTTAAAAATACAGATACTGGGAAGTGGCTGTGGCTCAATCAGTGGGGCTCCCGTTTACCATATGGGAGGCCCCGGGTTCGGTTCCCGGGGCCTCCTGGTGGGGGCAGGCCCGCCCGCGCGGCGTGGTTGGCTGACCCAGAGAGCGCGAGCGGCAAGGGGGGGATAAATGAATAAATAAATAAAATCTTTAAAAAAAAAAAAATACAGATACTGGGGAGCTGGTGTAGCTCAGTGGTTGAGCGCCAGCTTCCCACATACGAGGTCCTGGGTTCATTCCCAGCCCTGGTACTGCCAAAAAAAAAAAAAAAAAAATACCGATACTACCTGCCTTGTGGAATAGAATTCACAATTACATGGAAAATGCTGAGAGCAAGGCCTCAGCACAGACAATAAATAGTAGCTATTATTGTCACCAGTCTAATACTGCTGTATTTCCTTTTTTGGACCTGTAACAATATTTTCTCCTCTGGATGGAGCAAAAACCTGTGGAGGGGAGCAGATATGGCCCAAGCAATTGAGCGCCTGCCTCCCACATGGGAGGTCCCAGGTTCGGTTCTCCATGCCTCCTAAAGAAAAAACAGGCAACGAGCACAAACAACAAGCAAAACAGACAAAGGAGCCATTGGGGGTATGTGTAGGGGGATATATATATATATATATTTTTTAATAGCTTAAAAAACAAAAGCCTGTGGAGATGCCTTGGTCTGACAACGAAAGGAAAAAGGATTTTATTTATTTATTTTTTTTAAAGTTTATTTATTTATTTATTTATCCCCCCTTGCTGCTTGTACTCGCTGTGTCCATTTGCTGTGCGTTTTTTTTTCTGTGTCTACTTGTCTCCCTTTGTTGCATCATCTTGCTGAGTCAGCTCACCATGCTGCATGGGCTGGCTTGCCTTCACCAGGAGGCCCCGGGTTCGGTTCCCATATGATAAACGGGAGCCCTATCGATTGAGCCACATCCACTTCCCAGGAAAAAGAATTTTATAGCAGTAAAGGATCTATAATTTAGTAGCCCCAAATTTCATTATAGCAATGATGAAATGGTGAAATACTGGTATAGTGACAACACCAGTATTACAACCTAAGGACTGCAGTAGATTTTGTTTTAAAAAAAATTTTTTTTACACTTGCTTTGGTTTATAGGACAAAAAAAGTTTGAATGTAAAATTTAGCTTTTGAGAGTGGCTGCTGAAAGGATGTTTATTGCTTTTATACTTTGTATTGAAAGCAGTGCAACTTATTTTCACTATTCTTCTTTATATTCATCAATTTAGGTGAAAATATACTATCTTTGAGTCAGATCTAGTGTGAACCCTGACTCTGCCACTGGCCATAAGCCTAAATTGGTTACTTAACTTCTCTGGATCTGTTTCCTTATCAACGTAAAGGGTACGTAAAGGGTACCTGTTTTGCAAGGGTTGTCATGAGGAACAGAAAGAATATATGTAACACATCCAATACAGTGCTTGCAACACAGCAGATTCTCGATAACATTATTAGCTAACATTTAATGTGTACTGGCCACATTTCTAAAACGAGACAGGAACATCTCATTTCATCTTTACAATTGCCCTGTGATTGTACAATTACTACATTTTTCCAGATGAAGTAACCAAGGTATAAAAATGTTAAATAGCTAGTAAGTGATGGAGCTGGAATTCACCCCCTGGCAGTCTAACCATTCTACTGTCCTGCTTCTATTTGGAAATGTTTTCATCCTTGACCAGGGAGTTTAACGTGTTAGGCTTTGATATTCAGAAACTAAGAAATGAGAACACATGTTGAGTGACCATATATGCAGGTACTATGCTAGGCAGTTTCAAAAAGATTTTTCTCATTTTAGTCACTATTTAATCACTGTCTTTTTCACGTTTCAGAATTCATAGTATGTTCTAGAACCCTGCAGATAAGAAGCTGCTTTATTTTGTAGTAAAATAGTGCAGCTCTTGTTTTCCGGGATTCTTTATTGTCGCTCTTCTCTAGAAGGTAAACTATCATATTAGTGTTTAGGGCAGGAACCTTAATGAGATGCTGGGTCAGTAGGTGTTATAAAAGATGTGATACGTTTGCTTAGGAACTTTTCATTTTTAGAAGCTGCTCAAGAGCTTTTATTTTAAGAGATTAATAATGAACAAACATTGTAACATTTCCAAGAAGTACAAATAATGATTCTATTAAATAGGCATTTTTGCATGCAGGCTGATTTTTAAAAGTTTTATTGGAAGCCAGAGAGAGGAGATTATCAGAGAAGGGAAGATTTGAGGAAAGGCTGTTGTAAAGATTCTTTAATAGGTCTCTTCTAGATTTACAGACTCTAAAATCTTAGAATTGGAAAGACTTGGAAATCATATAGTACAATGTTGGACTTATTTTACAGTTAAGGAAACCAGACCTAGAAAGAGGAAATGTCAAGAATAGAACTCAGGTTTCTTAACTCCCAGATCATAACTAAATTATTAATTATGAATAACTGTATATAACTTCTGTTTGATAGAGTCTTTATGTAGCAAGCAGTAGAATAACCATCAGCATCTTTCTTGGGTAGTTCCAGAATCCCACTTGGTATGTGATCCCTATAATACAGCGCAGTGCAATATGCATTTGACAGATACTTGGTCTGATAATGAAGAAACAGCATTCATTTTCAGTCTTGGGTCCCAACATAATTGGTATATAACATGCAGTTAATTGTACCCTAAGAAGCTTTTAGAAGATGGTATTTTAAGAAATGGATTAATCTGAAAAACAAGTATTTTGTTTCTCTTTCACTTTTTCACACATCCACAGTTCCTGGGCGTAAATAGGACTACTTACTCTAGTGGGTCAATGGAGGGAGGCATATACAAAAGCCTAGAGGCCTGAGATGAAATGGGATGTTTGGGGACCTTCAAAGAGTTGGTATGGTGAGAGCACATTGATCCCACAGAGAGCCCAGTCTGTGGAGCACAAACTTGAGATTGAAGGGGTGCTATTGAAGGATTTAAAGCAGGGGAGTCAAACAAATATTGTTTTACTTTTAATTATTTTTTAATCACACAAATAACATGAATACATTTTTATATAAATTCAAATACCATAAAGCCAAAACTCTCCTTCACCACCCCTTCCATCCCCAATTCCTCCTCAGAGGTAACCACTATTCTGTTCATTGTATATTCTTCCCAACCTTTTAAAAAATGCATTCAATTATGTATATGTGTGCTTGGAGATATATCTAGGGTTATTCTGTAGGTATGATTTAAAACTAATATCCAGTTAAAAGACCAGTTAAGAGGGACAGAGCTTGGGTTTGGACAATTCTGAGAGCCAGCTGACCATCTCTTTACTTTCCTTGGTGTTCACAGCGTATTTTATGAACATTCTAGTTAAGTGTGATTCTAACACAGGGATTGGTGCTGTGGGAACCATCTGGTAGACCCCAAGCACAACAGCTGCAAACCTTCACTGTGGTGTGCCCTAGGTCAAAGGTTTGTTGTCTACATAACAGGACAGCTGGAATTCACAGATATTATATGTTCCTTGTTCAGATTAAGAAATGGACAATGTGCTTGCCAAGTGTTCTAGAACAACTGAGAACCCGAACATGAACACAGGGTCCTTTTCTATAGGAAACATTATTTTTGGTTTGCTCTTTTATGTTGTAATAGAAGTAGACATGTAACAAAACATATCTATAGAGTGATTTTTAAAAAATCAACAATCAAGCCTAAACTTACTACCAAACTAACAAATAAAGGAGGTAGGTATGTATCTCCTAACATATACAGGCATATGCACAACTTAGGTCTCATTAGGGCAATTATTATAAGTGAGGTCTAGAGATGTGGGGTCTAAGGAATAGTTTTAGGAATACATGTGCATAGATTTATTTATTCACTAATTCATTGATTCAGTATACATATAGTACCTTTCATGGGCCAGATCATGTACTAAGCTCCCAGCCCATCTGGGGAGATACATCAATAACTAATGTAATGAGTGTCCATAATGGGCTTTACAGACATCCACTGACTTCCCAGTTAGTCCAATATATAAAGCCTCCAAGATTAAAATCTTTCTACGAAACATGCCCCATACACCTATATGGTGTTTATTATAAAAGATTTCTTCCGGGGGCGGATGTGGCTCAAATGGTTGGGCATCCGTCTCCCATATGGAGGGACCTGGGTTCGATCCCTGGGACCTCCCGGTAAAATTAAAATAAAATAAAAAAAAGATTTCTTCCTGTGACTGACTCAAAATTCCAAAAGAGGTGATTGGAGAAAATCAGGCAACAGAGTTCCTGTGCTTGGGATTTGCCCAAGTTCTGGACTGGGACCCGAGGCTCCTAAGTGGAAGGGCAAAGCTCATGACTTAGCATGCAATTTATTCAGAATCTCCCCTGACTTTAATCCCAGGGACACTTGTCTGAGTAAGGTCGAAGACTGAAGGCCCATTTAAACAGGGTACAGATAAGCTTTCCCTAAAACAGATTAGGGAGAAGCACTTTCAAAAGGACCTTTTTGCAGGATCCCTAAATAACTTCAAACAGGAAGATTTACCTGTCATTCAATCGTACCCATTATTTCAGTGCAAACCTGCAAATATTTTACTGAAAAAGGTTGTCATGGCCTCTGCAACATCTTGCTTAAGAATGATCACAGTTCCTAACTGCAAGGTATCGAGGCAAGAGGTGGCTATCCTATGAAACTTTCTCTTACCTAATTTTTGGAAACAAGATTGACACACCCCATCACCACCACCACCACCCACCTATAAAGATGACCCTGTTTGACATCAAAGTGTCCCTCTCTTGAAAGTGGTCCCCTCAAGCCCATCTTTCCATAACAACTGAGTTTTCCTTTCTTAAGCCCAAAACATAGCTACTGGTCACTGAGCACAAGATCATTGACTTTTGTCCTTGTTGCCTCACCATTAGACAGTCAACAGGTCAAACTTGAAACCCTGCACAGGATACTTAGAAATAATTGATTGGGCGTTACAGCAACTTATTATTTATTACTTATTACTGATAAGAAGCTTCCCTTCTCTGGGTCTCTGGTTCTTTGAATTTTATGTTAGTCAACAAGCTAAAAATACTAATAAAGCTGAATCCATGTCAACTGGTTCCAGGAAGTTTCCACCATTACTGTTTTTAAGATAATCAAAATCTTGGAATTCTGGTAACTGATTTGACAGCTTAAATCTTTTGCCTGAATCTAAGAACAAATTTTCCTTGTTCTCCCCTTTAGCCCAATTCCTTCCTATAACCCTGTTTGGAATCTTGCCTTCCTAGCTCAATGCCTTCGTATCTCAATGTCTTAACTATTTAAACCCACAGCTCTGTGCTCTGGGGCTGAAAAGTCACCAGGCAAAGCGTTTTCTACCTGAGGTGGCACTCCAGGCGAAGGGGGCATCCTGACAGGCGCAGGCCTGAGAGGACACAGCCTGGGACTCTCATGGCTGCTATTTACAGAGGCTAGCCTGCAGGCCAACACAGGCAGAGAAAGTCACTGCCTTAGGCTGTCAGTCAGCAAATCAGGCTGAACAGATACAGTGTTATCTGCAAACAGATTCCTGTTTGAAATACATCAGCTGTCCTGCTGGACTCAGTAAAGAGAGTGTGGGAAAGCTGAAAACCGTCCATGATGTCAGAATTCTCAACTGGGAGTATGTGCAGGACACTTCTGGAAATGCTCCTTTTACATTTCTAACCCAAACACTCAAATTCTTTCCCTTTTTTCTATTTCTCTTTTCTTTTCTTTTGAAAAAATAAACATGAGTATTGTGGAATTCATTAAAAAATATAAAGAAGAGTGATAACAACCATTTATATTACATCAGACAGAAATAAATACAGTTGACATATTTCCCCTCAATTTTTTTTCCCTTGGAGTTTCACTTCAAAAATCATTAACTACCATTTGCCTAGACCTAAACCATGAGAAACCCAAAATTTACTCCATTCATTAAAGTTTTATTTAGGTACAATATATACAAAAATAAATCTTTGTGGTGGGCTCAGGTAGGTCCAAGTTTTGTGTACCCTGGATTTTTTACAGTTTGGGTGGGCCTTTGAGAAAAATTTTGTATGTATTATATGTTATATTATATGTATGTTATATGTTATATTATATATTATGTATGTATTATACAAAATTTTGATTAAAAATTTAGGTACAAAGATGACTATTTAGGGAGCGGATGTAGCTCAAGCAGTTGAGTGCCTGCTTCCCACATGGGAGGTTCCGGGTTCAGTTCCGGTGCCTCCTAAAAAAAAACAAAAAAGAAAAAACAACAAGCAAATGAAGAAAACAACTCAAGAGCTGATGTGGCTCAGTGGTTAAGCGCCAGCTTCAATCCCTGGCCCTGGTACCTTTAAAAAAAAAAAGAATAAAGATCATATTCTCTATGCGCTTAAAGTGAAGGAGTGCGAAACTCCGTAGGATTAAATTCCCGGAAATCCCCCAGACCGCCAGCCAGCAAAGAGGCTGGAAAGGAAGGTGGGGGTGACTACAGAGGATATCTGTGGTTGTGCGGGGGTGGGGGGGTAGGGGGATGCTAAGAAAAGACTATACAAAGCCCTGGTCACCAAAACCTGTTACCTAAGGGGATCCCCTCAAAGCTTTATACGGCGGAGAGGGAACGGTCGGCATCTGCTTCCTTCAAAAGTGCGCGAACTGAATGCAGAAGTAGGTACCAGGGGGACGGCTGGCGCCCCCTTTTTTCCTTCTCACACCTTTCTCCTTGTTGCTCACGTCAGAGAGCAACCTAGAGCTAACCCAAAGCCAGCGCCAGCGCCCGCGCAGGTTCCATCACCCACAGGCGGAACACAGACCCTTGTTTCCAAGCCCAGCCTCCCCTGGCCCGGTCGACGTGGAGACCCGCAGAGCCCCGCCCCTACCCCGTGACGTGACCCCGCCCCTCCGCTGAACCCGGAAGCGCGAGGCGCGCGCCCGCTTCGCGAACAGTCGGGAGGGGGCAGCGCGGCGGCTCAGTCTCGCGCGGCCGCGCGCCCCGCCCCTCGGAGGCCGGCCCTCCTGCGCGCCCCTGCGGTCCGCCGCGCCTGCGGGGTCCTGAGTGCCCGGCCCCCGGCCAGGACTCCCGGCCCAGCCTTCTCCCCATCTCGCGCCGGTACTGGAGGGCAAAGCCGCCTTGGGGAGGAAAAGGGACGTGGGGGCGACCACGGCAGGTGAGGGGTGGGCAAGGCCCTTGGGAGGCGGGAGTGTGGGTGTATGTGTATGTGGAGTGCGCGGCTGCCCTGGTCCGTGTGATTTGTGAATGTGGCCCCGAGTGGGCCGGTGCATGTGACCATGCACGTGATTGCACTTCCGTGTGTGTGTGTGTGGCCAATCTGTGGCTCATGGGCGTCGTAGATGTGCCCGTGACCCTGCCTTTGTGTGGCTGTCACCGGTGGGTCTGGGCGAGGTTGGCTGATTATGTGTGGGTCGCCTGAAGGGGTTTGCCCTGGACATCCGTCTGCAAACTCATCGTTGGGGCTACACATCCGCAGCCTAGGCACTTTTTTTTTTTTTTTTCAGTAAACTTTTAAGAACTCTGAACAGAGGCCAGTTATTTTGGAGATGGCATCTCAGCCTGAAAGTACAAATGTCTTTGTCATTGTTGAGTACCGGCCAGATGTGAGGCTTGTGAATGGGGAATGAGGGAAGTAGCAGGGCTAAAGTGTCTCACTTTTCCTCTTCTCATTTTCTTGGGAGTTGTTTTTATAAGTTCTGTATTTATGCTGCTGCTTTGTCTCCACCTACAATGGTCCAGCTCCTGCTGGCACAAAAATTCAAGAGATGGAGCTGTATCCAAATTTCCAAAGATTTTATCCCAAGGTAGCACACGATGAAGTGTCAGAAGAGCTGTCGAGCGGGCAGCTTCCCTCCCCCCCCCCCATCCCCGAGGTTTAGAAGATAATGGAATAGATTCCTGAAGAAAAGAGGGATTCCTCTTCCCAGAAGAGACCTAAAGCAAGGATAGCTGTGTACTGGTGTGGTTAGGTATGGAGACTTGCATTAAAAGGCCAAAGCATCTAGCTAAGCCTAGAGACCCTCAGGTTCTATTGTTTTGCTCTTGCTGGTGTTTACAATCACAGGTTGTCCATGTGTAGATTAATTATGGATTAAGATAAAGGTTGGGAGCCTCTGACTAGATAAGCTGGTTATGTGACTTCTTAAACATTTATGAGGGCGATTTCATTGCCTACAGACTGGTAGGGTCTGTTGAGCACTTGAGGGACAGATGCACATAATCCTTGGCACACACTCACAGCTAGCAGTTTTGCTAGGGAGCAGCCCAAGGACCAAAGAGAACTTGATTTCCACAGCACACCCAGAGAGTTTTCTTTCACAAGAATGAGGCTAGTTAATCTATGTGGCCCTTTTCCCACAAGTATGAACAGGTGCTTTTGTTTTTCTGAAGAGCTGAATCCTGAGAGATCAGCTCCGAGTTGAACTCAATGATCCTCATTCTTTTTTGTTTAATACTGACCAGTTTGGTCACAATCTCAGTTAACAGTCTTTGCCATCTACAGAATGTTCCTCTTGTGATTTGGGAAAGTATACCCCTTTAGAGTGGGTGAAAAAGAGCTAGGAGAACAAACTTTCCTTTTCATACCACTCAGCTGCTTTCCTTTGCAGCAGTGAGCTTTTTTTTTTTTTTTTTTTTTTTTCCCAATTAGACGTCAGTTGGTCAGATGCAACATTTGGTATCTATTTTACCTTTCATGTACTGCCAAACTAGTACAAGTGTTAAAATCACTTGCCTCTACAAAAATTTAGTCACAGTTAGCTGGAATCTCTCCATCCTGCAAGATTAGTTATAAAACGTTAAAATACTGAAGTGGTTTGAATAATACTGAGGACTGTTGGTAAGGAGTATCTTTCTACTTAGGGCTATGAGGGGGAGTGCATGACTGAATTTGTATGACTGTGTAGGGTGATGTGTATGTGCATATTTGTGTAATACTTTAGTTGTACATTGCAAATGATTCCCAAGCTACAGATAATTTATTTTATCTTCAGTTGGGAAAATTTAGAAGCAAACTTGTTTTTAAGATCTATTGAGTTGATTTTATTGGCTAAACATGTTTTTGCTTCTCCCTCCTATAGATTGTTTCTAGTAATGTAATATTTAAAAATATCTTCATTATGAAATATTTATATGATATGGGAATATTTCATGTCTGTCCAGGTAAAAAAAAAATATTACAGGATTAACCATATATGTGCTAGTTACTTTCAATTAAAAAATAATAGCTTAGAGAGAGGCCAAAGTTTAGATGGCTTACATTTTTTAACATGTTAATATTTGGCAAAATTTTTCAATGGATATGCAAAGAATGAGTTCCTTTATTTCATTATGAATAATAACCACATCTATTCTCCCTGATTATTAGCATAAGACTGGCTGATGATTTTCTTGGTTCCTCAAATAATTTATAATTTTATCAATGTTTTCTAAAAGTACTATGTTAGCCTTGAGAGACAGGATCATTATTATAAAGTCCAGGTTGTAAATCAAGTGTAATATGGGAGTGTCTAGATTTACTATCTCCCGAGGGTTAGTTTAGAACCCCCCCAAGGTTAGAAATAACATTAGAGACTCTTGAGGGCCCTGTGTTCCTTAGGGAGCATACCTGGAGGACCAAGAAGGAAGAGTTCCATTGAGTTTAGAATCCCCTGCTCTTCGCCAGACGCAGGAATCCCCGTTAAGATAACAGTTCCGGGTCAGCCTAGGAGTTAAGTTCTAGAGTCTGGACTTCATCTTAGCCCTGCTGGGGAATCCAGGCTTGCCCTGGGGGTAGGGGGCAGGATGCAGAGCCAGTATTTGAATCCTTTCAATCCTACCAGTTGATGCCTAGGGTGGAGGTTCCTCATTTGGCAGTAAGAACCTGCAACAGGGAACTATACTTTCAGGTTCCTGTTGTGATATAACACCGAGCAAAGAGTGGTAGCCTTTAAGCTGAAAGTACTCAGCCAGTCCAAAGCTCATAGATGCCAGGGTTGGAAGGGACTCTAGGATTGCCTAGTTCAGTCTCCTTTGGACATGTTCATTCATTTAGGCAACAAATACTGCTTGCTGTGTGCCAACTACTGTTCTAGGCTTTTGGCAGACAGTGGTGAACAAGTCACAGATGAGAAACCAACCCTAAAGAGGGTCAGTGACTTATTCAAGGTCATAGGGCTGTAAAAACCAGAAATTACTAACTTCGCAACAAAAGATCACACATTTTTTTTCCAAAGGCAAATGTTTTGTTGCTAGTTTTAGTGCCTTCAAGTCTATTCTGGTATCTCATCATAGATCTTTCAAGAACGTTATGTAACTTTCAACCACATCAATATGAACAAGATTTCCTTTCTTTTGTATTATGAACTACATGTGAGATTCTGAAGTCACGTCCCACTAGAGTTAGATTTACAGCATTTTGTGAATTTATCAAGAAGCAGCTTACTTGAACGCCTTTCTCTAGAATGGACTGTTCCCATAATTCCGTCAGACAGGAACTCCTTTATTAAAATGGATTTTAAAAATATTGTCGAAAGATAGATGATGATATTGCAGTTTGGAATCGCTTACCTAGGACAGACAGTGTGGTGTCAGGTCCTAGCCCTGCAATAGCTGTGTGAGCTCACCTAAGTCATTTAGGTTTTCTAGATCAGTTTCCTATTCTGGAGGAGCTAAGGGGGTTCGAATACTTACATCTAATGGCCCTTCTGGCTCCAAGATTCTAGGATTTCACCTAATCGTTTTCTGTAGTTTAAGTGTATACCAACGTGGTAAAATAGCCCATTCCTTCTGTTTTTCTTTTTAAAGTATTGTTGGTATAGCTAGACCAGACATTTAATTCTGATGCAAACGTGAATTCTTGACATGAAACACCGCGTGCTTTTATTTCAGGGTTAACCTCGATTTCAGCTAATCATGGGAGAGATTAAAGTCTCTCCTGATTATAACTGGTTTAGAAGTACAGTTCCCCTTAAAAAGGTATGTATGTTTTACTACACCTCTTCTTTGCAAAACCTTGTATTGTTTTTGTGTGTGATTTAGGTATTAACGCTTTAGTAGTGTTTGAAAGTGAAGGTTGTTGCCGTGTTTCATGAGTCTGTGTTGCAGAGCTTAAAGTTCATCTCCTCCCTGTCAAGTGCAGTCAACTTTTGAGACCCATTCAAGACAAAAAGCAGGTATAACCATACATATTACTTTATAATTGCTTTTACGTATTCCAGCAAGCAGGTCTATGTGCACTGCTCTGTATAGTTCAGTGGAAAGCTTACAGCAACAGCAGCTATATTGAAAGTGCAGTCAGGTGCTGTTACAAAGCATTTTTCTGTTCCCCAGATTTAAGATGGACGGTGGGTTACATCATATAGATCATCTGCAGCGATGTGCTTGCTCGCTCTGCCATAGTCATCTTTTGAAAGCCTTACCTGCCTGAGCTGTCTGAAACCCTACACATTTATCTAGAAATCTTACTATTGACTGTGAGTCCCAAATTAATTCCAAATGTTTTGGGATCACATTAGACCAAGGCCTTTCAAGCTACAGAGTAAAATCTTGGCTGATTCTTTCACAGAAATATTAAAATATTGTGGCCCTAAGAGCCTCAGAGCCTCTGTCATGATCATTTTGTCAGGATGAACAGCTGTGGAAGAAACATACAAGTTTGCATTAATAACACAATTACCCTCATACAGAAATGAGACACATTTAGAAATGAGACACAGTTCTTCAAATGTAGACAGATTACCTCCTGTAAGCCTGGCACACTCCCCAGCTGTCTCATTTATTTAATTCTTGCAGCAGTTTTACAATATATGTACTGGTGTTCCTCTTTCACAGATAAGAAAACCAAGGTTCCTAGAGGTTAATTAACACGTTAAAGGTCCCACAGCCTGTTAGAGTCTGGATTTGAAATCACATTACTCTGGTCTCAAAGCCAGAGCACTTGGGCCCTTACCAAAGGGACCCCCCCTCCCCACCGCCTTCCTGTTGCTCAGGCTCAATGGAGTTCTCCACAAGTAACTCATGACCCAAAACAACCCACATTTATCTGAATATTCTTAGAAGTAGTTCTAGGAAGTCATATCATTGGTGTAACTTTCTCCAATCATCGCATCAATTTGATCCACAAGTCATGACAAGTTGGCTTGAAAGTTTGTGGGGCTAGATTTTAAAATATCAAACCAATATTGTGTCTTCTAAAGGAGTTTGGAGAAAGTTGCCATTCGAGGGACTCTGAGAAAGTTGAAGTGGAAAGTAGTGTTTTAGTTATGACTTATATTCAGAACATACTATTTTTGTTACTTTTCTTCCAAACTGGATGATTGAAATAATTTCCAAGAAAATTATAAAGGTCTGAATGTCTGAGTGCATAAGAATTTTATTACTACAAAATTGGGATTTACTGTGTACTGTGTCAAAGGCCTAAGACATTTTTACCACAACCCATAGCAAAAAAAAAAAAAAAAACCATGGAAAGCAAAAATATGAGTGGCAAAATACAAAGGGCCAAAACATGATTGTGAGATATTATTATCACTGTTGTGACCTGGAGAAGTCCAAAAGGGAATTGTTAGGGTCTTCTGGACTTTACCTGGCCCCGTTTATCTGCTCCCAGTGACGCCCGTGGCCTCAGATAGGGTGCCTCCACCCACAGTGACACCACAGAGTCTGCAGGACTGCCAGCCAGGAGCTCTCCGCAAAAAGAACTGGAGGCCATGGGTTTGTTTGTTTTTTAAAGATTTATTTTTTTTATTTATTTCTCCCCACCTCCTCATTGTTTTTGCACTTGCTGTATCTGTTTGTCTTCCTTGTTTCTTTAGGAGGCACAGGGAGCCAAACCTGAAACCTCTGATGTGGGAGGGAGGCGTGTAATAGCTTGAGCCACCTCTACTCCCTGCTTTGTTATGTCTCTCATGTTTTTCCTCCTCGTGTCTCTTGTTGCGTCATCTTGTGTCAGCTCGCCGTCTTCTTTAGGAGCCACTGGGAACCTCTGCTCCCTGCTTTGTTGTGTCTCTCATTATATTTTTCTTCTTGTGTCTCTTGTTGTGTCATCTTGTTGCATCATATTGTTGCATCAGCTTGCCATACCTGCCCATCGCACCAGCTCACTGTCTTCTTTAGGAGGCACCGGGAACCAAACCAGGGACCTCCCTTGTGGTAGGCGGGAGCTCAATCTCTTGAGCCACATCCACTACCGGGCCATGGGTTTCTTAACATACAAGGAGGAGAAACACTCCATGGCAAATGTTCAGGCAGTTAATTCACTTTTCCAAATACCAGCAAAAGCAGCCAAAGAAAACAAAAATTAAACTATCACACAGTGAATAATAATAGCTAATATCTGCCAGGCTCTGTGCTGAGCACTTGCCTTGCCTCAGCTCATTTAATAGTCATCTTTATCCCCTGTTGGGTCAAGAACTACTACATCAGAATCGACCTTCCTCCCCTGCCCAACCCCCCAACCTTTCCCACAAAAGCCAGTTTCGCCCTGTGCCCACCCTTCATCCCCCAGCTGAATGGTTTGAAGCATTCTTCTGGAACAGCGGCAGCTCCTCCTGCTACATTCCTCTGTAGCAGAAGTCACTTTCTCTGAGGCTTGGGCAGATCAGCTTCCTGAAGCATCTTCTGAGCTGGAGCCGTCTCTTCCTGGTTTCTCCCTAAAGCCTGGAGCCATGCCTCCCCCTCAGCCTCCTGCTTATACTTTGAGCCTGATGATCCCAGTCTGTCTTCTGGGCCAGCCCTGGAGAGTGACTGTGCAGATTGCCCCCCCCTCACCACACACACAAACGCTCACACGAGTGCACACAGCCAGAAGTATGGGGGAGAAAATAGTTGCCATGTACTGTTTAAATGGTAAACAAAAAGAAAATTAAAGACTGATAGAAAAATCTGCTCTTTGGAAATGGTAAAGCAGTTCTGTGAAATGTGGTAGAACTGAAGGAAAAAAGGAATCAAAGCAGGTTATTATATATGCTGCTAATCTAAGGTCTGGTTGAGATCTTGATCCCCAGATTACCTTATAACAGACAAGATAGTGGTGTTAAAATTGTTGGTGAAATTATATTGTAACATAATTTAAAAACCAAATGCATAAGCTTTTCATTCTTTTTCTTGTGACTTTTCCCCTAGATTATCGTAGATGATGATGACAGTAAGATATGGTCGCTCTATGATGCAGGCCCCAGAAGTATCAGGTGTCCACTCATATTTCTCCCCCCAGTGAGTGGAACTGCAGATGTATTTTTCCGGCAGATTTTGGCTCTGACTGGATGGGGTTACCGGGTTATAGCTGTAAGTATTACTGATTCGACATTAAACTTCAGGTTCACATTTTGTGTTTTTTGTGCTTCTGTTTCTGATCACCTACAGTAACAGGCACAGTTTTTATCAAGATAAGATGTTGTTATCCTATTTTAAAATGTGAAATGAAGCCCTTTTTGAGAATGCGGTGTGCATACACAGACGAACAGAGATTCAGAGAGAGTGCACTTTGTTGGCAGCCTTCTCTACACCCAGCTTTTATGTGCATTATCGGCCATAGCTCTTCTCAGAACTCTGAGCGGTAGGAAGCATGGTCCACGTTTATAGACGAGGAAACCGAGGGGTGGAGGAAGGAGCCCCACTTGTTCTTCTGGCTCTGTTTCCTCTGTTTTATTGCCTCAGGGCTTCTTGGGGAGCCAATTATGGATTACTAGTCAACAAAGGCATCTTTTTTTTAAATAATTTTTTTTCTATTTTTTAAAAGATGCTTAGGTTACATAAAGGTTACACAAAAATTGTAGGGATTCCCATGTGCCCCAACAGAGGCATCTTGTAGCATTCAGATGATCAAATGCTTGAATATAAATCTTTGACATTTGAGGTGAAGTTCATTAATTAGCTCATATCCTTAGCGTTTGGTTAAGAAGTTTTTGTTTCTCGTATTTTATTTTATAGCTGAGTTTGGTTTCAATCTCGTTTCTCACTGATCATTCTTAACTCACTTTCTCTGGGAGAAAAGTGTAGGTGGAAGTCACTGTTACTTGTGACTGATTTTTTTTGTACCTTGGTGACAATGGAGGCTGGTCTGACTGCTGAGGAAGGAGATTCTTCTTTAGTGCTTTGGAGCTGGCCATTCTGGAATTTTAAATTCCATTCAGAATGACCTGGAATATTAAAATGTAAATGGTACTCCCTGCTAGGAATACTGCTGTTACCATGCATTTTGTTTACTGTCTAAAGAAGAGAAAAT
Organism: Tolypeutes matacus; assembly: GCA_026826555.1. Taxonomy (NCBI): domain Eukaryota; kingdom Metazoa; phylum Chordata; class Mammalia; order Cingulata; family Chlamyphoridae; genus Tolypeutes; species Tolypeutes matacus. The sequence goes on from JAKSZT010054396.1 coordinate 15,351,261, forward strand.
GTGGGTCAGTTCCCTGTGCTCTAGGAAGGTAACTGAAAATCCTCCTGGAGTTACCACTAGCTGGGGCCACACAGAACAGCTGTCACCAGTGCCACCTGCTGCCTTCTCCCCAAGTCTTGTCTTCTGTCTCTAAATGCCTCTAGTTTTTTTTAACCATCACTCCTTATACGGTGCGTTCATGTCTCTGCGACATTATCCTCCCTTTTCTAGGTGGCCCCTAATCCCTCTTCAAGCACAGGACCCCAGAGAGCAGGGTGGTAGCTGCCCACATCCAAGCCTTCAGCGGCCTAAGATCCATGAGAGTACTTTTTTGGTGGCTGCTGTTGATTGGCTGGGGGTGGGGGGTGGGGAACTGCGCAGCCCCCCAGACAACTGTCCCGTTTGAGAATGCTACGCTGACTGATGAAGCTGGCAGCTTGTTTCTCATTCTAAACCGCCAGGTCACCAGAGCCTTGCCTTCTGGCAGGTATTTACCATCAAGCTTCCTGATGTAGGCTTTCCCTATTTTATCAGCTAGGTAGTCAAGAAAAGACCTACAGTGTGTTTGAAATTACTTTGTCGTCAAGATTTGACCAGAATGCTCAGCCCCCATGAGGAAGATTTATTAGATATTTATTAGTATCCAGCCATTAAAATGCATAGGTCTTTTCTTATTTAACTTTTTTATTGAGATAAATTGTACATTCACATGCAGTTTTAATTTTAAGAAATAAAACAGAGAGATCCCTTGTACACTTTGCTCAGTTAATCCCAGTGGTAACATTTTTGCAAAACTATGGTCTAATATCACAACCAGGACACTGACATTGATACAATCCACAGATCTCATTCAGGTTTCCCCAGTTTTACTTGAACCTGTGTGTTTGTGTGTATGTGTCAATATAATTTGATCACCCTTTGGAGGGCATTTTTAACTTAGTCTTCATAAAAAAAATTATCCCCTTTCTTTTAGGCTATTATTTGTCTCAAATTCTCAAATTTACTGCTAGAGAGAATCTTATCCACAAAAGGAATTTTAATAGTAAAAGTAAAAGTAACGTATTACATCAAAATGAAAAATTATCTGATGGCAAAATTTACATGGCAGTGTCAATTCCAATGATTTGTCAAAGACACAGTGAATCTAAGTGCTTAAAAACAACAAGCCATTCTGATATATTTATATTTAAAAAGAGGGGAATTCTTAAGTGACAAGCCCAGTCCCCTAGAAATGAGTTAGTGATTTGTATTTCTTTTTCCTCCTCATCACTAGCATTAATAAACAGGCTACTTGGGATCAAGCACCACACTTTTTTTGGTCACAGATAAAAGTATAAGAAAGCAGATCTGATGACTAAGTCGGTTAAAAGAAGAGAGATGGGAGCAGATGTGGCTCAAGCAGTTGAGTGCCCACCTCCCACACGGGAGGTCCCAGGTTCAGTTCCCAGTGCCTCCTTAAAAAAAAAGAGCTGATGTGGTTCAGTGGTTGAGCACTGGTCTCCCAGATATGAGGTCCTCAGTTCAATCCCCGGTTTGGAATCTCCAAAAAAAAAAAAAAAAGATGGACGATTTTATTGAACACTTCCTTATAGAAATGCTACCAAAAAGAGAGAGGACTCTCCTTAGAACAGATTTTATTTCCAGTTCTTCTGAGCCATAATTTAAAGTAAAATTGGATTTAAGAGACAACAGTATTTTCTTCTTCAGGTGGCTTCTGATCTCTACACCCTTGAACCTCAGAATTCCTCAGGTATTTGGAAAGGAAATGGATGTGAACTGAAATTGTTATTCATGTAATATTGCTAGAAAGTGCTTCCTTAGTATTTCTTCTTTCTTAGTTGATCTGTTAGGTAAAATGTGAACTGTGATGTTTGGGAGCTGGTGAGAGCTTATTTTTACATCTTTTGAATACAGAACAGAGCATGAGCAAATAAATGCTATTGTGTGAGTCCTAAATTTTTCAGCTATGTAAGAGCTGCATTTTACCTTTACAGTTTTAAAAATAGATAAAAATTGTTATTATTTCAGTTGCAGTATCCAGTTTATTGGGACCATCTTGAATTCTGTGATGGATTCAGAAAACTTTTAGACCATCTACAATTAGATAAAGTGAGTACTCTGAAACTTACTACTTAGATGTGATTTTTTTACACAAATCAATTTTATTGATACATAGTAATAGAGCATATAATTCATCCAAAGTGTACAATTGATGGTATTTGGCATAATCACATAGTTGTGCATTCATCACTTCACTCATTATTAGAGCATTTTCATTATTTCAATAATAATAATAAACAACAGACAAAGAAGAAAATTCTTCACCTCTCAATCTCTGTTTCCCTTGCTATATATAGCTGCTATTCCTGACTATTCTTGCACATCTATTTATTTACTAAGCAGTTTTATTGAGATATAGTCACATATCATACAATCTAAAGTGTATAATCAATGGCTTTTAGGTATAATCACAATGTTGTGTATTCATCACCACAAACAATTTTAGAACAATTTCATACTCCAAAAAGAAAAAACCACACCCCTTAGCATTCCTTCCCCAGCCCTATATAACCACTAATCTAATTTTATCTTTATAAATTGATTTATATTTACATGTTATATAAATAGAATCATATAATATGTAGTACTTTGTGTCTGGTTTCTTTCATTTAGTGTAATGTGGATTTTTTTTGGTCTGATATTAACTTTTTTTTTTTTTTTAATATTTATTTATTTACTTATTTTTATTTTACCAGGAGGTCCCGGGGAGTGAACCCGGGTCCTTCCATATGGTAAACGGATGCCCAACCACTTGAGCCACATCCGCTTCCCTGATATTAACATTTTGTTTTATTAACATACATTTGGGGAAGCGGCTGTGGCTCAATCAGTAGGGCTCCCGTTTACCATATGGGAGGCCCCGGGTTCGGTTCCCGGGACCTCCTGGTGAGGGCAGGCCCGCCCGCACGGCGTGGTTGGCTGACCCAGCGAGCACAAGCAGCAAGGGGGGGATAAATGAATAAATAAATAAAATCTTTAAAAAAAAAAAAAAAAAAAACATACATTTGTTCTGCTCCAAAGAAAAATGGTCTTATATATGCAATTTTACCCATATTTATATCTCTTGTGCAATTTCACTATGCTATGCAATTCCATGTTACATTTTTTAGCTTTCCATTTAGTAAAATACATGACTTTAAACTTTTTCTTTAAACTACTTTCATATTCACATAATAGTACTGCTAGTTACAAACATTACATTGGGCTTTCACTTTTTCTATTCATTGCCAAAGATTAACACACATCATTTTTACCAATTTTGCACAAGTTAAACCTCAGCTTTCCATTCTCTACCCTCATTCTATTTTCTGGTGAGCCATATTCAAGTTATTAACTCCATGAGTTTACACAATATATTTAGTTCATAATAGCACAATCATACAGTATTTGTCCTTTTGTGTCTGGCTTGCTTTGCTCAACATAATATCCTCCAGATTCATCCATGTTGTCATATGCTTTATGACTTCATTTCTTCTTAGAGCTGCATAAGATTCCATTGTGTGAATAGACCACAATTTGTTTATCCATTCATCTGATGATGGACACCTGGGTAGTTTCCATCTTTTGGCAATTGTGTATAACGCCACTGTGAACATCGGTGTGCAGACGTCTGTTCGTGTCACTCCTCTCAGTTCTTCTGGGTTTATACCTAGTGGTGGTATTTCCAGGTCATGTGACAAATCTATATTCAACTTCTTTAGGAACTGCCAAACAGTCCTCTACAGTGGCTGTACCATTCTTCATTCCCACCAAGAGTGAATAAGTGTTCCTGTCTCTCCACATCCTCCCCAACACTTATAGTTCTCTGTCTTTTTAATAGTCACCATCTGATAGGTGAGAAATCATATTTCATTATAGTTTTGATTTGCATTTCCCTAATCATTAGTGATGTTGAGCATTTTTTCATGTGTTTTTTTGCCATTTGGATTTCTTCTTTGGACAAATGTCTATTCAAGTCTTTTGTCCATTTTTTAATTGGGTTGTTTTTTTATTGTTGAGTGGTAGCATCTCTTTATATATCATGGATATTAAACCCTTATCAGACATGTGATTTCCAAATATTTTCTCCCATTGAGTCTGCTGTGTTTTCACTCTTTTGACAAAGTCCTGTGAGATGCAAGAGTGTTTAATTTTGGGGAAGCGGCTGTGGCTCAATCAGTAGAGCTCCCGTTTACCATATGGGAGGCCCCAGTTTCGGTTCCCGGGGCCTCCTGGTGAAGGCAAGCCCGCCCGCACAGCTTGGTTAGCTGACCCAGCGAGCACAAGCAGCAAGGGGGGGGTAAATGAGTAAATAAATAAAATCTTTAAAAAAAAAAAAAACACACAAAAAACAAAAAACCAGTTGGCCATAAAGGTGAGGGTTTTTTCCTGTACTCTCAGTTCTGTTCTACTGATCTATGTGTCTATGCCTGTACCATGCTGGTTTTTTTTTGTTTTTTGTTTTTTGTTTTTAAAGATTTTATTTATTTACTCATTTATCCCCCCCTTGCTGCTTGTGCTCGCTGGGTCAGCTAACCACGCCGCGCGGGCGGGCCCGCCCTCACCAGGAGGCCCTGGGAACCGAACCCAGGGCCTCCCACATGGCAAACGGGAACCCCACCGATTGAGCCACAGCCGCCTCCCCGTGTACCATGCTGTTTTGATCAGTGTAGCTTTGTTATATATTTCAAGGTTAGACAGTGAAAGTCCTCCCACCTCGCTCTTCCTTTTTTAGAATGTTTTTGGCTATTCAGGTGCAGTTTCCCTTCCAAATGAATTTGGTAATTGCCTTTTCTAATTCTGTAAAGTAGGCTGTTGGAATTTTGATTGGTATTGCATTGAGTCTATAATCAGTTTGCGTAGGTTGACATCTTCACTATATTTAGTCTTCCAATCCATGAACAAGGAATGCCTTTCCATTTGTTTAGGTCTTCATTGATTTCTTTTAGCATTGTTTTGTAGTTTTCTGCATATAGGTCCTGTACTTATTTGGTTAAATTGATTCCTAGGTATTTGAGTCTTTTTGTTGCTATTGGCAAATGGATTTTTTCCCGATTTTCTCCTCAGATTGTTCAATACTAGTGTACAGAAATATTACTGATTTTTGCGTGTTGATCTTGTAACCTGCCACTTTGCTGAACTCATTTATTAGCTCAAGTAGCTTTGTCGTAGACATTTCAGAATTTTCTAAATATAGGATCATGTCACCAGCAAATAGTGAGAGTTTTACTTCCTCTTTTCCTATTTGGATGCCTTTTATTTATTTATTTTTTTCTTGTCTAATTGCTCTAGCTAGAACTTCTAGCACAATGTTGAATAACAGTGATGACAGTGGGCATCCTTGTCTTGTTCCCGATCTTAGAGAGAAAGCTTTCAACCTCTCCCCATCGAATACAATGTTGGCTGTGGTTTTTCATATATGCCTTTTATCATATTGAGGAATTTTCCTTCTATTCCTATCTTTCAAAGTGTTTTTTATCAAGAAAGGATGCTGGATTTTGTCGAATATCTTTTCTGTATCGATTGAGATGATCATGTGTTTTTTTTTCTTCACTTTGTTAATGTTGTGTATTACATTGATTGATTTTCTTACGTTGAGCCACCCTTGCGTGCCAGGAATAAATCCCACTTAGTAGTGATGTATAAGTTTTTGCTATGCGGTTGGATTTTCGCATCTATGTTCATTAGAGAGATTGGCCTGAAATTTTCTTTTATAGTGTCTTTATCTGGCTTTGGCATTAGGATGATGTTGGCTTCATAAAATATGTTGGGTTATTTTCCTTCCTCTTCGATTTTTTGGAAGAGTTTAAACAGGATCGGTGTTAATTCTTCTTGAAATGCTTGGTAGAATTTACCTGTGAAGCCATCTGGTCCTAGACATTTCTTTGTTGTAGATTTTTGATGACTGATTCAGTCTCTTTAAATGTGATTGGTTTGTTAAGTTCTTCTATTCCTTGAAGCATCAGGTTGTATGTGCATTTCTAGGAATTTGTCCATTTTATCTAGGTTGTCTATTTTTTTGGCATACAGTTTCTCATAATATCCTCTTACGATCCTTTTTATTCCTGTGGGGTCAGTTGTAACTTTGCCCCTTTCATTTCTGATTTTATTTATTTGCATCTTCTCTCTTTTTTTCTTTGTTAATCTAGCTTAGGGGTTTGTTAATTTTATTGATCTTTTCAAAGAACCAGCTTTTGGTTTTGTTGATTTTCTTTATTGTTTTTGTTAATTTATTTCTGCTCTAATCTTTATTATTTCTTTCCTTCTGCTTGCTTTGGGAATAGTTTGCTGGGGTTTTGTTTTGTTTTGTTTCGTTTTTTTTCTAGTTTCTCCAGTTGTTCAGTTAGATCTTTTTTTTTTTTTTTTTTTAATTTTTTTAACTTTATTTTGTATATTTAATAATTGAAAATATAAACAATTAAAAACTAAAAAAAGTAAACACAGATGAATAAATATATACATTTCTCAATTAAATCTAATGGCTACATATAAATTTTTTTTTGAATCAAACAATATATTACACAATATATTTGGTTCATAGTAACGCATTCATACAATATTTGTCCTTTTGTGTCTGGCTTGCTTCACTCAACATAATGTCCTCCAGGTTCATCCATGTTGTCATATGCTTTATGACTTCATTTCTACTTACAGCTGCATAATATTCCATCGTGTGAATAGATCACAGTTTGTTTATCCATTCATCTGTTGATGGACACCTGGGTTGTTTCCAACTTTTGGCAATGGTGAATAATGTGGCTATGAACATCGGTGTGCAGATGTCTGTTCGTGTCACTACTCTCAGTTCTGGGTGTATACCCAGTAGTGGTATTGCAGGGTCACGTGGCAAGTCTATATTCAACTTCTTTAGGAACTGCCAAACAGTCCTCCATAGTGGTTGTACCATCCTGCATTCCCACCAACAATGAAGAAGTGTTCCTATGTCTCCACATCCTCTCCAACACTTGTAGTTCTCTGTCTTTTTAATAGTGGCCATTCTGATAGGTGTGAAATGATATCTCATTGTAGTTTTGATTTGCATTTCCCTAATCATGAATGATGTTGAGCATTTCTTCATGTGTTTTTTTGCCATTTGTATTTCTTCTTCGGAGAAATGTCTATTCAAGTCTTTGGCCCATTTTTTAATTGGGTCATTTTATTGTTGAGTTGTAACATCTCTTTATATATCCTGGATATTAAACCCTTATCAGATATGTGATTTACAAATATTTTTTCCCATTGAGTCGGCTGCCTTTTCACCCTTCTGAGAAAGTCCTGTGAGGTGCAAAAGTGTTTAATTTTGAGGAGGTCCCATTTATCTACTTTTTCTTTTGTTGCACGTGCTTTGGGTGTGAGGTCCAAAAAACCACCACCTACTACAAGTCTTGAAGATGTTTCCCTACATTTTCTTCTAGTAGTTTTATGGTTCTGGCTTTTATATTTACATCTTTGATCCATTTTGAGTTGATTCTTGTATAGGGGATGAGATAGTGGTCCTCTTTCTTTCTTTTGGTTATAGATATCTAGTTCTCCCAACACCATTTGTTGAAGAGACTGTTTTTTTCCATTAGCGTGGGCTTGGTAGGTTTGTCAAAAACCAGTTGACTGTATAGGTGAGGGTTTATTTTTGGATTCTCAATTTTATTCCACTGATCGATATGTCTGTCTTTATGCCATACCATGCTGTTTTGACCACTGTAGCTTTGTAATATGTTTCAAGGTCAGGCAGTGAAATTCCTCCCACATTGCTCTTCTTTTTTAGAATACTTTTGGCTATTCGGGTGCACTTACCCTTCCAGATGAATTTGGTAATTGCCTTCCCTAGTTCTGTAAAGTAAGCTGTTGGGATTTTGATTGGTATTGCATTGAATCTATAAATCAGTTTGGGCAAGATTGACATCTTCGCGATATTTATTCTTCCAATCCTTGAACACAGAATGTCTTTCCATTTGTTTAGGTCTTTTTAAATTTCTTTTAGCGGTGTTTTGTAGTTTTCTGCATATAGGTCCTGTATTTCTTTGCTTAAATTAACTCCTAGGTATTTGAGTCTTTTTGTTGCTATTGAAAATGGAATTTTCCTCCTGATTTCCTCCTCAGATTGTTCAGTACTAGTGTACAAAAACATTACTGATTTTTGCGTGTTGATCTTGTATCCTGCCACTTTGCTGAACTCATTTATTAGTTCAAGTAGCTTTGTTGTGGATACTTCAGGATTTTCTAAATACAGGATCATGTCATCCGCAAACAGTGAGACTTTTACTTCCTCTTTTCCTATTTGGACGCCTTTAATTTTTTTTGTCTTGTCTAATTGCCCTAGCTAGAAATTCTCGTACAATGTTGAATAACAATGGAGACAGTGGGCATCCTTGTCTTGTTCCTGATCTTAGGGGGAAAGCGTTCAACTTTTCCCCATTGAGTATGATGTTGGTAGTGGGTTTTTCATATATGCCTTTTATCATACCGAGGAATTTTCCTTTTATTCCTATCTTTTTGAAGTATTTTCATCAAAAAAGGATGTTGGATTTTGTCAAATGCCTTTTCTGCATCTATTGAGATGATCATGTGGTTTTTTTCCTTCAATTTGTTAATGTGGTGTATTACATTGATTGATTTTCTTATGTTGAACCAGCTTTGCATGCCAGGAATAAATCCCACTTGGTCGTGATGTATAAGTCTTTTGATATGCTGTTGGATTAGATTTGCAAGTATTTTATTGAGAATTTTTGCATCTATGTTTATTAGAGAGATTGGTCTGTAATTTTCTTTTCTTGTGGAATCTTTATCTGGCTTTGGTATTAGGGTGATGTTGGCTTCATAAAATGTGTTGGGTAATTTTCCGTCCTCTTCAATTTTTTGGAAGAGTTTAAACAGGATTGGTGTTAATTCTTTTAGAAATGCTTGGTAGAATTCACCTGTGAAGCCATCTGGTCCTGGACTTTTTTTGCTGGGAGATTGTTGATGACAGATTCAATCTCCTTAATTGTGATTGGTTTGTTTAATTCTTGTATTTCTTGTTGCATCAGTGTAGGTTGGTTATGAGTTTCTAGAAATTTGTCCATTTCATCCAGGTTGTCCAGTTTCTTGACATATAGTTTCTCATAATATCCTCTTATGATTCTTTTTATTTCTGTGAGGTCATTTGTAATTTCCCCCCTTTCATTTCTGATTGTATTTATTTGCATCTTCTCTCTTTTTTTCTTTGTTAGTCTAGCAAGGGGTTTGTCAATTTTATTGATCTTCTCAAAGAACCAGCTTCTGGTTTTGTTGATTTTCTCTATTGTTTTTCTGTTCTCATTTTCATTTATTTCTGCTCTAATCTTTATTATTTCTTTCCTTCTTTTTGTTTGGGATTGGTTTGCTGTTCTTTTTCTAGTTTCTCAAGTTGTTCAGTTAAATCTTTGAGTTTAGCTCTTTCTTGTTTTTTTAAAGATTTTATTTATTTATTCATTTATCCCCCCCTTGCTGCCTGTGCTTGCTGGGTCAGCCAACCACGCCGCGCAGGCGGGCCCGCCCTCACCAGGAGGCCCCGGGAACCGAACCCGGGGCCCCCCATATGGTAAACGGGAGCCCTACTGATTGAGCCACAGCCGTTTCCCTCTTTTGTTTTTTTAATACAGGCATTTAGGGCTATAAATTTCCCTTTCAAGACTGCCTTCGCTGTATCCCATAAGTTTTGATACCTTGTGTTCTCATTTTCATTTGTCTCAATATATTTACTGATTTCACTTGCAATTTCTTCTTTGACACACCGAATATTTAGGAGTGTGTTGTTCAGTCTCCACACATTCGCAAATTTACTTTTTTCCTGTCTGTTATTGATTTTTAGTTTCATTCCATTATGATCTGAGAAGGTGCTTTGTATAATTTCAGTCTTTTTATATTTATTGAGAGCTGTATTGTGACCTAACATGTGGTCTATCCTGGAGAAAAATCCATGGGCACTTGAGAAGAATGTATAACCCACTGAGTTTGGATGCAGTGTTCTGTATATGTCTATTAGGTCTAACTTATTTATCATATTGTTCAAGTTCTCTGTTTCCTTGTTGATCTTCTGTCTAGTTGTTCTATCTAATGATGTGAGAGGGGTGTTGAAGTCTCCAACGATTTTTGTAGAAATGTCTATTTATCCCTTCAGTTTTGCCAGAGTTTGTCTCATATATTTTGGGGCACCCTGCTTAGGTGCGTAGATATTTATGACTGTTTTATCTTCCTGGAGGATCATCCTTTTTATTAATATATAATGGCCTTCCGCATCTCTTATCACTTTTTTACATTTGAAGTCTGTTTTGTCTGATATTAGTATAGCTACCCCTGCTCTTTTCTGTTTACTATTCGCGTGGAGTATCTTTTTCCAACCTTTTACTTTCAGTCGGTTTGTATCCTTGTGTCTGAGGTGAGTTTCTTGTAAGCAGCATATGGATGGCTAAGGTTTTTTTTCCATTCTGTCAGCCTGTATCTTTTGATTGGGGAATTTAATCCATTCACATTCACTGATATTACTGAAAATTTACTATTTATTTCCTCCGTTTTATTCTTTGGTTTTCATATGTCATCTTATTTTTGTCTTTCTTTTTACTCTTTTGGTTATCCTTTCTCCTTTTCTTTCTTCTATACTCTCCTCCAAGCCTCTCTCTCCTGTCTTTTTCTTTCAGGTTCTAAGGCTTCCTTTAATATTTCCTGCAAAGGTGGATTCTTTTTTGCAAACTCTCTTAGTTTCTGTTTGTTTGTGAATACTTTATATTCACCTTCATATTTGAAGGACAGTTTTGCTGGATAAAGAATTCTCGGCTGGCAGTTTTTCTCTTTCAGTTTCCTAATTGTATCATACCACTGTCTTCTCACCTCCATGGTTTCTGAAGAGAAATCTGCACTAAGTCTTACTGGACTTCCTTTGTATGTGATCGTTTGCTTCTCTCTTGCTACTCTGAGAATTTTCTCTTTCTCTTTGACATTTGACATTCTGAATAATATGTGTCTTGGCGTAGGTCTACTTGGATTTATTCTTATTGGCGTACGGTGTGCTTCTTGGACATGAAAGTTCATTTCTTTCATGAGAGTTCGGAAATTTTCAGCTATTATTTCCTCAAATACTCTTTCTGCCCTTTTTCCTTTCTCTTCTCCTTCTGGAACTCCAATGACACATATGTTCTTGCGTTTTGTGTTGTCATTCAACTCTCTGAGCCCCTGCTCAATTTTTTCCATTCTTTTCTCTCTCTGTTCTTTTCTCTCTTCAATTTTAGCTGCTCTGTCTTCGGTATCACTTATTCTTTCTTCTATCATTTCGAGTCTGCTGTTGTATGCCTCAAATGTATTTTTGACTTCACCTTTTGTGTCTTTCATTCCCATGAACTCCGTTACTTTTCTGTTCATGATTTCAAATTCTTCTTTACATTCGTGCAATGACTTCTTGATGTCATTGATCTCTTTAACTATATTCTCTTTCATCTCAATTTGATTTTGGAAATTTGTGCTCATCTCACTTAGTTCTCTCAAATTCTGCATCTCTTCTGGGACTTTGCTGTATTCCTTTTCTTGGGCCATGCCTTCTATTTTCTTAGTATGGCTCGTAATCTTTTGCTGGTGCTTAGGCATCTGGTTAGTTTGTATTTTACTTAGATGCTCTATCTCTTTCTCTTTTATGGGGTTTTAGTGGCAGGAGGCTGTGAGTTACCACAGCTCTTTGATTTTTGGCTCAACCTTGATTGTTAGGATTGTTCTGTTGGTTGCTCAAAACTGGGCACTGGGCCCAGTAATTGGTTGTAGAGTCGTTTCCTAGGGCCTTGGGCAGGGAGGCTATAGAGGCCAGGAAAAGCCTCTCTTACTTATTAATTTTCTTATGTGCACTTCCTTGGTCTGCCAGGAGATGGTGCTTGTTGGCAGCTCTCAATTCAATGCCTGGTCGGAGTGTATTTGTTGTGACACAGACCAGATCAGTGTGATAGAGCTTTCTGTCTGGGGGTTAAGAGCCCTGTGATTCAAAATTTCTGAGACAGTTCTCCAGACTTCTCTCATAGCGCCCCCCTTTTCCCTGCTAGGAAATATTTCCACTCCCTTCTGAATCCTCAACAATCAGTCCCTGTTAGTAGAGGAGGAGATTGGGAGGTTTGTATATCTTTAGCCCCTTGCAGGCTCCAAGGCAAACAATGGCGCAGCCCCACCCGGCCTGGAAGGGCTCTTGGGACAGGGCAGACCAAACCTGGGAGTCAAAAGCAGGGTCAGCCCCATGCTCTCTCCCCCCTCTCCCGTGGAGTCCTCAACAATTAGTCCAGGCTAGAAGAGAGGGAGTTGCGAAGGTCGGATTTCTCCAGTCCTTCTTAGGCTCCCAGGGCAAACCGCCGTGTGGAAGGGTCCTGGGGCTCCGCAGCCCAAATTTACAGGTTAGAACCTGAGTCAGCCTAAGGCTGTGTCCCTCTCACTCCCCTTTCCGGGAGTGGTAGATCCCTGGAGCCCCCTTTGTCTGTGGTCGCAGGCCCAGAGGCCGGAGAATTCTAAAGAGTGTGGGGAGGGTGCCGGCAGCAGCAGAAGCTTCTTCTTCCAACTCACGGTTCTGTTGTCACGATTTCCCTCTTCTGAACCTCTCTTCTCTGGGTGGTGTGCAGCCTTCACCTGCTGTCCTAAACCCTAGAAGATCTTTTTCGGGGCTGTTTCAGCCTGTCCTCTAGCTATTTTTCTTTCAGTTAGATTTTTTATTTTAGCTCTTTCTTCTTTTTTAATGTAGGCATTTCCCTCTCAGGACTGCTTTCACTATATCCCATAAGTTTTGATAAATTGTGTTCTCATTTTCATTTGTGTCAATATATTTACTGATTTTACTTGCAATTTCTTCTTTGACCCACTGATAATTTAGGATAGTGTTGTTTAGCCTCCACACATTTGTGAATTTACCTCTTTCCTGAGTATTACTGATTTCCAGTTACATTCCATTATGATCCGCGAAGGTGCTTTGTATAATTTCATTCTTTTTATATTTATTAGGAGCTGCATTTTGACCTAATATGTGGTCTATCATAGAGAAAGATCATGGGCACTTGAGAAGAATGTATAATCTGCTGAGTTTGGTGCAGTGTTCTCTTATTTGTCTGTTAGGTCTAGCTCATTTATCATATATTGTTTAAGTTCTCTGTTTCCTTACTGATCTTCTGCCTAGTTGTTCTATCTTTTGATGTGAGAGGTGTGAAGTCTCCAACTATTTTGTAGAAATCTATTTTTCCCTTCAGTTTTGCCAGAGTTTGCCTCATGTATTTTGGGGTACCCTGGTTAGGTACATAGATATTTATGACTGTTATTTCTTCCTGGTGGATTGTCCCTTTTATTAATATATAATGGCTTTCTGTATCTCTTACAACTTTTTTGCATTTAAAATCTGTTTTGTCCAATATTAGTACAGCTGCCTCTGTTCTTTTTTTGTTACTATTTGTGTGGAGTATCTTTTTCCAACCTTTTACTTTCAGCTGGTTTTTATCCTTGGGTCTAAGGTGAGTCTCTTGTAGGCAGCATATGGATGACTCATGTTTTTTTATCCATTCTGTCAGCCTATGTCTTTTTTTTTTTTCATTTTTTTATGATTTATTTTATTTATTTATTCCCCCCTCCCCCTCATTGTTTGCAGTCACTGTCTGCTCTCTGTGTCCATTTGCTGTGTATTCTCTGTGTCTGCTTACCCCAGGAACCGAACCTGGGACCTCCCATGTGGGAGAGAGGCGCTCAATCACTTGGCCACCTCAGGCCCCTGGTTTGTTGTGTCTCTCATTGTCTTTCCTCTTTTTTTTTTTTTTTTTACCGGGAGGTACCGGGGATCGAACCCTGGTCTCTGCATATGGTAGACGGACGCCGAACCTCTTGAGCCACATCCGTTTCCCTGTCTTTCCTCTTTATGTCTCTTTGTTACATCATCTTGTTGTGTCAGCTTGCTACACCTTCCCATCACCCAGCCTGTTGCGCCAGCTCACCTCCGGGAGGCACCAGGAACTGAACCCAAGACCTCCCATGTGGTAGGCCCAATCGCTTGAGCCAGATTTGCTTCCCAGCCTATATCTTTTTGTTTGTTTGTTTTGTTTTATTTCTTAGCCTATATCTTTTGATTGGGGAGTTTAATCCATCTGCATTCAATGATATTACTCTAAATGCAATATTTACTTCCACAATTTTATTCTTTGGTTTTCATGTCATATCATATTTATGTCTTTTTAATCTTTTCTTTACCCTTTCTGCTATTCTTTCTTCTATACTCTCCTCCAAACCTCTCTCTCCTGTCTTTTTCTTTCAGGCTGTAAGACTTCCTTTAATACTTCCTGCAAAGTTAGATTCTTTTTTATGAACTCTCTTAGTTTCTGTTTGTTTTTGAGTGTTTTAAACTCACCTTCATATTTGAAGGGCAGTTTTTCTGGATAAAGAATTCTTGGCTGGCAATTTTTTTCTTCCAATATCCTAATTTTTATCATACCTCTGTTTTCTCACCTCCATGGTTTCTGATGAGAAATCCACGCTAAGTCTTACTGAGCATCCCTTGTATGTGATGGTTTGCCTCTCCTTTGCTGCTCTTAGAATTTTCTCTTTATCTTTGACATTTGACGTTCTGAGTATTATGTGTCTTGGAGTAGGTCTATTCACATTTATTCTGATTGGGGTGCGCTGTGCTTCTTGGACATGTAAGTTCATTTCTTTTGTTAGAGTTGGGAAATTTTCAGCTATTATTTCCTCAAATACTTTCTGCCCCTTTTCCCTTCTCTTCTCCTTCTGGAACTCTCATGACTTGTATGTTATTGCATTTCACGTTATCATTCGACTCCCTGACCCCTGCTCTATTTTTCCCATTCTTTTCTCTCTTCAATTTCAGCTGTTCTGTCTTCTGTATCACTTATTCTTTCTATTACTATTTCAGGTCTGCTGTTGAATGACTGTAATGCAGGGGTTCTTAACCTTTTTTGTTCCACGGACCCCTTTGCCAGTCAGGTGAAAACCATGGGCCGCTTCTCAGAATGTAGCAGCAGATAGTTTTATGACACTCAATATTGTCATGTCTTTAAATTAAAATTTAGGATTATTCAAAATTATGTTTTACAACTTTCCCATAATTTTAATACCTGATAACCTAACATGGTTCAATATCTGTTCAAGTGGTCATTTTTGGCAAACATTTAGAAATTCAAGTTTTCCCATGGTGTCATAAAACCATCTCTGCCATCCTTACCAATCTTTTTTTTTTTTTAAGATTTTTATTTATTTATTCATTTATCCCCCCCTTGCTGCTTGTGCTCGCTGGGTCAGCCAACCACGCCGTGCAGGCGGGCCCGCCCCCACCAGGAGGCCCCGGGAACCGAACCCAGGGCCTCCCATATGGTAAACGGGAGCCCCACTGATTGAGCCACAGCCGCTTCCCATTTACCAATCTTTTTGCAGGCAGTTATCCACTGCACTTAAAACATGTTACATCAAAATTAAAATCATACTAAGTTCACACTATACTGTATATTATTTGATAAATATATCACACCCGCACCAACATGTCCCCGCAAGAATGTTTTTAAATGCATAAAATAAAATTACAAAAGAAATCAGTTATGTATATTGAAATACAATTACTAAAATAAAAAACATATGTAAGCTATAATCCATGTTTAGTGGCAGTGCTCCAAAACGTGTTTATCAATTGCAATGAATGTACTACACTGATGAAAGATGTTGCTAATTTGGGAATATGTGGGTGGTGTGGGGAGTGGGGCATGTGGAAATCCTCTATATATTCTCTGTAACATTTATGTAATTGAAATATCTTTTAAAAAATAAAAAAGTGGAGGGGAAAAAAGAAAAAGCAAATGCAAAGGCTGAACTGGCCCTCTCTTACCTTTTAACCCCTGTTCTTGCCTTCTGTGCCTTGCCTTTACCATGTCCTTTCCATATGGATCAACACACAAGTAAAACTGGGCATTTATAATCTAATAATCTATAGTGGGAAATTGTAGTCTGTAAATCAGACCATTTTATCACTCTTCAGCCCCTTCCTCTCTTTGGGACCCACAATCTGTTATTTTCTCCCATTTCTTTTCCCTCCCTCCCAATAAATTACTGGCCTAATCAAAAACAAAACAAAAAAACATATGATATAATACTATGCATATGTGCTTCTTTCTTAACACATTAAAAATAATCTAATACATCAAAAATATAGGAGAGTTAAAGTTAAATTTTACCTTTTAAATATGAAATGAATACCACTGTAATTTATTGTATATATTCATAGTTGAAAGAAATGCTAGATTTCAGGTAGAGGTCAGAGAAAATAAAGATAATAAGTTGATTTTTTTTCAGTTCAAGCTCACAGACCCCTTAAAATCTTTGGGTCCTATGGACCCCTGGTTAGGAACCCCTGCTCTAATGCGTTATTATTTTGTTTTTGTTTTTTTTTTTTGAGGTATTGGGGCCAATGACTGAACCTGGGAACTTGTATGTGGGAATCCAACGCTCAACCACTGAGCCATATCAGCTCCCCTGAGTTGGTTTTCTTGTTTGTTTGCTTGTTGTTTGGGTTTTCTTTGTTTGTCTGTATGTTTTTTTTTAAGATTTATTTTATTTATTTATTCCCCCCACCTCATTGTTTGCACTCGCTCTCTGCTCTCTGTGTCCTTTCGTGGTGTGCTCATCTTCTCTTTAGGAGGCACCAGGAACTGAACCTGGGACCTTCTGTGTGGGAGAGAGGTGTTCAATCACTTGAGCCACCTTAGCTCCCTGCTTTGTTGTGCCTCTCATTGTCTTCCCTTTTTGTGTCTCCTTGTTGCGTCATCTTGTTGCATCACTTGCCGTGTCTGCCTTTCATGCCAGCTTGCTGTGTTGCTAGTCTTCTCCAGGAGGCACCAGAACCAAACCTGGGACCTCTCGTGTGGTAGGCGGGTACTCAACCACTTTAGCCATATCCGCTCCCCTCTAATGTTTTTTTGTTTTTGTTTTTGTTTTTGAGGTACCAGGGTCTGGAGATTGAACCCAGGACCTTGTATGAAAGAAGCCGGCACTCAACCACTGAGCCATGTTGGCTTCCCTGAGTTGGTTTTTTCATTTGTTTTGCCTGTTGTTTGTTTTTGTTTTTTTCAGGAGGTACTAGGAACCAAACCTGGGACCTCCCATGTTGGAGGCGGAAGTTCAACCGCTTGAGCCACATCCGCTCCCCCTCTAATGTGCTTTTTCTTCTCACCTATCATGTTTTTCATTCCCATGAGCTATGTTACTTTTCTTTTCAGGTTTTCAAATTCTTCTTAGTGCTTACTCAGTGTCATCTTGATGTCCTTTATCTCTTTAGCCATATTGCCTTTCAACTCATTAATTTGATTTTGGAAATTTGTGTGCATCACTTTGATTAGTTGTCTCAAATCCTGCGTCTCTTCTGGGGCTTTGAGATTTTCCTTTTCTTGGGCCATGTCCTCTATTTTCTTAGTATGGCTCATAATTTTTTACTGATGTCTAGGCATCTGATTAGGGTAATGAGTTTACTCAGATGTGCAATTTCTCTCTCTGGGATTTATTGGTGAGAGGCTGTGTGTTACTGCTGTTCTTTGATTCTTGGTTCAGCCTGTTCTGACTCTTTAGGATTGTCCCTGTTAGTTGCTCAAATCCGGACCCTGGACCCAGTAATGAGTTGCAGACCTGCTTCCAAGGGCCTTGGGGAGGGGGGCTGTATAGGTGGGGAAAAGCCTCTCTTTTAATTTCCTCACATGCAGTTCTTTGGTCAGCCAGCAGGTGGTGCTCTTTGGAAGCCCTCTTAGTTCAGTGCCAGTTCCGAGTGTGTTTGCCAATCTATGCGACAGAGGTTCCTTCCTGGAGGCTAAGAGCCTTGTAATTCAAACTCTCTCAGAGGCAGTTCTCCCTTTTCCTGGGTAGGAAGTAATTCCACTTCCCTTTGCATCCTCAACAGCCAGTGCTGGTCTGTAGAGAGGACAATTGAGAGGGTGGAATCTCTTTAGTCCCTTGCTGGCTCCCAATCCCCTTTTCCTGGGGAGGTGGATCCCTGGGGTCCCCTTCTTGTGTAGCAGCCAGCCTGAGAATTCAAAAGTGTCTGTGGTGTGGGGGAGGGTTCTGGTATTTGCAGCTGCGGCTTTTAACTCACAGTTTTGCCATCGCGATTCTTTTCCTTGCCCCTCTTTCCTCTGGGTGGAGTCCAGCCTTTCCCCTGATGTCTTAAACCTTAGAAGATTTTTTTTCCAGGCCATTTCTGCCTGTGCTCTAGCTATTTTTCTGGGAGAGAAGAGTACTATGTCTTTCTCTAGTCTGCCATCTTCCTGGACTCCCTACATGTGATTTTAATGAGCATTTATATTGAAAAGCCTGGTGTTTTCTTTTCACTGCAGTTTTATTGAAATATAATTCACAGGCCATACAGTTTACCCTTTGAGTGTATATGTTTTAGTTTCCGAGGCTGTTTATACAAATAGAATGAAATAGTTCAGCTTAAACAATGGGAATTTATTCACTCACAGCTTGGGGTCTGGGAAAATGTCCAAATCAAGGCATTATCAAGGCAATGCTTTCTTCCTGAAGACTGTGGCTGCTGGCAATCCTTGGCTGCTCTGTAACATGACAAGGCACATGGCGGCATCTCCTGGTCTCTTCCTGGTTTCCTTGATTTCAGCTTGCTTCCTCTAGCTTTCTCTCTGTCTGAATTTCATTCTCTTATAAAGGACTCCAGGAATAGGATTAATACCCATCCTGATTAAGGTGGGACCCACCTTAACTAAAGTAGCCTCATTAAAAGGTCCTATACAATGGGTTTATACCCACAGGAATGGATTAAATTTAAGAATGTTTTCCTTGGGTACTTACAGCTTCAAACCACCACAGTATACATTTAAAAGATTTTTCACATATTCACAGCATTGTAAAACCATCACCACAATCATTTTCATCATCCCAAAAAGAAACCCTGTGCTCATTAGCAACCACTCCTCATTTCTTCCCATCCCCCCTCCTAGCCCTAAGCAAACACTAATCTACTTCTGTCTCTACAAGTTTGCCGATTCTGGAGGCTTTATATTAAATGGAATCACACAATATTTTGTCTTCTGTGATTGGCTTATTTCATTTAGCATATTGCTTTCAAGATTTATCCATGTTGTAGCACATACCAGTAGGGCGTTCCTTTTTATGGCTGAATAATATTCCGTTATATGGATATATCATTATATCAGTCAGGGTTCTCCAGGGAAACAGAACTGACAGGGTGTGTGTGTGTGTGTAATGAGATTTATTATAGGAATTGGCTCACACGAATGGAGATTGGCAAGTCTGAATTCTGTAGGGCAGGGTGCAAGTTGGAAACTCCAATGAAGGTTTCGATGAATTCCCCAGGAGAAGTTGGGGGGTGAAGTAGAGGTAGAAATTATTCTTTTTCACTGCTAAAATCAGTCAGTTCTACCTTAAGGCCTTCAACTGATTGGATGAGACTTCTCTCATTGCTGAAGGCAATCTACTTTGTTGATGTAATAAGCCATAGATGCAACCAACTGACTAATGATATAAATCCATAAAATATCCTCAGAGAGACTGTCAGGCCAGTGATAGCTTGACCAAACAACTGGACACCATAACCTAGCCAAGTGGACATATGAACTTAATCATCACACACATTTTGTTTATCCATTCATCAGTTAAGGAACATTGGAGTTGTTTCCACTTTGGGGCTATTATGAATTATGCTGCTATGAACATTGGTGTACAAGTTTTTGTGTGGATATATATTTTCATTTCTCTTGAGTATATACATACCTAGGTGTATGTATTAGTCAGCCAAAGGGGTGCTAATGTGAAATACCAAAAATGGGTTGGTCTTTATAAAGGGTATTTATTTGGGGTAGAAGTCCACAGATACCAGGCCATAAAGCATTAAGTTTCTTCTCTCACCACAGTCCATTGCCATGTGTTAGAGCAAGACAGCTGCTGGCGTTTGCCAGGGTTCAGGCTTCTGGGGTACCTCTCTTCCCGGGGCTGCGTTTCTCTCCAGGCTTAGCTCCTGTTTCCTCCACAAGGTCAGCTGTAGACGATCAGGCGAACTGCTTGCTTCTCTTCTCCTGGGGCCTTCTTTCCAACATCAAAACTGCTTCTCAAAAGACTGCTTCAACTGTCCTTTGCCTTGCCTTTTATATTCAATTCCCCACCCACCAAGGGGTGGGGCTCAACGCCCTAATCCTAACCTAATCATGCCCAGATTAACAGATCAGTTTACAAGCATGATTCAATTATATTTTTGGAATTCATAATTACATCAAACTGCCACAGTGTAGAATTACTGGGTCATAATTTTCTTAAACATAAATGCTCAGTTTATTTCATTTTCTATAATGCAATCTGTGAATATCTTTTTTAACTTGTATAATTTGGATGCACAGTTATATTGTGTTTTTTTGACAGAGTGTATAACATTTTCTAAATTCCTAACTGCTGTAGATATATATTTCAGTCTATTGGCTAGTAATGGCATTATAGTCTGTGATTGGTGATAATTAAAATAAAAAAAATTTTTTTTTTTTTTATGCCCATGTTGAGGATTGATCAGTGTTTTAGGACCTGCCTTGTGTTTGTTTATAATTAGGTTCATCTTTTTGGGGCTTCTCTGGGAGGCTTTTTGGCCCAGAAATTTGCTGAATACACTCACAAGTCTCCCAGAGTCCATTCCCTCATCCTCTGTAATTCCTTCAGTGACACTTCTATCTTTAACCAAACTTGGACTGCAAACAGGTAAGAATCTAAACAGTAGGCCACATGTTTATTATTTTTTGTTCAATGGAAATTTGAAAATGTTGGCTTTGGGGAGGGAATCTTTCTGGGAACAATCACCTTTGGGAAAAAAAAAAGAATTGATAAACTCCAAATTAAACTCTTTCCATTACTCTAACTTATTTTTAATCTTGTTTAATATACATTCATATGCTTTTATAGTTTCTCTTCAGTGCATATATATTATTATTATTATATAACTAATATTGTGTTTTGTTTGCTCCACTTACTGTTTTGTGTAAATCTCTTCTGTGTATTGACTGATGCAGTTTCGTTAGGCCTTTGGTTTGTCTCAAGTTCTGCACTTGTTCTATTGTACACATTTTTTACACATTTTTTTTTCCTTTGCTTTCTGGATCATTTCCAAAATGGAAAGACTGGCGCTTTCGGTCCATCAGATGTTCTCTGAGTCAGGACACTTATGTTAGTGCCCTCTTCAGGAAGATGGAAAGGAAGGCAGTGCTTTGTGGTGCAACCAGAGGGGTGCCTGTTTCCTTAGAATCAACCCATCATTGATTTTACCATTTTAATTAGTTTGATAAGGATCTAATGGTGCCTTAAAGCTGATTTAATGTGCTTTTTTTTTTCATTGCTACAAGGACTCTATGCTAAAAACAAGCCCAGTGACTAAACATATCTTTGTGATTGGTTTGGTTTTCAGATCATGTGATAAACATTGTTTTCATGGTTTTCACAATCTACTCAAGATTGAACTCTGATATTTTTAGAACTCTTCCTGATGTTGTCTCAGTAATTTATTTACTCAGCATTCACCTGGCAATTTCTTGTACAGATTAACTACAAATCCTTCACAACAGATGATGCACTAAGCTCATTGACTACTTGGATGATATTTACTGTTGTTTTAATTGTCAGAATGCTAAGGGTGCCCCCACCTTGTTTGTGCTCTTGCATATCAGCTACTGTTTATTAAATATCCAAGTATTTACTGGGCCTCCCCTCACAGGGTGTATTTATCTTCGAAGAAAAGAAAGCAGTAGGATGTATGTGGGTGTGTGTGTGTGGGTGTGAGAGAGAGAACATAGAAAGTTAATTGGAAGATAGCGCCCTGGTCCTCTCAAGGGCACCTCAACATCCAACAAAGCTGTTCTGCTGAGAATATGCATCAGAAGGTGGTCTGCATCTTTTATAAGTAATTTTCAGCACACATTTGAGAAATGTGTGCTTATCCTACATAGTGGCCCTCAAAATTAGAAATTAATGGAATAAAATACCAACTAAAGATCACATATAGAAATCCATAAAGATAGAATTGCCTTATATTAGCCCAGTTGAATCTAATAGTAGCAAACTTTGGGAGGTGCAGTAACCCATTTTACTATTTTGAAATATCATAATAGTATCATTAAATATCATTTAATCATATTAAACTATAATTCTTTGGGAGCTTGTGAAAGTGTATATAAAAGCTAAATGCTGAGTTCTTTGAAGAAGGAGGTTAGATCTTATCTGCAGATCCCCAGTACCTGGCTAATACAAGGCTTCCTTGTCAAATGAATATTTGCTATTTATGTGTAGTCTTCAAAGTTTAAATTATTAGGTCTTTGCCTTTGTTTTACAGCTTTTGGCTGATGCCAGCATTTATGCTAAAAAAAATAGTCCTTGGAAATTTTTCATCTGGGCCAGTGGACCCTATAATGGCTGATGCCATCGATTTCATGGTGGACAGGGTAAGGATCATGGCACTGGGCAGGGACACCTTGTTTTGGGAATGTTCATGTCTGCTTGGTTCCTGAGGACATATCTGTTTCACTGAGTATGCATTAGAGGTGTGTGTTAAACAGGTTTCCATATTAACTTTAGCACGGAAGAGCAGATACTGCTGCTGAGTAGGGCTCGGCTGAATGGGTGCTCTCCAAGCCAGCCGTTCACCAGAATCACCTGGGGGAGCTTTGAAAAATACAGATTCCAAGGTCTCACACCAGACCATCGGAGCTGGAATCCCTGGGCATGAGGTTGGGAAGCTGTTTTTACCTCTTCCCTGACCCCTACCCCTCAGATAATTCTAACGTGCCAGGATGTAAACCTGCATTTAGGAACGACTGGAGTAGGTGATTTCTGAGGTTTCTTCCAGCCCTGAGGTCTCCTAAATGTTATCTGTCACCTTTGAGCTTCAAGAATTGGCTTGCTGCCCACAGGCACCCAGCTGAGGCAGGCATTCTGGCCAAGGGCAGTTGGAGGCCAAGTTCCATTTGAGGCGCCTTCCCCCGGTTCCCAGAATGGAGAAATGCCACCACCTGAGAGGCCCAGTGCTGGTTTCTCAAACGCTGTTTCCTCCTTGGTGACCAGTGGCCCAACCACACATAATGCCACCTGTACAAACACAAATATTGTCTGTGGATTTAATGTAAATGTGAAAAAATTAATTGAAAAACTTGACCTGTGTTTTTTTACCGCAGCTGGAAAGTTTGGGTCAGAGTGAACTGGCCTCCAGACTTACCCTGAATTGTCAAAATTCTTATGTGGAGCCTCATAAAATTCGGGACATCCCGGTAACCATTATGGATGTAAGCTTCCTTTTTAATTAAAATAGATGCTTTTCCTTTTTAAATGTATGTCAAGATTCTCCTTATAATTGCTTTAAAATTTTCACTGTGCCTCTTCAAATGCTGTCTCTGCTTTCCTCATCATCCCCTCCCCCCCAGCTTTGTCAGTTCCACAATAATCTCTTTATGGCTTATCCTGTATTTTTCCTGGCAGGAATAACATCATCGAAATAAAAATTTAATATAAGTGGTATTCCTTACCCTTTTTTGATGTACTTTTGCTCTTTTTACCAACAGATATCGTACTTTAGTTATTACACATCTGGGAAACAAACAGGTACCTCATGCAGGCAGAGAATTAAGAATTCCATAAAGTCTACTAATTAGCAGAAAAGCTTGCTCCTTACTATTAAATTACTTTTTGAAAAACTTTTTTGCTTGTGTGTATAAACATAATTTGCACGGACGATGAAAAATGTCTAGAATCATATGCTCCAAACTGCTAATAATTGGTTCCCCCAGGAAAGGACTTGGACTTTTTATCTTACACTCTTTAAATGTTTCTGAATGTTATTCACTGAGCATATATTACTTATGTAATTGTTTTTAAATTTTAATAAGTTCTTTGGGGGTTTCATGGTCTCTTTGAAATTGGCATTTTCAGTAATGATTGTTCATTATGAATATTCTGTTAATTTAGTCAGCTACATTTGAGGAAAAGAGAATTTTACAGCAGAAATTTATCACAGTGTAATTTTTTTCTTTTTTCCCCAAAGAATGCAAGAGACATTTGGCAGCAAAATCTGTAGCTCATGATTGTCACCAGGAGGTGGCTCGGGCCACATGGGGGTTCAGCGTTCTCTTCATGAGAAAAGAATGTTTGGGATGACACTTTTCATAAGTGAAAAAATATATTAAAATACCAGTAGATCTCAGCCTTGTGGGGTTTTTTTGTTTGTTTTTTTTTTAAGGTGTTTGACCAGAGTGCACTTTCAACTGAAGCTAAAGAAGAAATGTACAAACTATATCCGAACGCTCGGAGAGCTCACCTCAAAACAGGGGGCAATTTCCCATACCTCTGCCGAAGCGCAGAGGTGAATCTTTATGTACAGGTAGGTTCCAGCTCGAACCCGGAGCTCTTAGCAGTTTTGAACCCAAAATGTATGATTTGAAACATAATGTTTTTTTTTTTTTTTTGGATGGTGGTGTTAAGGAAAGTTTCATTATAGGAATGAGATTTTGACTGTGTAGAGGTGGTTTACTTTTATAACTTACAGGGGGTAAAAACTACCCAAGTGACGGTTTGTCCACCATCCCTTCTCTGAGACCAGCCCTCCCACTTCTACCTCTGAGGATGCCATTGGTGTGTGGTGACCTTGCCTCCTAGACACAGTGAATTCAATCATAACAGGACAGCAGACCCAGAAGGGGACAGTATGAGTCCCCTGAAGCTACCTTTTTGATCTTTTTTTTTTTTTTTTTTTTTTCCTGAGGTACAAGGGCCAGGGATTGAACCCAGGACCTTGTATATGGGAAGCTGATGCTCAACCACTGAGCTACATTGGCTCCCCTGAGTTGGTCCCTTCATTTGTTTGCTTGTCATTTTGTTTGTTTCTAGGAGGCACTGGGAACCAAACCTGGGACCTCCCATGTGAGAAGCAGGCGCTCAACTGCTTGAGCCACATCCCCTTCTTTGATCTACTTTTTTTTTTTTTTTTTTTAAGATTTTATTTATTTATTCATTTATCACCCCCTTGCTGCTTGTGCTCGCTGGGTCAGCTAACCATGCCGTGCGGGCGGGCTTGCTTCACGGGAGCCCTACTGATTGAGCCACAGCCGCTTCCCTTTGATCTACTTTTAATGGATTAAAAAAAACAACAACAAAGCTATAACAAGCCAATACCTCTTTATTCCCTATCTAGATGGATATTAGAAGTAGCAGTGAGAAGTGATTGCCTTGGCAGTTTGGCAAGGAAGTACCAAGAGCCTTAAAAACAAAACAAAACAGCCATCTGCTTGTGGAAATACATCCTAAGGAAAGGATCCTAAACTTGGAAAATCTTAATGCCCAGAGATACTCATTAGAGTGTTAGTCATAGTGGCAGGTTGGAAGGACCTGACTTGCAGCAGAAGAGTGGGGCATGTCTACTTGATGGTACAGTGTGCAGCCATTTCAGATGTTTGTGAAGAGTTCGTAGGACCCTGGAGAGATCGGTGACATGTTAACTAGGGGAAAAAGATCCCAAATCACATGTAGTTTGAGCAGAACTGTGCTTTGAAAAAGGATACACACACACACACACACACATACACACAAACTAACTGTGGCTAAAGTGGTTTCTTTAAATGAGGGATCTATGGGTGGTTTTCAGAAATTCTTTGACTTTTCTGTGTTTTCCAATTTTTTTCTCTAATTAGTATTCCTCTATAATTTCAGAAGTATACAACATCTGTATACCATGGGGACGCTTTCTTACCGAGCTTTTTATATTAGGCAATAGACATCATGCTCTGTAACGTGGCCATTTAAAATAATGACTCTGCATTTCTACAGATACATTTGCTACAATTTCATGGAACCAAATATGCGGCCATTGACCCGTCGATGGTCAGTGCCGAGGAACTGGAGGTGCAGAAAGGCAACCTCGGCCTCAGTCAAGAGGAGCAGTAGCTGGGCTTCTCCGGTCCCGAGGAGTCGGGCCAGCATGGCCTTGTACAGGGGGCCATGTCAGCACTGTGTCCGGCTCAGCCGGGTTCACCGGCTGGCTTGTGCTCTGGAAGCAGGACTGCCTGTCATTTTCCCCACAGGCGGCAGGTCTCCTAAGCCAGTGTAACTGTTCCCTCTTCAGCTTTCAGCTTTTGAATTTGAAAAAAATACTTTTGAAGACTCCCATTTTAAGAATTGTGAAAATTTTGCTACCAAAAGCCTACACCACTGTGTTCTTAAGTGAATGTTAATTTCTGAGGTTTGGGATTTTTGTGGGGTTTTCTTTAACTTTCTCTTCTTTACTTTTCTCTCTTTCTTTTTACGTTATTTGCTGTAAATGCTGCATAACCATTGTGTATTAGGAGGACGTTTATTATTTTTTTTCTTCCTTGGTTATAACCATTATCAGAGTGCCAAGGCTGTCTCCTCACTGTTGGCTCTCCTGTAAATCAACTACTTTTAATTTCTAATTAAGCAAATTGTTTTGAGTTTTAGCTGTTATCTTTCTAAGCCAATACAATCACTTGGAATAAAAATTCAATTTCAGCGAATGGTTTTGTGATTACTGTAGCTGCCTGTCGAGGGTACACAGACATAGGACTTTCTGAGAAGCAGACCATGGTTTTTGCTGATTCTGACTGACTTAGGTAAGTTGCTTAATCTCCCCAAATCACAGTTTACTCATTGTAAAATAACAGTAGCTATCATTTAATGAGCTGCTACTATGTGCCAGGTGCTTTTCATACCTTTGTTCTCCTCAGTGGAAAAGTTTAAACACACTTAGAGAAAACAGTATAATGAACTATGTTCTCATCACCTAGCTTCAAATATTATCAACTCAAGGCCAATTGTTTCATCTCTTATCCCACACTCATTTCTTCCACGCATACCCATATCACTGGATTATTTTAAGGCAATTTCCAATATTATTTCACATTTACATATCTATATGTACCTTTAAGAGAGAAAATAACCATACTACCATTATTACACTTAGAAATTTACCAATCATCCTGTCAGGGTTCCCATTCACCAACTGACCTATAAATGTCTTTTTATAGTCTTGTTCTAATCAGGTTCCATACAAAGTCTGCCCTTGGTATTTGGTTGAAATGTCTCTTAAATCTCTTAAACCATAAGCTCCTCCCTCTCTTTATTTTTTTCTTTCCACTTATGTATTGAAGAAACAGGCTCATTTGCCCTATAGAATTCCCTGTGGTCTGGATTCGGCTGATTGCAGCCTCTGTGGACAGGGCATCGCCACACACCTTCAGCAGCCCCTACATCACTTGTGCAGCAAGGAGCTGCTGGCACTACCCTCCACGTCTTTCCACATCCCCCATGGGAGCCCACACCTCTGACAGCTCTGCCCACTCCTTGGCGCCACACCATGGTAGCGCAAGTTGCCCTTTCCAGCCCTGACCATTTCTGAGTGCCAGCTTCAAAGAGCCTGCTACCTTTTAGGCCAGACTTCTGCAGGCTCCACCTGCCAGAAACCACACCTATGTCCCCAGGGCCCTAAACTGCCCCTTCTCTTCTATGCCCCGTCATCTTAGTTCCTGGCATCACTCAGATTCCCCAGCCAAAAACAGCCATCTCTGACCACCAACCCCACTCCTTCAACCCCCATGTCTCAGGCTGGAAGCAGATGCTGAAATGAAACTTTGGGAGCAAGAGGTTTATTAAGAATCAACATCTATGAAAGGAAGACGGACTGGGCAGAGAAAGACATTGAACTATGATGCAGATTAAGAACCAGTCACCCCACAGGGATCCCTGAGCAAGTATTGCCCATTGGGACAGTCTCATGGGGGGTCTCATACCCCCCTTCCTACCCCCCAGGTGCTAGCTGCCCCAGGAGACAAATAGATAGTTTTGAAAAGGGGGAAGTAACAGTGAACAAAATAAATACACATTGGAAGAAGATTTTAATATACATTTTGAAAACCAGGAGAGTTACAATTAGAAAAGTAAAGTATACTCTGAAAGGAAAAGCAGATGTGCATTACCAAGAAAGGGAGTCCACTCTGAATGTTCAGAATTTTCCCCTCACAATATGAGGCCTGAACCTTTTTACTTTGGGCTGGGGGACTGATTTCCAGCACCCCCTTCAGAGAGGTGCACAACCAGGCCCCTCAGGTCCTTGCGGCTCAACCCCCCCCCCCTCCTTCCATACTCCCTGTGTTTCCACCACACCTCCACGCCTTTGCTTCCATTGTGCTCTCGCTCTGGAATGCCCTCTCCCCACTTCTATCTTGTCTGTCAGCTTCTCAGACCCTTCCTCCCCTGAAGACGAATAAATCCTGTAGCTCTTTGCACACACCCCTGTTATTAGCACTAGCCACATATTACAGTTATTGGTGTCTGAGTCCCTCTCCCCCACTAGACGGTAGATAAGGAAAGGGGGGCGGGTGGCTAGTCATCTCTGAACCCCGGCTCCCAGCAGTTGTTACCCTCGATAAATACTTATTGGTGGTGGTTGGTGGTGAGTTGAGCCGTTGCGCTTAGAACCATTTCCTAACAGCTACTCTGATGTGAAGTTTTGCCATAGATTTCTCAAATGAGAAGCCAGTATTGAATTTGAGAGAGATTTCAACATTTCAATTTTTTTTTAGAATTTTTGTCTAAAAATATATATATACAAAATTCATTTTGCAAAATTCATCCAGATAAATGATCTAAGTCTCATGGGATACAAAATACCTTCCCCAGACAAAACAGATGGAAGAGGAGAGGTTCCACCTCAACACTACACATGCGGGGGTGGGGGGCACCCAGGCCATGGGCAGTCCCAGGGACCTGAATCCCACTGGAAATTGTGAGGCCTCTGGCAAAATACACAGCTTCTTGGATTATCGGGTTACTGCGGGTACAATGGGTTGATTTCAAAGCCTTTTTTGTTCCTTGTTTTTTTGTAAGCTTACTTTTAGTTGTTTAATTAATGGACTTAGTTTTTAGAACAATTTTAGGTTTACAGAAAGATTGAGCAGCTGGTAGAGTTCCTATGTATATGAAACACTGTTCCCCCATAAGTTTCCCCTATTAACATCTTGCATTGGTGTGGTAATTTGTTACACTGATGAACCAATATTGATATACTATCATTAACTAAAGTCTATAGTTTACATTAGGGCTCACTCTTTGTGTTGTACAAGTCTATGGGTTTTGACAAATGCATGTTATATATCCGCCATTACAGTGTCATGCAGAATAGTTGCACTGCCCTAAAATGCCCCTCAGCTCTACCTATACATCCCTCCCTTCCCACCCCCGAACCCATGGCAGCCACTGCTCTTGCTCTGATCTATAGTTTCCTCTTCACTGACTCTATAGTTTTGCTTTTTCCAGAATGTATCAATGTTCATTTCCTGGTTTTGGAAATTATACTGTGGTTGAGTAAGATTTGTGGTTGAGTAACATTTGGGGAAGCTGAGTGCTGAAATTCTTTGTACTGTTTCTGAAACTTTTTTGTAAGTCTGAAATTACTCAAAATTGAAAGTTTAAAAACTTTTAAAAATTGTAAGACAAGAGGGAAAAAAGAAGAGTGCATGCCTCCTGGAACTGTCCAAGTATACAAAAAAGTTTGTGATAGGAACAGCTGTGGAGTGAGCATGGCATTCCTTTAGGAGCCAGTGAACAGTCAAGGGCAGTCTTTTCGCCAGGATGGGGCTGCAGGAATGCTGGGCTTGGAACCTGGCCCAGCCTGATTAGCAGCTTCTCCTCTCCGAGCCTCAGCCTCCAGGCCTCTCTGTAAAAATGCCCTGTGCACCTCAGGGGACTGCTATGAGGCTCCGCGGAGATGATGGAGGTGAAAAGGAGCTTCAAGCCGCAAAGAACCATATCCGTGGGAAGGGATTACCTGGAAAACCTGGAACAGGCCCCCGGACCAAACCTTGTGAAAAAGATTACAAACATTTACCTGCTGACTGCTGCATGGCTGTGTGTTTGCTGGAGGTCTGCTAGTGATTTTTTAAAGGTCCTTAAATGATGGTCATCTCCTGGTCAGGTGGCCCCACCTCTGAGGTCCCAGCCCTTCCAGTTAGTTACATGGCCGTGCAGTTCCTGGGGACACTCGGGTCTACACTGGCTTGCTTCCTGAAGCTTTCTGCAAAAGACAAAAATCCTTTTGCCTCACGTTGCCTAAACGTGGCCTCACAGGGCTGGGTTTTTTTGTTTGTTTGTTTGTTTGTTTGTTTTAAAGGAGGTACCAGGGATTGAACCCAGGACCTCATACATGGGAAGCAGGTGCTCAACCACTGAGCTACATCTGCTTTCCAGGGCTGGTTTTATATTTGAATAGTCTGCCAGAGATTGTGTTAAAAAGAAGATGCAACAATACTAAAGGACACTTTAGAGAAGGAAAAGAATCATTCCGAAGTCTTCCACCCTGAAAAGACTGTTTCCCACACATCTGCTCTGGGTCTTCATGCCTGTGTCATCGGAGGAGTCACCACCACATGGGGGCTTTCCTTTTTCTTCTCAATAATATGCTAGAAATGTTTTTCCATGTTGCCTCCTAGCTCGTGCAGCCTTTACAACTCTCAGTGACCGCCTGGCACCCCATCCTGCCCCCCAGTGCTCCATGTCAGCTGGCACCACCGTGTTGAAGGCTTTTTCATCAAGAGCTGGTTTCGATTTTAACAAGGACTTAATCCTGGAACCTTTCACCCCGCCTCCCTGATGGCTCCATGAGATGGCCTGAATCACAAGTCAGGTTTTTCTAATTAACAGACTTAAGTGGGTTGTACTGGCCTTGGGAATTTAATTTGATTTGACCAGTCCTGACTAGTCAAGTCATGTTAAACCAGTTCTGGCCCATATGTCTTAATGTTTGTGTGTGGAAAGGAAGTCTGAAGGCTCTTCCAGCTTTATTCCAAACTGGGAAGAAGGGAAAAAAAAGTATAAAGAGCCAGAGAGGAAGAGGTTATGGCATCACTGGCTTTTGGAGCTATGAAGGTCATAGGCATCAGCTGGGCCAGCCCCCTCATTACACAGGTGGGGAAACCGAGGCCAGCTGACACCATGACCTGCCAAGGCTCCGCTGCGCATTCCAGAAGGAAGCAGGACAGGGACCAGCAACGTGGAAAATCAAGAGCCGGCCTCCCTGCATTCTGACCTGGAAGCCATGGGGGTCCTGCTATATTCCACGCACTCACCAGCCAGGTCCCTCCTGCCCATGGCCACGAGGCCCTCAAACAGCACTTTGCTGGGGTTCTCGTCGGCCATGCCCACGCCGTGCAGCCAGATGAGCAGCATCCGGTGGCCGTGCTCCCGGTAGCTCTTGGTGCCTAAGGATGATGTGGGGAGGAGAAGGCAAAGGAGCAAACCCTCACCTCGCCTCAGCCAGAGCTGAGCCCATGTCCATGCCCCGCCCCCGGGGGCAAGACCCTTCTTGTACCAGCTGAGTTCAGCCCAGAGATGGGGGAGGGTGAAGAGCTTTACAGTTGTTTTCTCCTACATCAACAATTACAGCATCTGAAATTAATGAATTCTTTCTCTCCCTTTCTAATATTTATTTCTATTTCTGTTTCATGCTTGAGAACCAGGGCCAACGTTTTCAAATAGATGTCAAATAGTGACAATCGCAGGCCCTCTCATTTTTACCTGGAAGCCTTCAGTTTAAGTTTAGTGTGTGGCATGTGAATGACGGGATTTAGTTTGGGCTCATTTGTGAAGAATGTGTAGAAGTTCACAGGCCAGTGGGAAGGGAGAGGCCATGGGCACAGCCTGGCAAAGGTCTGGAGGAGTGAAAGAGCCCGTGATGCGGCTGGGAGTGGGCTGCCCAGGCTCTCGCCCCAGGGGTAAAGAAAGCCGAGCACACTTAGGCACCCGCGCCTCCGCACAGCTGGGTGCTCTGGGGTGGAGAGAGGCAAGGTGGTACCTGTCCACTGCTGTTCAATGGCCTGGACATGGGCCTCCGTGAACTCCCAGGAATACGCGAGCTTCTTCCACTCGTGAGGTCGCAGGTACCTGGAGGCCAGTCGCCATAGCACAGAGCGGAGCTGCTGTGTTTCCTGCCGATGGTCCTGCTTAAAGGTCAGGCTCTTCCCAGACAGGTCCCTGGGGTCCCTGCATGAAAGGCGGTCCTGTGGGGCAGAACCCAAAAGTGCAGGAGCCGTCTGGGAGGAATCCCCTCCCAGCCCTCTCTCGTGGTCCTGGGTCAGGGCAATGCTATTTCAGCCTCCACTGGGAAGCCTGGGAGCCAGAGCCATCATGGGCATGGGGACGGACTAACGTCCCCTGCTCTGGCTTCTGACCCCGGCTTTGCCTTGACCTCTGGAACCCCAGCTGCTCACACAGTTCCTCCACCCAGCATTTCTTTTCTCATCTTGCCCCTCAACCCCATGCCACATCTTCCAGCAAGTCATCCCAGATCCCCTGGTCGGAGGCCTCTCGTTTCTGTCAGCAGAGTGAGCTCATAAGTAAAGCAGGCCAAGCACCAGGCCCTACACTTGCTGAATCCCAACAATCAGTGAAGCCACCTGGGTGGGGTTTCAGAATTCTTCCTACCCAAAGCAGGTGATAAAATTAGAGGTAACAAAAGAGCCATGTAATGGCATAAACTAAGCCCAGGAAAGCCTTAATCCTGCAAAAGGAAATGACTCTGGAGATTCTGTTAAAAAGGCTCAGGATGAGAAAAGTCACCCAGGTGACTGCAGCTCCAAATCTTGCACCCTGGCTACAGTCTCTGGCCAACCTGGCACGCTTGGCTCATGCCTGGAGCAGTAAACTACTGTTCCCATAGAGCAGTCTTCTCCTCTGCGTCTGGACATTGGAATCATCTGGGGAGCCCTAAGAACTACCAACGCCCCAGATGATTAGCCTGGGGAGGAGGGGTGGGCATTTGTGATTCTAATGTGCAGCCACTGCTCTAGTATGTGAAGACCTTTAAACCCCGAGGATGCTTAGAATTGAGTAGAGATGAGTTAGTTGATCAAACCCTTGGTATTAATAGTTTGGGTTTATATTTAGGTGTAATGGTCACATGTAAAGGGGTGGTGATGTTTAAGAGAATCTAGCATATCAACGAAAGAGAATATGAAATTTCTTACTGAAATTTGTTACCAAGCAATTGATTTTGGAATTTTTACTTGTGAAGTATAAAAAGTTTATTAAGTTTGTAAACAACATTGGAATGTTAAAGAAATTTGAGATTCACCTTATTTAGAAGTTTAATTCATTGGATTTACTAGAATAATTTAAGAATTTACGGGAAGCGGCTGTGGCTCAATCAGTGGAGCTCCCGTTTGCCATGTGGGAGGCCCCGGGTTCGGTTCCCGGGGCCTCCTGGTGAAGGCAAGCCCGCCCGCACGGCGTGGTTGGCTGACCCAGCGAGCGCGAGCAGCAAGGGGGGGATAAATGAATAAATAAATAAAATCTTTAAAAAAAAAAAAAAAAGAATTTAAGAAGCATTTGAAGTGCTTAAAAATAAAATTTATTATGTTAAATGTATTCATTTAGTTTAAAATGTGTAAGGTAGTTCAGTTACCTAAGTCTAAACATGGGACCAAATGTTAATCGGAGGCTTCCTTGAAACTGATTGTTAAAATTTCCCAGCTGTATAAATAGACTATTTATAAAATGAATTTAAAATTTAATGAAAACTAGGTTTTTGTTACTTAATAAATTTAATATCTTTACAAGCAAGAAAATGCAAAACTTATTTTCTGTGTATACAAACAACCCTCAAGGACACCAAAAAACTCCTGACGCCCATTTGCTGACAGCTGCGTCAGCAAATGCAGGCTCTTGCACACTGCACTCTTCATTCCAATCCCATGTAGACGTCGCTAATCGCTCCCAGCACTTTTCCTTCAGGGCTCTGAGAGTTGCCTGAACAGGGAAAGCAGCAGTTCCTGTCACCTGAAGTAGACAGTGAGATGGAGCCATCTCTTGTTTCACCCATGCATGTCTTCATTCATTTACTCATCAATGAGGAGCTACAGCAGCGTCCAGTAGTACCTACGCCCTGCCTGGACCTCAGTTCAACTCTGGTGGTAGATAAGGCAGTTTCCATGAGGAAACTGAGGGGCCCCAGAAGTGGTCAGGGCTTGGGTTCTCAGCCAGCTCCTCCTGGAGCAGAGACTGCTCTCTTTCCAGCCCCTGCCCAGCAGGGAAAAGGGCCAGGTGCAGGACCTCCGTACCTTCTCCCACCTGTAGAAGCGATCGGCTTTTATGATCATGTCCACCAAGCTGACATGGTTGCTGCGGGCGGCTACTGCCAGGGCAGTTTTTCCTTGCTGCAAATAAGCAAAAAAAGTGGGCAGGTCCCCAGACATTTCTGTAGGAGGGGTGGCTTCTAGCACTGACTTTGGACCCTCTTTCCAGCAGTTGCACTGGAGAGCAGAAAGGTTTTCTGGGCATGATGTGGAAAAGACACGGGTGAATGAGATGATTATCTCAGCAACCATCCTTTGTGTTCCTTTAGAATTTAGGAAGCTTAGAGCTAGGAACCTCAGCCCACATTAACTCTTCAACATCATCTATAAGATAGGTGTTACCATCCCTACTTTGTAGGTGAAGAAACCAGAGCTCAGAGAAGGCGGCTTGGGCTCCTCATGCCCCATTTGCAGTCTCTCCTCAGGCCTCCAGGCCTGGGGCCTGTGGTGAGATGGGAAGCTCCTCTCTGCCCTCAAACCCAGCTCACATCCCTCCAGGCAGCCCTTTCCCAGGTGCGGCCTCAAGGTCTGACCCTTGCCCCCCTCGGCACACCATACCAGGGCTGGCCCTCCCCTCACCAGCCTCACACCAAGCGTTCACCAAGTCTGACACCTCTGCCTACCTGAGGAGGTAGTCACCCACAGGTATAAGTGCCAGGAAGCTTCCTCTAATCCTGCCCCACATGTCAGGGGCTGTGGGGTGCCTCCCCCTGCCCCCAACCAGGTGACTGAAGGCGCTCACAATCATAAAAGAGAAAATAACCAGGCCTAGCCAGGAGATGAGCAGGCCAAGTGCTGAGGGCTCTCGGAGGAGAGAGCAGAGGTGTGGAGGGGAAGGAAGGCTTCCTGGAGGAGGCTGCCTTTGAGCTGGTCTGTAAAGGATGAGAGGGAAGGAGGCATCTGTACTACAGTCTTTAGCAAAGAAGGCACCATGGGAGCTTAAAAGGGGAGTTGGGGATGAGAACAGGCACCTTATCTCTCAGGTTTACGTTAACCCCGGCGATGAGGAGCATCTCCGCTAAGTCCTGCCAGGCGAGCTCGGCAGCCAGGTGGAGGGGCGTCTGCTGCCTCTGGGGACAAAGCCGAGGGGACAGGTAAGGTGGCAGGTGAGCGTAAAGGTAGAGGTGTCCCACAGCTCAAAGGCCAAGGCCTAAGTGGGTATACTCCCAACTGGGCCTTAAAGTTTCTGTAAGAAGTCAGGTGGGGCTGTGTCTGTTCATCATAAACATTTCTCACCAGTGAAAATGGAAAAAAACAAAAGCAGAAAGAAGAAAAAATACTAACCCACCACCCTACATCATCCCCTGTATGATCCTAGTGTATTTACTCTAGTTTCTTCTCTAATACTGAATGTTTTTAGTTTGTTGGTTTTACATGTTTGAGATATCCTGTATATACCTTTTGCATTCTATTTTTCTACCTAATACTTTCCATGTGTTATAAACTCTGATAAACACCATTTTTAGTATCTCCATAATAGCCTATTTATGCAGATACTGTAATCTACCTAACCACTTCTTTATTGATAAATATTTGGGTAATTTTCAAATTGAGATCAGATAAACAAGACTGCAATGAACATCTTTGTGCTGGAAGCTTTTAATATTTTTAACATATTACTTGAGGCTCAATTCCCAGAAGTGCAAATACTGACCATATTTAAAGTATGTGATATATTCTGCCAAACTGCTTTCCACTCCCAGTAGGTGCCATGGCCTTGCCAACTCTGAGTATTATATGATGGGTAGAGAGTGGATTGTGGGGACGAGGATTTCACAGGGCTCCTGACTGACCACAACTTCAGGACTCAGGGGTCACTTGTTAGATAAGACTGCCCCAGTCACCCCTGCCCTTGGAATTTTCCCTAAGGGGGAAAAAAATAATGAAAGGGAAAAGTGGAGGTTAGGAAGATGGTTACTGCAGAGTTTTATATCTATATGATGGCAAAAACTTGGAAACAACCAAAAATTTCAAAATACGGAGTATTTAAGTGATGCTACCTTTAACAAATATTCAGTTTTTTTTTAATCTAAAAAAATCTAAATTCTAAAAAAAATCAAATTTCCCAAGTCTGTGTCAAGCTAGAAGACAGTGGCCAGGCCCTGACAGGCTGGGAGGGTGCCCAGAGGCTCCCTGGGGCCCAGGATGGTTTCTACAGCCACTTACATTGTCAGTGGCATCCAGGTCACTGCGGGAATCGATGAGGAGCCGGACCAGGGTGGGGAAGTTGTGCTTCACAGCGAGGTGCAAGGGAGAGGCACCCTGCTGTGGGGAGAAAGAGAGATAAAATGATGGGTGCCCTCCCGATGGCCCAGCCGTAGGTCAGTGCTGGGTGGCGGGAGCCGGGAGGGGTAGGATGCTTCTATGTTTGCCCCTTCTCACTTATTAGTCGACACGAGTGGCCTGAAACATTTACAGCCCCAAAGCCTGAATCCTTGGAACCCAAAGCTGACCTCAAGCAATCTAAAGACCCAAGAGCTTTCTACACCAGGGACTTGTGTGATCTTAGGCAAGTCAATTCCCTTCTCTGGTACTCTTCATCTGGCAAGTGATGTTTGAGAAGGTCCCTTCTAGCACTAACCCCTCATGATTCCGAAACCTCATTTAATCCACTCGGCAACCTAGGAAGTATAGAGGGATGATATTCTTATTAGTATCCTCCTCTTACAAATGGAAACACTGAGGATCAAAAAACTTAAGTGACTTGCCCATGGACACATGGCTAAAAGGGCCATGTCCTAACGGACTTTGTGCCCAAGTACCTCGGTAGGTGCTGCGTAACTGTTTGTGTATGAAATGAGTGAATGAAAGAGCCAGCCAGGACCAGATTAGAAATCTCACTCCAAGTCCAAGGCTCTTTCATGGTCCCTCACAAAGCTGTAGGATGCCACCCCAGTGGTCCCCTAGGGCCCCCTGGCTATAGATGACAAAGTAGAGATACTGCCACAGCATCCCCCTCTCGAGGCAATATGGTGACACACACCGTGGAAAAGTAACAGCCAATAAAGTCATAGCACTATATTTATTATGAAAAAGCACCCTCACATATTGAGTGTAAAAAGTTTACAGAAAAATTGTTAGAATCACACACACCAAGAATTCCCTCTCTTGCCATCACCAGTTTAGGTCAGAAAAATATCTTCAGGGCTCCATCCCCCCACAGAAATTTTGAAGAACCAAAAACTGGCAGAAACATCTTTCTCAAAGAAAACAGTTCAGGGATTGCAGTAACACGGCAAGCATCAAATTTAAAAAAAGGCTATTTAAGAGCAGTAGGACTCTTTTAAGTGGTAGGACTTGTAGCATCCTGGCTGACCCCTCCCCCAGCCCTCACTGACTCTGCTTGGTGCCAACCTGTGCTCCCAGTGGGACCCCTGCAGGAAGCAGAGTAACCCTCGGCACATCCTGGAAGTGTGTATGTCTGGCCTAATCTGTCTAGTGGTGGCCTGAGGGACTCACTCTGCGTGGAGAAGGCAGCTCACTGAGCTCTCCTACAGAATGCTGTGGAAGGGCAGTCAAGCCGCGCTGCTTGGCAAGGGATTGCTGCTGGCTGTAGGACATACAGTGTAGTGCCTGGGATGGTAAGGAAACTGTTTCCTAGGGAAGAGGGGACATTTGGAACCACATAAATGGGGAATTCCTAAGGCTACTTGCTCATGTCCAAGGAAAGATATGTGGACAGAAAGAATCAGGGAAGCCCCTAAGCTTTTCTCTAAAATCTCTGTAAGGATAAACTCTGAAAGAGATCCCTCCCAACAGGTCAATTTGCAAAGACTGGGAAAGGTGTCTTCTTTTTTTTTTTTTTTTTTGGTTTTCTTAGCTCCTGGCATTTGAGGAAAGCTCTGTTACAACACTAGCTGAATACAAGCTTAAGGAAAGATGCCTCAGAGTCTAAATTCCAGTGATAACACATTAAAATATCAAAATGTTCAGGCTTCAACAAAAGATTACAAAACATAAAAGAAGCAGGAGGCAATGGCCCAGGCAAAGGAGAAGATTAGAGCGTTAGAAACCATCATTGAAGAGGCCCAGACCTGGAACACATGGAACAAAGACTTTTTAAAAATAACCCTGAATTTGCTCAAAGAGTGAAAGGAAATAAGGAAAATGATAGATGAACACAAAATATTAATAGAAAGATGGAAATTATGAAAAGGAACCAAGGAGAGCTGAAAACCACAGTAACGGAAAATTTTAATTCCCTAAAGGGATTCAACAGCAGATTGGAGCTGGCAGAAGAAAGAACCAGAGAACCTGCAGATTGAAATCTTCAGCCTGAGGAGCAGAAAGGAGAAAGAAAAGTGAACAGAGCCTAAGGAACCTGTGGGACACCATCAAGCATATTAACATACACATTGTGGGAGTCCCAGAAGGAGACGAAAGAGAGAAAGAGGCAGAGAGAACATTCAAAGAAATAATGGCTGAAAACTTCCCAAATTTAACAAAAGACATGAATACACACAACCAAGATGTTCAACAAACAACAAACAAGATAAACCCAAATAGAGTGAACTTCCGGGAAGATGGCGGACTAGTAAGACACGGGAATCTCTTCTCCAGAAAAATAGCTAGAGGACAAGCTGAAACAGCCCCGAAAAAGATCTTCTAGGGTTTAGGTCAGCAGGTGAAGATTGCACACCACCCAGAGGAGAGAGGGACAGAAGAGGGAAATCGCGACTACAGAACTGTGAGTTGCAAGTAGCAGCTTCTGCTGCTGCCGGCACCCTCCCCCACACTCTTCAGAATTATCGGGCCTCTGGGACTGCGACCACAGACAAAGGGGGCTTCAGGGATCTGCCACTCCCGGAAAGGGGAAAGAGAGGGACACAGCCTTAGGCTGACTCAGGTTCTGACCTGAAATTTGGGCTGCAGAGCCCCACGGACCCTTCCACACGGCGGTTTGCCCTGGGAGCCTGGAAAGGACTGGAGAAATCCGACCCTCACGACCTCCCTCTCTTCTAGCCTGGACTAATTGTTGAGGACTCCAGGGGAGAGGGGGGAGAGAGCATGGGGCTGACCCTGCTTTTGACTCCCAGGTTTGGTCTGCCCTGTACCAAGAGCCCTTCCAGGGCGGGTGGGGCTGCACCATTGTTTGCCTTGGAGCCTGCAAGGGGCTAAAGATATACAAACCTCCCAATCTCCTCCTCTACTAACAGGGACTGATTGTTGAGGATTCAGAAGGGAGTGGAAATATTTCCTAGCAGGGAAAAGGGGGGCGCTATGAGAGAAGTCTGGAGAACTGTCTCAGAAATTTTGAATCACAGGGCTCTTAACCCCCAGACAAAAAGCTCTATCACACTGATCTGGTCTGTGTCACAACAAATACACTCCGACCAGGCATTGAATTGAGAGCTGCCAACAATCACCATCTCCTGGCAGACCAAGGAAGTACACATAAGAAAGTTAATAAGTAAGAGAGGCTTTTCCTGGCCTCTATAGCCTCCCTGCCCAAGGCCCTAGGAAATGACTCTACAACCAATTACTGGGTCCAGTGCCCAGTTTTGAGCAACCAGCAGAACAATCCTAACAATCAAGGTTGAGCCAAAAATCAAAGAGCTGTGGTAACTCACAGCCTCCTGCCACTAAAACCCCATAAAAGAGAAAGAGATAGAGCATCTAAGTAAAATACAAACTAACCAGATGCCTAAGCACCAGCAAAAGATTACGAGCCATACTAAGAAAATAGAAGACATGGCCCAAGAAAAGAAATACAGCAAAGTCCCAGAAGAGATGCAGAATTTGAGAGAACTAAGTGAGATGAGCACAAATTTCCAAAATCAAATTGAGATGAAAGAGAATATAGTTAAAGAGATCAATGACATCAAGAAGTCATTGCGCGAACGTAAAGAAGAATTTGAAATCATGAACAGAAAAGTAACGGAGTTCATGGGAATGAAAGACACAATAGGTGAAGTCAAAAATACATTTGAGGCATACAACAGCAGACTCGAAATGATAGAAGAAAGAATAAGTGATACCGAAGACAGAGCAGCTAAAATTGAAGAGAGAAAAGAACAGAGAGAGAAAAGAATGGAAAAAATTGAGCAGGGGCTCAGAGAGTTGAATGACAACACAAAATGCAACAACATACGTGTCATGGGAGTTCCAGAAGGGGAAGAGAAAGGAAAAGGGGCAGAAAGAGTATTTGAGGAAATAATAGCTGAAAATTTCCCAACTCTCACGAAAGAAATGAACTTGCATGTCCAAGAAGCACACCGTACCCCAATGAGAATAAAACCAAATAGACCTACGCCAAGACACATATTATTCAGAATGTCAAATGTAAAAGAGAAAGAGAAAATTCTCAGAGCAGCAAGAGAGAAGAAAACAAACACATACAAAGGACGTCCAGTAAGACTTAGTGCAGATTTCTCTTCAGAAACCATGGAGGCAAGAAGACAGTGGTATGATACAATTAGGAAACTGAAAGAGAAAAACTGCCAGCCGAGAATTCTTTATCCAGCAAAACTGTCCTTCAAATATGAAGGTGAATATAAAGTATTCACAAACAAACAGAAACTAAGAGAGTTTGCAAAAAAGAATCCACCTTTGCAGGAAATATTAAAGGAAGCCTTAGAACCTGAAAGAAAAAGACAGGAGAGAGAGGCTTGGAGGAGAGTATAGAAGAAAGAAAAGGAGAAAGGATAACCAAAAGAGTAAAAAGAAAGACAAAAATAAGATGACATATGAAAACCAAAGAATAAAACGGAGGAAATAAATAGTAAATTTTCAGTAATATCAGTGAATGTGAATGGATTAAATTCCCCAATCAAAAGATACAGGCTGACAGAATGGAAAAAAAACCTTAGCCATCCATATGCTGCTTACAAGAAACTCACCTCAGACACAAGGATACAAACCGACTGAAAGTAAAAGGTTGGAAAAAGATACTCCACGCGAATAGTAAACAGAAAAGAGCAGGGGTAGCTATACTAATATCAGACAAAACAGACTTCAAATGTAAAAAAGTGATAAGAGATGCGGAAGGCCATTATATATTAATAAAAAGGATGATCCTCCAGGAAGATAAAACAGTCATAAATATCTACGCACCTAAGCAGGGTGCCCCAAAATATATGAGACAAACTCTGGCAAAACTGAAGGGATAAATAGACATTTCTACAAAAATCGTTGGAGACTTCAACACCCCTCTCACATCATTAGATAGAACAACTAGACAGAAGATCAACAAGGAAACAGAGAACTTGAACAATATGATAAATAAGTTAGACCTAATAGACATATACAGAACACTGCATCCAAACTCAGCGGATTATACTTTCTTCTCAAGTGCCCATGGATTTTTCTCCAGGATAGACCACATGTTAGGTCACAATACAGCTCTCAATAAATATAAAAAGACTGAAATTATACAAAGCACCTTCTCAGATCATAATGGAATGAAACTAAAAATCAATAACAGACAGGAAAAAAGTAAATTTGCGAATGTGTGGAGACTGAACAACACACTCCTAAATATTCGGTGTGTCAAAGAAGAAATTGCAAGTGAAATCAGTAAATATATTGAGACAAATGAAAATGAGAACACAAGGTATCAAAACTTATGGGATACAGCGAAGGCAGTCTTGAAAGGGAAATTTATAGCCCTAAATGCCTATATTAAAAAAACAAAAGAGGGAAACGGCTGTGGCTCAATCAGTAGGGCTCCCGTTTACCATATGGGGGGCCCCGGGTTCGGTTCCCGGGGCCTCCTGGTGAGGGCGGGCCCGCCTGCGCGGCGTGGTTGGCTGACCTAGCAAGCACAGGCAGCAAGGGGGGGATAAATGAATAAATAAATAAAATCTTTAAAAAAACAAGAAAGAGCTAAACTCAAAGATTTAACTGAACAACTTGAGAAACTAGAAAAAGAACAGCAAACCAATCCCAAACAAAAAGAAGGAAAGAAATAATAAAGATTAGAGCAGAAATAAATGAAAATGAGAATAAAAAAGCAATAGAGAAAATCAACAAAACCAAAAACTGGTTCTTTGAGAAGATCAATAAAATTGACAAACCCCTCGCTAGACTAACAAAGAAAAAGAGAGAGAAGATGCAAATAAATACAATCAGAAATGAAAGGGGGGAAATTACAAATGACCTCACAGAAATAAAAAGAATCATAAGAGGATATTATGAGAAACTATATGTCAAGAAACTGGACAACCTGGATGAAATGGACAAATTTCTAGAAACTCATAACCAACCTACACTGATGCAACAAGAAATACAAGAATTAAACAAACCAATCACAATTAAGGAGATTGAATCTGTCATCAACAATCTCCCAGCAAAAAAAGTCCAGGACCAGATGGCTTCACAGGTGAATTCTACCAAGCATTTCTAAAAGAATTAACACCAATCCTGTTTAAACTCTTCCAAAAAATTGAAGAGGACGGAAAATTACCCAACACATTTTATGAAGCCAACATCACCCTAATACCAAAGCCAGATAAAGATTCCACAAGAAAAGAAAATTACAGACCAATCTCTCTAATAAACATAGATGCAAAAATTCTCAATAAAATACTTGCAAATCTAATCCAACAGCATATCAAAAGACTTATACATCACGACCAAGTGGGATTTATTCCTGGCATGCAAAGCTGGTTCAACATAAGAAAATCAATCAATGTAATACACCACATTAACAAATTGAAGGAAAAAAAACACATGATCATCTCAATAGATGCAGAAATGGCATTCAACAAAATCCAACATCCTTTTTTGATAAAAATACTTCAAAAGATAGGAATAAAAGGAAAATTCCTCAATATGATAAAAGGCATATATGAAAAACCCACTACCAACATCATACTCAATGGGGAAAGGTTGAAAGCTTTCCCCCTAAGATCAGGAACAAGACAAGGATGACCACTGTCACCACTGTTATTCAACATTGTACTAGAAGTTCTAGCTAGGGCAATTAGACAAGACAAAAAAATTAAAGGCGTCCAAATAGGAAAAGAGGAAGTAAAACTCTCACTGTTTGTAGATGACATGATCCTGTATTTAGAAAATCCTGAAGTATCCACAACAAAGCTACTTGAACTAATAAATGAGTTCAGCAAAGTGGCAGGATATTAGATCAACACGCAAAAATCAGTAATGTTTTTGTACACTAGTACTGAACAATCTGAGTAGGAAATCAGGAAGAAAATTCCATTTTCAATAGCAACAAAAAGACTCAAATACCTAGGAGTTAATTTAACCAAGGAAGTACAGGACCTATATGCAGAAAACTACAAAACAATGCTAAAAGAACTTTAAAAAGACCTAAACAAATGGAAAGACTTTCCGTGTTCATGGATTGGAAGAATAAATATCGTGAAGATGTCAATCTTGCCCAAACTGATTTATAGATTCAATGCAATACCAATCAAAATCCCAATAGCTTACTTTACAGAATTAGAGAAAGCAATTACCAAATTCATCTGGAAGGGTAAGTGCACCTGAATAGCCAAAAGTATTCTAAAAAAGAAGAGCAATGTGGGAAGAATTTCACTGCCTGACCTTGAAACATATTACAAAGCTACAGTGGTCAAAACAGCATGGTACTGGCATAAAGATAGACATATCGATCAGTGGAATAGAATTGAGAATCCAGAAATAAACCCTCACCTATACAGTCAACTGGTTTTTGACAAACCTACCAAGCCCACACTGATGGAAAAAAACAGTCTCTTCAACAAATGGTGTTGGGAGAACTGGATATCTATAACCAAAAGAATGAAAAGAGGACCCCTATCTCACCCCCTATACAAGAATCAACTCAAAATGGATCAAAGATCTAAATATAAAAGCCAGGACCATAAAACTACTAGAAGAAAATGTAGGGAAACATCTTCAAGACCTTGTAGTAGGTGGTGGTTTCTTGGACCTCACACCCAAAGCACGTGCAACAAAAGAAAAAGTAGATAAATGGGACCTCCTCAAAATTAAACACTTTTGCACCTCACAGGACTTTCTCAGAAGGGTGAAAAGGCAGCCGACTCAATGGGAAAAAATATTTGTAAATCACATATCTGATAAGGTTAATATCCAGGATATATAAAGAGATGTTACAACTCAACAATAAAAAGACAAATGACCCAATTAAAAAATGGGCCAAAGACTTGAATAGACATTTCTCCGAAGAAGAAATACAAATGGCAAAAAAACACATGAAGAAATGCTCAACATCACTCATGATTAGGGAAATGCAAATCAAAACTACAATGAGATATCATTTCACACCTATCAGAATGGCCACTATTAAAAAGACAGAGAACTACAAGTGTTGGAGAGGATGTGGAGAGATAGGAACACTTCTTCACTGTTGGTGGGAATGCAGGATGGTACAACCACTATGGAGGACTGTTTGGCAGTTCCTAAAGAAGTTGAATATAGACTTGCCACGTGACCCTGCAATACCACTACTGGGTATATACCCAGAAGAACTGAGAGCAGTGACACGAACAGACATCTGCACACTGATGTTCATAGCCACATTATTCATCATTGCCAAAAGTTGGA
Organism: Tolypeutes matacus; assembly: GCA_026826555.1. Lineage (NCBI taxonomy): Eukaryota > Metazoa > Chordata > Mammalia > Cingulata > Chlamyphoridae > Tolypeutes > Tolypeutes matacus. The sequence goes on from JAKSZT010054396.1 coordinate 15,395,921, forward strand.
AACAACCCAGGTGTCCATCAACAGATGAATGGATAAACAAACTGTGGTCTATTCACACAATGGAATATTATGCAGCTGTAAGAAGAAATGAAGTCATAAAGCATATGGCAACAGGATGAATCTGGAGGACATTATGTTGAGTGAAGCAAGCCAGACACAAAAGGACAAATATTGTATGAATGCATTACTATGAACCAAATATATTGTGTAATATATTGTTTGATTCACACACACACACAAAAAAAAAAAAAAAAAATTTACATGTATCCATTACATTTAATTGAGAAATGTATATATTTATTCACCTGTGTTTACTTTTTAATTTTTTATTGCTTATGTTTTCAATTATTAAATGTACAAAATAAAGTTAAAAAAAAAAAAAAAAACCAAATAGACCCATACCACAGCCTATTACAATCAACTGTCTTAATGCCAAAGGTAAAGAATTCTGAAAGCTGCCAAGAGAGAAGCTATGTGTCACATACAAAGGAACCTTGATAAGACTGTGCCAATTTCTTATCAGAAACCATGGAGCCAAGATAACAATGGGATGACATATTTAAAGTGCTGAAAGCAAAAATACTGCCAACCAAGAATTCTATATCCAGGAAAATCATCTTTCAAAAATGAGGAAGAGATCAAGACATTCCTGGATAAACAAAACCTGAGGGAAATTGTTACCACTAGACTGGTCCTACATGAGATGCTAAAGAGAGTTCTGCAGGTTGAAAGGAAAGGACATGAGACAATAGGTCAAAGCCACATGAAGGAAAAAATATCTTTAGTAAGAGTAAGGACATGGGTAAATATAAATGCCAGGGAAGCGGATGTAGCTGGGAAGCGGATGTGGCTCAAGCAGCTGGGCACCCGCCTACCACATGGGAGGTCCTGGGTTCAGTTTCCAGTGCCTCTTAAAGAAGATGAGCAAGATCGCGAGCTGACATGAGGGGCTGGCACAGCGAGCTGATGCACCAAGGAGACACAATGAGAGACACGCAGGGAGAGGACATGGCTCAAGCAATTGGGCGCCTCCCTCCCACATGGGAGGTTCTGGGTTCAGTTCCCGGTGCCTCCTAAAAAGAAGACGAGCAGACACAGAGAGCAGACAGCGAACACAAACAACGAGGGTTGGGGGGAGAAATAAGTAAATAAAATAAATCTTAAAAAAAAAAAAACATATATATATATATGCCAGTATTATTGTATTTTTGGTTTGTAACTCCTTTGCTTCCTACAGCATCTAAAAGGCAAATTCATAAAATGGAATGATAGATCAGTGGTTTTAGACTCATAACGTATAAATGTAATTCATGACAAGAACTACATAAAGGTGGGAGAATGGTGGGGTATAGGAACATAGATTGTGTATGCTATTGAAGTGGAGTTGGCATCAAAGCAAATGAGATTGTTATAGATTTAGGACATTCAATTTAAGCCCCTTGGTAACTACAAAGAAAATATTAGAGCATATGCAAGCTCATAGAGATAGAAATTAGAGTTGCCAGAGGCAGGGAGCAGGGAGAATGGGAAGTTAGTGCATAATGGGTGTGTAGGGTTTCTGTTTGAGGAAATGGGAAAGATTTAATAAAGGAAGGTGGTGAGGGGACACAATACGGTGAATGTAATTAATCCCATTGAATGGTATGCTTGGGCGTGGTTGAGATGGGAAAGTTTATGATGTATATATGTTCCCACAATTATAAAAGAAGAAAAAAGAGCAACTAAAGAGACAATGACAGTTACATGCAATGAATGATCTTGGATGGGATCTAGCAAGGGAGGAGAAAAGATTCAAAGGGACATTATGAGACTTGTGGAAAAATTGGAATATACACTGTAAGCTTTATATCAATGTTAATTTCTTAAACTTAAGGTGGTTACGTAAGGGAGTATCCTTGCTCTTAGGAACTGCACATGGCAGTGTTAAGTGTTCAAGTTTGTCTGACATCAAAGGCCATGCCTTAAGCATGAGGTCATACTGTCTCCTGGGTACTAAACATATCAAACAGGACAAAATTTAACAACTAGGAGGCCACTATGATGGGTAATATAAAAGACCATTCGTAAGACACAACGGATAAATGACTGGCCTGCAAATGCCATCTGTCCCTGCTGCGCTTTATCAGTGTGGTCACTAGAAGACTTTTCAATGGGGACTCCCTTCAGTCCAGGCCCCCACACTTACATTATCAGCCACGTTGATGCAGCCTCCCGCGTGGATGAGGACCCGGGCCACATCCTCAGAACCACCGAGGGCAGCGTAGTGAAGGCAGCTCAGCTTTTTCTAGAGGGGAAGAAGTATCAATGCAATGTCATAAGGATGCCTCAAGCCCTTTAGAATTCATTCTTCCACTGAAGTCTCACAACCACCTGGGACTATTATCTCCATTAAACCCTGATGCTGGAGAAATCAATGACCTGCCCAGGCCTCGTGACTAGGAAAATGAGCTCATAGGATCTCAGCCTTTCCTTTCCCTCATACCACAAACTCTGGAATATCGAGCAAAGCCTGCAAAATTCCTTGCCTGGTAAACAGATTCTGAGGAGATGGTTTTCAATGAGCCACAAAAATTAAGTTTGTCAACACAGGGCAAACAAACCCCACTTGGGCATGCATTGTCTGCTCAAGCCAGTCTCAGCGTGTCCCACAGTAGGAGCCCAGCCAGGCCAGAGCAGAGGGCTTGATCCCTGTGAGCCGCCTTAGTGCTCTTCCAGGCAGAGCCCATCGTGGCCCAACAAAGAGTTTGAAAACACCCCAATTCACAAGCAGGCTTGGCTGGAGCTAATGGGGCCAGTGCAGGTCTGCTCTGTGACTCGCGGCCCAGGCCCGAGTGTACATGGGAGCAGTGCACAGGAACTCTTAGCCCTGACTGGACAATTCTTGGGCTCTGGGCTAGTCCCTCAGGAAATATCTTTGTCCTTAAGGAGAGAGGTGAGTACTAGAGAGAGGAATTCCAGCCTAAAGCCTCTGAGTGGCTAGAGCATCTTGTCTTTCTTCAGCATAAAGCCAGGCTTCTCTTGGATCCCCTGAGGCCTAGTGTACACCCTCTCCCCAATATACCCCAGGTTCCTTTAGCTTCTCCCTTTCCCCTGCTCTCCATGGGCCTCTGTCCCCTCGGGCTCTGACTACTACAAGCAATATGGTTGGCTGAGGCAAGTGTGAAACATGACTCAGGCAGGTGGGCCACCTCAGGGGCTATGGTGAGAGAATATGGGCGTAGAAGATACCAGAGCAGAGGCCTTGATGCGTCCCCTCACTAGTGGGGAGTTCCTAGACTCTCCAGGTGAGTTTTGCAAATGCAGTGTTTTGTGACTTATAAAGTATTGTTCACATTTAGAGGCATTTCACATTGATATCGAATTTACATTTGTTATTTTGCTATGTATTTTCTGTATGTCTCCTGTCTTTTTCTTCTTTTGTGTTAAATACTTTTACACACCGTTTTAATTCCTATTGTTTTTTTTTTGTTGTTGTTTTGTTTTTTAAAGATTTTATTTATTTACTTTATCCATTTTAAACCCCCCTTCCCCATTTGCTGTTTTTGTGTCCATTTGCTGGGCAATTCTCTGTGTGTGTTTCCTGCCATCTCTTCTCATCCTCCTCCTCCAGTCTTCACCAGGATTCGATCCTGGAGACCTCCGATGTAGGAGAGAGGTATTCTGCTGCCTGCGCCACCTCAGCTCCTGGCTTCTGGAGCTTTTTCGGAGCATTCGTCTTGTCTCTCCCCTGTTACGTCATCATTCTGCTGCATGGCTCCCGGGGCCCAACAGCTCAGCGTCACACAGAGCCTGGCAGCCCATGCGCCTTCTATATATATTTATTTTATTTTACCGGGAGGTCCCGGGGATCGAACCCAGGTCCCTCCATATGGCAGACGGACGCCCAACCATTTGAGCTACATCCGCCCCCCTATTCCTATTGTTTTTTAACTAGATTTTCACTATTTATAGTTAATTATTGTTACTAATAATAGAATGTTTGCTATAGTATTGAAATTTAGAACAAACAGATAATTTCAGCCCCGATGCCACTCAACCAGTCAAGAAAGATTATCTGACACTAATTTAAAAATTAAAAACAAAACTACCAACCAAAAAACCCAACTCCCTACCTTAAAAAAAGGCCACAACCTGCCTTTCCAAGTCATAGGGGAGAATTTCTAATGGCAGACCTGAGGAACACAAGGCGAGGGAGAGAAGAGGCCCATCCCAGGGTCACAGGCCAGGCCCCAGCTCTGGAGGCTTGTGGTGGCCACGGCACAGATGGCCCTCCTTGTTGGGGTCCTCCCACCGCTGGTCAGGCCATGAGTTCTGAGTCAGGTCAGGAAAATAGACTTTTCAGACTCAGCTTTGCTTCTTACCCACTGCGTGAACCTGGGAAAGTCACTGAACCTCTTTAAGCTTCAGTTTCCTCATCTGTAAAGTGGGGGAAATTTTTCTGAAGAATAGGTATGAGGGGCTTTGTGAATGACCAATTGCCCAAAAATAAAAAGACACTAACAGGGGTTGGGCCCCCAGTACGTCCAGGGCACTGTACTAGGTATTTAATCCTCACAGCAATGTAAAAAAGTAAGTCTATACCATCCCCATTGTATACCTGGGAAACAAGGCTCAGAGAGGTTAAGTCACTTGCCCGAGGTCACGGAGCTCAGCAGTGGAGAAGCATGGACCCAAGCCTGGGCCTGCTGCCTCAAAGCCTCTATGCATACAGCATTCTAGAGCCATTGTGGCTGTCACTGTTGATACAGCTATGGCTTGGCAGCTGTGGGCAGCCAGCAGTTGGTCGTGGGGAGGCCCAGCTACCTGGGTGAGGGCGTTCACACTGCTTCCGGCACTGAGAAGGAGCTGTACACAGTCAGGGTGGATCCCTTCAGCAGCCGCATGCAGGGCAGTCAGACCCTCCTGAAACACATGGGGAGAGGGATGAGGACGGTGGGGAGGCTGAGGCCAAACCCTGAGATGAGAGGATGCCCCTTGCACCATGGCTCCAAGGTCTCTGAGCTCCCCACTGCCCAACTACCGAGGACAATGTGGTCCCCTGAGCCCCACACCTGGTCTCTCTCTTTGTGGAACGTGCACATTCACCCCCTCCTGCTCTCCCTTCAAGCCATCTCACCACCTGCCCTCCATCTAGTCCCTCTGACTCCAGGAGGCTATCCCTGGCCATCCTGGCCACGGTGACGTCTCCCTTCTTTGAACGCACGCTATGTGTATCTCTTCTCAGTAATCTATCCTGCCTATTGCCCCCACCATCTGCTGCTTCTCTTTTCCTGGTGAGCTGCTACTTTGAGAACACATCCTCAGTGTCCTGGCTGGAGGGCCTGCATCAGGGGGCTCGCTGACTACACCACGGGCTGTGGTACCAGGCACCTCTGCATGCCCAGGCTGAGCCCAGGACCAGAAGGGTGGGCCAGGCCGAGGGTGGTGACTCACTGCATTCTGCTCTTCCAGGTCCAGCCTGATGTCCAGGAGCCGCTGCAGCACTGCTACATGGCCCCGGGCAGCAGCCAGGTGAAGGGCCGTGTTCCCCTCCTGCAGGGAGAAGGGCTCCTGGGGGGCCACAGACCGCAGAGCCCCAGAATCCCAGACCCTAGCAGGCTCTGAGGACCCGCTAGAGCTGCCCCCTCATTTTACAGACTCAGAAGCTGAAGCCCAGAGAGGGGAAGTGACATGCCCAGGGTCACAGAGCAAGCCCCTGTCAAGCTGCTACCCTGAGAACCATGCCCCAAAGCTACAACCAGGGCACTTTCAAGGGTCATGTTTTAGTCTTGCTTTCCTGAAGCATCTTTTTACTTAAACAAACAAAAAACTGTTTTCCATGTTCCTGCCTAAAGCCAATCCCTCCTGGGGAACCCCAGATCCACCTCGACTCCTTGCTTCAGGACATGGCTCCAGTAACTCCCTGGTGCTCTGGTGAATTCTACCAAATACATAAGGAAGAAATAATATCAATATTACATAAACATTTTTCAGAAAACAAAGTAAGAGGGAAAACTTTCCAACTCATTTTATGAGGCCGGCATAACCCAGATAGCAAAACCTGACAAAAACTTAACAGAAAAGTAACTCGCCCAAGGCCTCTCAGCTAGAAAGTAGCAGACCCAGGATCTGAGCCCGTATCTGTCAAATATCTTTCCTCCACCCTGGCCTGTCTCATTACCTTCCTGAGGAGGGAATCAAAACATTCACATTAAGGCACAGATCTTTAAGGAGTATAAGGAAGATCTGAACATACACCAAAGCCAAAGCAGTGCTTAAAATACTCAAAAAGATAACCGTCAAAGTTTAAATCCACACATAGATAAATAAAATAGCTGTACTATCTTGTGAGAACAAAGATGAAACATCTAAGTTCCCTTTATGAGCATCATCATATTCTATTAATGAATTAAAATGAGGCTAACCCCCACTCCCCTCAGCTTTGTTTGCTCATTTCCTCCTCCACCCCTTTCAGTGCACACGGCGGGCCTAGTCAGCTCGCTGTGGTAAGCAAGGACTCGGCTGTGGAAAACGTGGCCACAGTATGAAGTTAGTGTTCAAAGAGACAAGAAGGAAGCGGGTGAACAGCAGGGGCTGACACGTGTCCCCCAGTCTGCAGGGGTACGGATTCAGTGCAGGGTTTTCTCCTTCCTTCTGGGTAATAAATACCCTCGCCCCGCCCTGTGAAGCTGCATGGGGCATGGGCCGCCTAACACGGTACTCAACTCCGCCTGGAGCAGGCAGGGGTGCTCAGAGGCTTGGGGGCTGGGCAGAAGGCGGCCTTGGCCTTGGGCCTGGTGCCCTCTCTCCTCCACTCAGGGGGATGCCCAGCATCTCCACCTTTCCGAGGCCTTATCAGCATCTTCTCATTGTTCCAAGGGGAATCATTCCCTCTCTCAGGGCTCTCAAAATCTTCCAACCATTACGGCCCCATGGTGGAATTCAGACCCCCTGAGTATTACTAATCTGAAAATTAATATGTGTCTGCAATTTCAAAAGCTTCTTTCTAGAACTTCTGATTGCCAGATTCTGGATACGTTCATAAGAGCTGTACTTCTCCTCGTTTTCTAATTCTGGTGCTCCTGTTCTGCTGGGGCCTTACGTATGATTTTTTTTTTTTTTTTTTTTTTTTTTTTTTGCCTCCTTGATCCTCAAGACCCTGACTCAGCCTTTCTGTCTCAAGAAGATGAGTGTAGATGGATTCAGTGCAGACCCCAAGGAGTCAGTGCCCAAGGAGTGGTCAGCTGGCGAGGGGGAGGCGCACAGGGCTAGGCTCAGGATACCGATTCCAAACCCAGCCCTACTGTTGTCTTGCTGTGTGACCTTGGCTAAAGCATCCCCCTCCCTGGGCCTCAGTTTCCCCACCTGTCAGGTGAGGAGGTGGAACTAGCTCCTGATGAAGATGCTTCCCGGTTCTAAGAGCCTGTGGTGTTCCACATAAAGCATTGGTCTGTGAACTCTCTGTCACTGCCTGATCAACAAAACCCCCTCGATCCTGGCCAAGCACATCATCAGATGATGAATAATGGAGTTCAGCCATTTATCAGAAGCATGGTTTAAAATCTGCTCCAACACATTTTGCCCACTGATTTGCAACGGTCCATTGATATGGGTCATTTGCAGCAAAGTTCCCACTGGTCCCTGTCCTTCTCCCTTTCTCAGATTAGTGAAATCCTGCTCACAAGCTCTCCACTCTAAATGAACTGCTCCCTCCTGGGTGTCCCATCTTATTTTTGCTCTAACCACAGTAAAATGGTAAATTACAAAGAAAGCAAATACCAGTAGATGTATGGCTACCGTCCCCCTAAACCTGCCCCCCTAACAACAGACACCCCCAATAGAATCGCAACCCTGCTCAACCCACACAGGCCCCTGCCACCACCCAACCAGAGTTGCCATTCCTGCTCCCCTCACTGAATCACGGCTCTTTTACTAAGATCCTGGCACCGAGTTCCTTGAGGAAGAAACTGTGTCTTGGGCACCCAGAGCACAGGGCTGGCCCACAGTGGGTGCTTGTAAAGTGCTTGCTGGAGGAGCATTAGACATACTCTGGCCTTTGGGCACCTGCCCCCTCCAGCACAGCTGGAGTCGGGTAGGCACAGGTGAGGTGCCAGTGCCTGGAAGGTGGCAGGGCCCCACAGTCACAGCCAATACCTTGTCTTTGACACTGTGGTCGCAGCCAGAGCCCACAAGGAAGTCCAGAGCATCCAGCTGCCCATGCTCTGCGGCCAGGTGAAACGCCGTCTTTCCCAGCTGGCAAAGGAGAAGAGGGAGAGAATCTTCCACACCCTGTTAGTGTGCCTGCCCTGCCCTGCCCGCCTGGCACCTGTTTCTCCAGTCACACTGGGCCTGCAGTGGCCTCTCCGGCCCCAGCCACTCTCCCCTCCCCTCCCCCCACACACCATCAGGAAAGCCCAGATTCAACCTCTGAAAGAGCCACTTGCTGGGGTCCCTCCTCCTTTGACCACTGTTGTGGTCTCTCCTGCTAAATTCCTTCAGTGACTCCCTGCTGCCTACTGAATACTCTGAGGCCCTGAGGCTGGGGCCAAGAACTCCATGAGGGGTCCCAAGATTCCCACCAATCTACCTCACTCACAAAGGGCCCTTTTCCACCCCTAAAGTTCTGGCGATGCTCTCTTCTCCACTTGGATTGCCACACCGTCCCTCCCCACCCCAGCTTCCCAATCTTACCAAAATCCGGTCAGTCACCAAATGCCACCTCCTCCAGGAAGGAGCAAGCAGTGGCCCCTTCTCTGAAGCTGTCTAGTTCTTGATCAGGACCTCTTGGAGGGAACTGACCATGCTCCACCTATCTCCTACTCACGTGTACCCACCACCACCACTTCTAGACCAGGAGCTCCCAGGGGCAGGGTGCAGTCTGCATCGCCCAGAGCTCAAAGGATGCACTCAAGGATGTGGTCAGCCCAGTGGGAAGGCCAAACAGCCAGAGGCAGCTCTCACTTTGTCGGTGTGGTCCAGGGCCACGTCCTCCAGGTCCTCCATTATGAATGCCAGCACCGGCACGTGGCCTTTTTGGGCTGCGCAGTGCAGTAAGGTCAGGCCATCCTGGAAACAAGCCCAGAGTGGTCCCTGCAGTGCGGGAAGGGAAACCCTTCTCACGATTGGCTGGCCCCTAGAACGCAGCTTCCCCATGGCAACACTATCCATGGCGAGTGGTCCCTGGAATAACCACAGGAGTCCACTCAGCCTCGCAGGGGCTGGTAAGAATTAGGACAGCTCTGCCACAAAGTGTGATCTTGGGCAAGTTACCGCCACATCTCTGAGCTTCCATTTTCTCAAAGGTCAAATTAGGATAATATTCCCTGACTACCTCAGGGGGTGGCTGAGAGGTTGGAATAGTTCCTAATTTAGGAACAAAAAGTGGTTCAGGGGACGGATGTGGCTCAACTGGTTGGGCGTCCGTTTCCCATATGGAGGGACCTGGGTTCGCTCCCCGGGACCTCCTGGTAAAAAAAAAAAAAAAAAAAAAAGTGGTTCAAAGATGTAAGATGAGGTCATATAGTACTAACAGTGGCCAGAACATCCACAGAGCAGTGCTATGACGGTATCTGCCTCCCCTGCCGCAGCCACAAGGGAGGAGTAGGTGACTAAGTGCCTAGTGTCTGTCCCTTGGAGGTAACCTCTCAACCTTGCAGCATAGGGAAGGGAGGACTGAGAGCAGACATGCTCACCAGGGACTGGGGGGGGGATGGTAAGAGTGTGCAGGAAGGAAGTCTCTTGGCCCCAGAGGCACTAAGTGAAGGAGGTTGACAAAGCCTATGTTTAAAACGCAGAATTTCTCCCCTTCTCCTTGTACGACTCTCAATTGTTTGGAGCACTGTTTTTCAAACAGTAGTTTGCAACCCATCAACGGGTGATAAAACCAATAGAATAATGTTCTATATCTTGATAGTGGTTTGGGTTACATAGGAGTATGCATTTGTCATAAATCTTGGTGAATGCAAACTTAAGATTTGTGCATTTCATTGTAGATAAACAGATTGAACTCCAGTTAATGATATGCATGCTGAAGTATTTAGAGGAAAGTGCACTGATGTCTACAATCTACTTTGAAATACATCCAAAATATATAAAGAACTCTAAAAATCTAATTAAGAAAACAAACAATCCAATTTAAAAATGATTTGCACAGGCACCAAAGAAGATATACAAATGGTAAATAAGTCCCTGAAAAAGATGCTTGGCATCGTTAGTCATTAATGAAATGCAAATTAAAACAACACAACAGAGTAAGGAAAGGGGAAATGGTAACTTTACACTGGAGAAACCTGGCAGATACCACCTTAACCAAGCAATCAAGCAATCTCACCAGGGAGAAGTCATGTCCCTGCCATGTGGCCCTATCATGATGGGATGAGAAGAGCACCTCACCACTGTGGTATTCTTCCCAAAATCCAAAACTGCAGGCCAATCATGAGTAAATAACAGACAAATCCAAAGTGAGGGACATTCTACAAAATATCGGACCAGTATTCAAAAGTGTCAAGGTCATGAAAAATCAGGAAAAACTGAGAAATTGTCACAAGATTGGAGGAGACTAATGAGACATGATGCCTAAATGCATCATGGGACATTAGTGGAAAAGGTGAAATTCTAATACATCCTACAGCCAATAGTGTGGTACCAACGTTCATTTCTTCGTTTTGAAAAATGTACCATGCTTATGTAAGATGCTAACATTAAAGGAAGCTGGATAAAGGGTAAATGGGAAGTCTCTACTATCTTTACAATTCTTCTGAAAATATAAAATTATTTCAAAATTAAAAGTTAAAAAACTCACAGTGAGTTACTATTACACACTTATTAGAATGGAACACAAACAAAAAAAACCTGACCGTATCAAGTGTTGACAGAGAAGCAGAGTAATTGGACCTCTCAAAACATCACCAGCAGTTCCTTTAAAGTTAAATACACATTTACTATATGACCCAGCAACCCCACGCCTAGGTGTTTCTCCAAGTGAAATGAAAAAATAAGAAAGATTAAAAAAAAAAAAAAAAAAACCAAGTGAAATGAAAACCTGTGTTCAAACAAAAAAGCCTCAACATTACAGTAGCTTCATTTATAATCACCAAAACCTGAAAACAACCCAAATGTCTCTCGACTGAGGAATGGATAAACCAATTGTGCATGCTCACACAATACTACTCAGCAATAAAAAGAGGCAAACTATTGATACATTCAACAACATGGATGAATCACAAGTGCATTATACTAAAGGAAAAAAGTCAGACAAAAAAAGAATACATGCTGTATGAGTCCATTCATATGTCATACTGGAAAAGGAAAATCACAAGGACGTAGAGCAGACCAACGGCCGCCAGGACTTAAGGTTGGGGAAACTGTTCTGTATCTTGACTGTGGTGGGAGTTAAATGATTCCATGCATTTGTCAAAATTCATAAAACTGGGCCAAAAAAGTGAATTTGTCTATATGTAAATTTTTTTTAAACTGTAAAAGACATACACAAATGTTCATAGCAGCTACATTATTTGTAATGGCCCCAAACTGGAACTAACTCAAATGTCCATCAACAATAGAATGGAGACATAAATTGTGTTGTTTCCCTACAGGCTGTTATTCAGCAATCATGATAAATAAGCCACAACTATCCGCAACATGGTTGAATGTCACAAACAATGGTGAACAAGAGAAGCCAGACACAGAAGCCTATAAAATACATGATTCTATTTTTATCATGTTTAAAAGCATATAAAATGAACCTAATGTGCTAGAAGTCAAGATAGTGGTTTCCTTTGGGGACATGGGAGAGGGTAGCAATTGGAAGGGGCACGAGAGGGGCTCCTGGGACCTTGTAAAGTTCTGTTTCTTGATCTGGGTTGTGGTTACACAACTGTGAACACTGATCTGTACACCTATGATACGTGCACTTTTCTATGTTGTAGCTCAATAAAACTCAAATGACCTACAGCGCTAGAGCATTATAGTCATTTGAGTATTATTGTGAGAACCTTCATTTACACATGCACACACATGAATGCGTGTCCTAGTTTTTGTTGTCAAATGTGCTTCTTACTGTGGGTCGTGGTCAAAATAGTGTTGTTGGCTTTCTCTCTCTTACTTATACCACGGGCTCTCCTGGCCTCCCCTATCATTCTTACCAGAGGCTAGGTAGACAGTAGGTGCTCAATAAATACTTGTGAAAACTGTTGAGTGAAACAGATATGACTCAAGTGATTGGACTCCCATCTACCACATAGGAGGTCCAGGGTTCAATTCCTGGGGCCTCCTGGTGAAAGGCAAGCTGGCCCGAGCAGAGAACTGGCCCACGCGGAGTGCTGGCCTGCGCAGACAACTGGCACAGCAAGATGACGCAACAAAAAGAGACACAGAGGAGAGACAATAAGAGACACAGCGACCAGGGAGATGAGGTGGTGCAAGAGATCGAGCACCTCTCTCCATTCCAGAGGGTCCCAAGATCGGTTCCTGGTGCCGCCTAAAGAGAAGACAAGCAGATACAGAAGAACACACAGAGAGCAGACAGCGAGCACAAAGCAACAAGCAGAGGATGGGGGTGGGGAGAAAAAAATACATAAAATAAATCTTAAAAAACAACAACAACAACTGTTGGCAAACTCTTAGAGCTCCATCTTAAGCAAACCTCTTTCACACCACTCTGAAATCTCATCTACGCAGCCCCCCACCCCAAGCACTTCCCTCCAGCCTGGACAGCCCCATTTGAGGGAAAAAGGCAAGTCATAACAAAGGTACCTGAAGAAGGTGCAGATGAGGCAGCAAGGCACTTCCAAACTCTGAAGGTTAAACGTTAACTATCACCCATGCCTGGTAAGGTTGAGCCAGGTAAAAAGCAGGGAAAAAAAAAAAAAAGCAGGGAAAAGAGCAAGCTTCTGGGCAGAAGCAGGAAGAGGTAAACATGGTTGTGGCTCAGCCTGCGAGCCTGGCTCATCTAAAGGTGGGCCATATCAGAAGAGAAAAAGACATCTTCTACTCTGTCCCCGAGGGATGCTTGGGCCACCTGAGTGTGATGCCACCAAACAACTGAATCCGCATGCCTTTTCCTAACCACAGAAACACAGTGAGCAAGCCTCCTCCTCCTCAATGGAAGAGCTTGTAGGGGTCAGGACTGGGGTCTTCAGGACAGTGTGTTTCTCACAGTGAAGGCATGACTGCTTGCTGCTGCATCAGCCAGTGTGAACTGGACTGTGGGGAAGCAGGGCAGGGAGGTGCTGACCACGGCTCAGGGCTGCAGCTCTGATTTGCAGGGCTGATGGCCAGGCCTGGACCTCCCAAATTCATCTATGTGATGAATGTCTTGAGAGAGAATTGGCCAAACATCCTCACACTCCTTTCCACCTTTTTTTTTTTTTTTTTTAAAGATTTTATTTATTTATTCATTTGTCCCCCCCCTTGCTGCTTGTGCTCACTGGGTCAGCTAACCACGCCGTGCGGGCGGGCTTGCCTTTACCAGGAGGCCCCGGGAACCGAACCCGGGGCCTCCCATATGGTAAACGGGAGCCCTACTGATTGAGCCACAGCCGCTTCCCTCCTTTCCACCCTTGACATAGCCTGCGCTCAGGCCTCCATCCAGTCCAAACTCTCACCCCCATCATGGCCTAATTCCAGGCCACACAGTGAAAAAACCTGCATGAGAACCCTGAGAGGGCCAAAAAAGCCCTAAATTTTCAACATGAAATTGGTGCAATTTTGTGGTAGGAAGCTTCAGCCAGTCACTGGCTGTGTGACTGTGGACAAGTTTCTGCCCTTTCTGACCTCAGTTGTTTTTTCTTTTCCATCTGTGCAGTGGGATAACAATGACTCTTCCAAACTTCCTCCTGGCATTATTGAGATGAAACAGAAATGTATACAGTGCTCCCAACATACAAGGGCTCTTTTATGAGGAGATTTGTTTAGTAATATTCTGCAAAGATTCTGCCTTTGGGGAAAACCTTGAACAAGAGATTGAAAGGAAGAGGGGGGTTGATGGCTTGCAAAGATATCCACACTATTCCTCTCATCCTGAAAGCACACACCTAAACAACAGGATGGTGCCACTCTTCTCATCAAGAGGGAGAGTCTGATATAGACCAATGGGATGGAATTGAGAGGGCAGAAATAAACCCACACATCTATGGCCAATTGATTATTGACAAAGGTGCCAAGTCTACTCAGTGAGGAAAGATGAGTCTCCTCAGCAAACGGGTGCTGGGAAAACTGGATATCCACATGTGAAAGACTGAAAGTGGAACCCTACCTCACACCATATATAAAAATTAACTCAAAATGGACCGACCTAAATATGAGAGCTAAAATTAGAAAACTCTGAAAAAGAACATAGGGAAGTATCTTTAGGACCTTGTATTAAGCAATGGATTCTTAGTCTTTACACTATAAGCACAAACAACAAGAGAAAAAATAGGAAAATTGTGACCTTGTCAAAATTAAAAACTTTTGTGCATCAAAGGACAACCTACAGAATAGGAGAAAATATTTGGAAACCACACATCTGATAAGGGTTTAATATCCAGAATATATAAAAAATGCTTAGGGGGACGGATGTAGCTCAACTGGTTGGGCATCCGTCTCCCATATGGAGGGACCCAGGTTCGATCCCCGAGACCTCCCGGTTAAAAAAAAAAAAAAAAAAAGTGCTTAAAACTCAATAGCAAAAAGACAAAGAACCCAATTTAAAAATGGGCAAAGGACTTGAATAGACATTGCACCAAAGAGGATATAAAAATGGCCAATAAGCAAATTAAAAGATGCTCAATATCATTAGCCATTAGGGACATGCAAATCAAAACTACAATGAGATACCATTTCACACCCACCAGAATGGCTACTATTTAAAAAATGAAAAATAACAAGTGTCAGAGAGGATGTAGTGAAACAGGAATCTCACACATTGTTGGTGGGAATGTAAAATGATACAGCCAATGTGGAAAACATTCTGGTGGTTCTTCAGAAAGTTAGGTGTAAAATTACCATATGACCAGGAAATCCCACTTCTAGGTATATAGTTGTCATAGCAACATTAGTCACAATTGCCAAAAGGGGAGAAGCAACCCAAGTGTCCATCAATGGAAGAATGGGTAAACAAAATATGGTATATACATGCAATGGAATTTTTATTCAACCCTAAAAAGGAGTGAAGAATGCGAATATTCTCGCTGTCCTGATTTTGTGATAATCAGGGTAGACTAAACATTCACTATATTAGAAACCATGCATGTGACCCCAGACCTAGTTTTTCTCCCTAGGCCTGGTTTTAAGAATGCTGGTGATAAACTAAGCCTGATTTAATGTATGGGAAAGGCTATAACTTTGGGTATCTTTGGTCAACCTTAAGAGATATAACAGGGGGATGGATGTGGCTTGGGTGGCTGGGCATCCGTCTCCTATATGGAGGGACCAGGGTTTGATTCCTGGGACCTCCCCGTAAAAATTTAAAAAAAAGAAAAATATAGACGGTGTGTGGGCCACCACAGGCCCCGCGAGCGGGTGAGCTGCCAGGCCCTGCAATCCACACAGCAAGATGATAACGTAACAGGAGAGTGACACAAGGGAGAGCCAAGACAAGATGCACCGAAAAAAACAGGAACTGAGGTGGCACAGGTAATAGGATGCCTCTCTCCCACATCGGTGGTTCCGAGGATCAAATCTCAGTGAAGACAGGAGGAGAAGGATGAGAAGAGAGGACAGGAAACGGACACAGAGTTGCCCAGCGAATGGACCCAGAAACAGCAAAACCGGGTGGGTGGGAGGGGGGCGGATAAAAATGGATAGAAGTAAATAAATAAATAAATCCTTTTAAAAATGTATAGGGGAGGAAGATATGGACTATAGTTAGTAGTAATACTTTGATGATGCTCTTTCATGATTTGTTAACAAATGTTTCACAACAATGCAGGATGTTTGTGGGGCGGGGAGTGATGTTTGGGAGCCCTGTATGATATTATGCATGTTTGTTTTGTAAGTTCATGATGTTTACTGAACACTTATAGTTTATGTATGTTCATGTATGAATGATATACTTCAATAAATTGTTTTTTTTTTAAAAAAGGAATGAAGATCTGATAAGTTACAACATGGATGAACTTGAAAACATCATGTTAAGTGAAATAAGCTAGACACAAAAGGACAAATATCATATGATCTTGCTTATATGAAATAACTGAATATGTGAATTTATAATCAGAAAATATAATACAGTGTACCAGGAGCAGGAAGTTAATGCTTAATTGGTATAGAATTTCTGTTTGGGGTGATGGAAAAGTTCTGGTAATGGATGGTGGTGATGGCAGCACAACATTGTAAATGCAATTAAACCACTGAACTGTATACTTCAAAGTGGTTAAAAAGGGAAATTTTAGGTGGTATATATGTTACCAGAATAAAAATTAAAAAAAAAAAAAAAACATAAAGAGCACTAATATAAACTGTGGACTACAGTTAATAATATAATTATACTGTTTCATCAATTGTAACAATGGTACCACATGAATGCAAAATGTTTATAACAGGGAAAGCTCTAGTGAGGATGGGAATATGGAAACTCTGTACTTTCTGCATGATTTTTCTGTAAACCTACAACCGATCTAATTAATTAAAAATTAAAATAAAATAATAAATAATAAAAAAACCAATGAGACACCACCTCATATCCATTAGAATAACTATTATTTAAAAAATATATAGAAGGTGCGTGGGCCGCCAGGCCCTGTGCGC
>JAKSZT010054396.1:15413027-15547460 GCA_026826555.1 Tolypeutes matacus
AAAAAAAAAAAAAAAAAAAAAAAAAAAAGGTGAAAGTAACTCAAGTGCCCATCAACAGAAGAATAAACAAAATGTGGTATATCCATACAATGGAATATTATTCAGTCACAAAAAGAAAGAAGATCTATGCTATAGCATAGATGACCTTTGAAGACATCAAGTTGAGTGAAGTAAGTCAGTATAACATTGTGTAATTCCACTTATATGAAACAGAATAGACAAATTCATAGAAACAGAAAGTAGAGCACAGCTTGCCAGGGATGAGGGAGGGGCAGGGGGAATTAATGATTAATGTGTAATGGATGTAGTTTCTGTTTTGGGTGATGGAAAAGTTCTGGGAATGGATGGAGATGAGGGCAGCACAAACATTGTGAATGTGACTAATCCCACTGACTTGTATGCTTGGGAGTGGTTGAGATGGGAAATTTTATGTACAATAACAAACAAATAAATAAAAGGGGGAATCCAACATTCCTCACCCCTTGAATCTAGGCTGTCCCAGTGATGGGCTTTGACTGATTGAATGTGGCAGAAGTGGCATCACATGATCTTCAAGCCTTGGCCTCAAGAAACTTTGCAACTTCCATTCTGGCTCTTTTCGCTGCTCTGAGGCAGCCACGTAAAGAAATCCAGGCTACTCTCCCTGATGATCAGCAACTACCTGGAGAAACGGTCCCCACCACCCCAGACATCCCAGCCCTCCCTGCAGAGGCCCCAGACATGTGAGTGAGGCCATCCAGGACCAGCCAGTCCCCCACCCTTCTGTCTGCTGACCACAGCCTTGTAAGTGAGCCCAGGCAAGGCCAGGGGAATGGCCCTGCCAACCCCAAGAATTATGAAAAAATAAATCGTTATTTTAAGCCACTGGGATTTAGGGGAGTTTGTTACCAACAATAGGACACTAATATAGAGAAGATTTGCTTAACCAGAAGATTCCATTACTCAGAGCCCCACCTTCCACATCCACCCAATAAATACCCTTCCTCCCTCATTCTAGAACTCTGAGCTCTGTATATCGATAGCAAGTTCCATGGAGTCAGCTACGGATTCCCCAGGGCCACAGAGCCCCTCCAGGGCCAATCCAGGCCAGGCAGGCCGGCAGGACCAGGCAGGAGGACACTTTTAGAACAGGGGTGTCTTTGTAGGGCCTCCTGCTGAAGGGACCTCACTCCCACACTCCACGCTCAGATCCTGGGACCAAGGGGCACCCTTTCCAGGGACCTGTGAGACATTCCCACCACTGCCAAAATCCTGGCAGAGGCATAAGGCAGGCCTCTGGTGTGCCAGGCATTGCGCCAAGGACTCCACACTCAGCGCTGCTCTTGCTTCTCCCCTAGCTGGGAGGTGAGCTCTGAGGCTCAGTATTACAGTAACTCGCTGAAGGCCCCCAAATTTGGTAAGTGGTGCCTGTGCTCTTTCCACCCACACACTGACTGCAGGGAGGCAGGGCCAGCAGGGAAGTGGAGCAGGGCCCTCGCTCTCTCCCATCTCACTCTCCTGACTGCCCTATCAGCCTGGTGATTGGATTCCTCTTTTGTAAATAAGGAATCTGGCCAGAGGGCTCAGGACTGTCCCAACAACCCAGAGTGGGGGGGGGGCGAGCAGAAGAAAGAAGATCCCAGGCTTTCCTTGCTGATGGAGGAGGCACTCCCAGGCCCTTCTCCCAGCCCCACAGGGAGCAGCTAAAGGTCCCAGCTTCCCAGGCCTGAGCTCAGACTCAGCAGAGGCCTCAGGAGGGATCTCAGAGGGCCAGGGCAAGTGGGGCAGGCAGAGGTAGGTGGAGGACGGGAGGGCAGAGGGGATAGGCAGGGGCAGCAGGTGGCAAGTGGGGGCAGGGGCAGCAGGTGGGAGCAGGCAGCTGCATCTGGGGGCAGGAGGAAGGCCGGTGGAGACAGGTGTGGACAAAGAAAAAACCATACAGGGAATAGAGGAAACCAAGGGGTAGGCAGAGGCAGGGAGGCTGCTAGCTGAGGCCTTACCTTGTTCTCACAGTGGATTTTGGCCCCGGAGTTGACCAGGATCTGAAGAATCCGTAAGTGGCCAAACCAGGCAGACAGGAGAAGCGCATTCATCCCAAACTGGGGGAGAGGACACAGGGGAAGTGAGAAAGCAGGTGAGGGGGCATGGCTGTGCTGCCAGGGCCCTGCTGTCGACATCGCAAAATCTTATGACCAGGAATTTCTCTTTTAATAGGGGCTGTACACTATTGCCAACTTTCTTTTCAGGTTAAAAAAAAAAAAATCTTAAAACAGAATGGCTGCCATCTACTCGCACCATCGTTTCTTAAAGAAAGGCCATTTTAATGCCAAAAATTTGGAAGGAACCAATCTCAGAATATATTCTCTCCAAATATAGCTACACAAAAAACACTACATTGTCTTTATTTTCAGACTTGCCATGACTGGTGAAGACTCCACCCTGGACTGGCATTTGAGAATTGACTGTTGAAATCGCCCTAAACCATCCACCAGGCATGCGGCCTAGAGCTGAACAGGTCCAGGAACGGCCCCCCACTCCCTCCCAAGGTACCCACTGTACAGTCAAACACCGTGCACTGTTAGAAGGCCTTTCTCGTGCTGTACTGAAATCTGCATCCCTGTAGTTTCCACTCCACCAGCCCTTTGGAGCAACTGAAAATATGCCTATTCTGTCCTCTGGGTCCCCCAGCTCCTGTTTGCAGGGTGCTCTTCCTAGACCTCAGGCCTCGTAGGGTTCTGCATTTGAGGGCAGCCTTGCCCCCACCACCCCTGAGTCTTCCCTTCTCTGTGAAGAGCACCCCCCAGGATGCATCGACGGTCAGCCACCCTTCTTGGGATGGTTTTTCACTGTTTCTCCTTAGGTGTGGTGCACCAGGTGGGGTCTGAGCAGAACTGGGGGACCATCACCACCTTTGGCCTAGAGGCTATGCTGTCTACCTCCAGTTTACAATGGCACCCCCAAAGTGTGTCTGTAAGTCAGGTGTCCATAAACCAGAACATATTATCCCACAGAGACAGGGTCATGTGTGGCTTTGGGCCCCCTGGTGAGGTTAAAGGCCCATCTTGCACAGAATGAGCCTATGGCGCAGCCTCGTTGCGATGGGCCAAAGCGTGAGGAGCAAGCCAAGCATGGTAAATGTTCTAGAAGTCCAGCTGGGAGCAGAAATGCAGACCCCAGCTCAAGGAGAGCTAAGGGGTCAGCTGCCCCTCCACCCCACCCCAGCCCACTCCAAGCTTCCTGGGGCCTGGAGCCAGAAGGGCAGGGTTGGCCAGCTGCCAGGCCTTCTGAATCAGCCCCCATCTCACAGCCTGCACCCCTGGTGGGGGGGGCACCCACCCCAGCCCTCTGCATGGAGCACTCTAGACCACAGCTGTCTCCCTCCTGGCTCCACAAGGAGCCTTTGTGAGGAGTGCCAGGAAAAAGGGGTCTTAGTGGCTGGCACAGAATTCCTTAGGGAGGGACTGTCTTTGGGTAAAAGCCTTGACAAGTGGTTGGGGTGAAAGGTAAAATCCAGCAGGCACCTGAGCATCCAAAGAGACAGTTTAATTGCTTGGCCTTAGAAATGGGCAGGAATTTGGAGGTAGGGGGTGGGGACAGATAAGGACAGCATTGAAGAGGTGGGAGAGCAAAGGCTGGGGCCCAAGACAAGGAAAGGACCATGGAACTTTGAAAACAGGAATGTAAAACAGGATTTTATGACTTTTATTTTGTTTTCATGTGGTATAATTCTCCTCCATCTCTTATTTTAGAAAACCCATCCCACACCAAAGGCCATGTGTTAATGGGGTCTCTGTGGAAACAGGAAAAAGATTAATTTCCATGTTTGGGGTGACACCAGGGTGGAGACAAAGGACTATTGACAAAACACCAAGAAGCTGGCAAAAATTGAGCAGAAACTGGACATAAGAGCAAGTAGTGACAAGAATCTAAGCCCTCCCTTCTAAAATCTTGGGAAGGGTGTTGGACTTGCCACAGATCCTTAAATGGGGACTGGAGCTGGTTTCTACTAGAGCCAAAGAGGCTGGGAGACCTAGCACTGGCTCAGAGCTCAGCACCTGGTAGAATATCAGTAACAGATGGACTGGCCAGAGGAGGAGGGAATGAAGAAGCACAGAGCAGATTCCAGAGGGAGGAGCCCACAGGAGCTTGGGAACAGACCATCAAGGCTCAGGCTGGGGAGGAGAGTCATGGGAGCCTGAGCCTCCTGCCAATGGGAGCCCCAGGGATACTTCACGGTCCTGGATCAGCATTCCCCCTGCATAGTTCCCAGAAACCATCCAGGACAGAACCCTGTGGCACATCACTAGAGACCTTGCCCTAATAGCAGGACCTTCCTTCTTCACTCCACCCTCCTGTTAGGAAAGTAGGCATCCCCACCAGCCTCCTTATTTTTCAAAATGCATTTATTGCTGCTAGCAAAAGAACCAGAGATGGGGAGCAGGTGTAGTTCAGTGGATGAGCGCCTACTTCCCATGAATGAGGTCCCGGGTTCAATTCCCGATACATCCTCAAAAAAAAAATTTTTTTTTTAATTAAAATTTAAAAATTAAAAAAAAAAGAACCAAAGAGGATTCATTCAAAGACTCCCTCTTCAGGTTCCCCTTCATGTCTACTTTTCTCACTCAGCCCCTGAAAGAAGAAATAACAGAGTGAGGTGATGATAATAGGGATCTTTGAAGGTAAAGGGCCGATGCAAGAAGCTCCAGTGTTTCACTGGAAAACTCAGACTAAGGATCCTAGACATTCTCCTTCCAGAACTGCTTGAAATGAGATGCCGACTCCAACTTGTCAACAAGCCCCCCTTTCAGTGGAGCCTGGAAGAGAAGTCGGAAAAAAGAAAAGTATTTCCTAGACAACTATATCTGCACAGCAAAGACTATAATTTTTCTAAAATATAAATTTAGGCCCTTAAACTAATCCCTGCCAGATATCATTGTCAGATTCAGCCCTTTGTCTTGCCAACAAATTGGCAGGCAGCACATTGCTGAGAGGGAGCACTGAAGAATGTTAGTCTTAATCCAAATCGTTGATTAAAGTGTTAGCCAGGGCAGAGCCCTGTGACACATCATGAGAGACCTTCCTCCTTGTGGCTTTATTGATCAGGCCTTTATCAATCCACCCAATTATCTGCTCTACAGCCCATCTCTCTCCCTCTTGTTCACACAGTATCAGGAGAGACTGAAAGGCTTTCTGAGATAATGGAGAGATCTTTATCACTGTGCAGGGATGTCACTGGCCCTGAACACTGTGACTCCCCACCCGCCCTGCACCTGTGCAGCTGTGTATCCATGGCAACCTCAGCAAGGACCGTTGGCTCATAGACCCAGAGATAGCTCAGCTGGCCTCCCCCACCCCAGACAGGCAGATAGGCACAAGCACACACAGACACCCCCGTGCGGGACCCCTTACCGCATCCTCATCGTCCACAGCAGCCTCGTGTTCCAGGAGCAGCCGCACAGCCTGCTCGTGCCCCGCACCCGCGGCCCAGTGCAGGGCCACCCTGCCCACCTGCTGGGAGGGAGAGGAGAGCCGTCAGGTGCCCACAGCCTGGCCCCCCCACACACACCCGCCCCCTCCCTGCCCTGACAGCTGGTCTGCAGGTGGAAGAGGTCTTGGCTGGCTCTGGTGACCAGCTGGCTGGGGACTGGGCACCACTCTGGGCCCCTCCTTCTCCTCCACACAACAGTTGCAGCAGTGAGTGTAATAAAACACAATAACGGGGCCCAGCAGTCCCCACCTGAAACCCTTCAATCATTCCACTGCTCCTGGGACAAACTCCGAGGTCCTACATGCCTGGTACTGCCCACCTCCCACACGCTTCTCTCCTGGTACTCGCCCCACTCCAGCCACACCATTTTGCTTTCTGCTTCTTGAAACATCAACTTCCACCTCGAATCCTTTCTCCTTGCTGTTCCCTCTGAAAGGCAACCAGGTGGCTGACTCCTTCTCAATACCCAGCTCCCAGCTCCAATGTCCCCTCCTCAGAGAGGCCCTTCCTGGGTGCTTCATCTGAAGCAGGCCCCACTCTGTTCCAGTACTCTGCTTATTTTCTTCATAGCTTGTACCATGACCTGAGATGATGAGGCTTGTTTGTTTGTGTAGTGCCCATCTGCCCCACTAGAACGGGAGCCCCATGAGGACAAGAACCCTGTGGGCAAGTGATAAGTGCACGGTAAGCATAAATAAACTGTGGGTCAAGAGGCCTGGACTTGAGACTTGACTCCATGACCTAAGCAACCCCACAACCTCTAAGCCTCTCAATGATACAGCCCCTGTCCACCTCTTCTGCCTTTTCCCTCTCCACCACCATCACACTGAATGCCCTGGAGTTTCCTGAGATAGCCATGTGATTTCATACCTCTGAGCCTTTGCACCTGCTGTTCCAGGGGCCCAAATGCCCTTCCCTCTGTCACTCATCTAGCAAGTTCTCATTCAGTCATCAAGTATGGCTTAGCATCTCCTCCTTGGTGAGGCCTCCCGCAGGCCTCCCTTCCTCCCACCCCCGCCCCGGGGCAGACTCATTCCTTTGACATAACCCTGCCCCAACTTGACCTCTCTGGATTGTGGGAACTGCCTCCCACTGCTAGGGGCTCAGGGCTCAGCAGTGCCTTGTTCCTCTGTGCCCAGGTGCCCAGCGGGCCCTCGATGAGAAAATGAGCTAGAAACGTATGCCCCTCAAGGGCCTTGCCTGCCCCTCATGCCACGCTCCACAGACCCTATCCCAAGTTGGCCCTTTGACACCCGGCTCGTTCCCTCCCTCCGAGTGGCTGTGATTATTTCCTGGGTAGGTGAGGGGCAGTGGGGAGGAGATGCCTATGCATTCTTCAAGCAGAATCCCCCTTTTTCATTTTTAACTTTTATTTTAAAATAATTTCAAACTTACAGTACAGTTGCAAAAACAATGCAAAACCAATACAGAGAACTCCAAAATACTCCCTACCCAGATTTACCAACTTTTAATATTTTACCACATTAGTTATATCTATTTTCTAAACATTTGAGGGTAGGTTGTGTATATCATGCTCCCGAAACACTTAATACTTCCATGTATATTTCCTAAGGACAAGGCAGAACCCCTTCTTCATGCTGCCCCCCACCCCCTCTGGGCCTGCTTCCTGCACAGTCTCCTTTCCTGCTGTCTGAGCCACTGCATCCTCCCTCCAATCCGCAAGAAACAAACTAACCACCAGGGATTGCTTTATAATCCTAGGATCTCAAAAGAGTTTCCAAGTCCCCAGGGGATATCTGAGTGCCTGGGTTCTGTGCCCTCCTTCCCTCCAAATGGGCCGCAGAGGCCTGACTGCCAGCTCACCTCATTCCCAGACCACCCTCGGGACATCTGAAGCACAGGCCCACTGCTCTTTGGAGTTTTCGGCTTATGAAGGCACAAGAAAAGGAAACACCGACTTGCTGGGTGGCCTCAGGCAAGTCCTGTCCCCTCTTTGGGGCTGTTCCTTCCCTCCTTAGGGCTTCGGCAGTGCTGTTCCCTCTGCCTGGAGCACTGCCGTCTTCACCTGACTCATCCTCCACCTTCCTGCAAAAGTGTCACTTCCTCAGGAAGCCTTCCCTGGCCCCTCCAGTCTGGGCAACTCGGCCATCCCCCACCTGCTTTCCCAGCAGCTCAGCAAAATGGAAATGAATTGTTTGCAAAACTCTCTGTTTAACGCCTGACCTCTCCCCACTAGACTACTGGCTCCCTAAGGGCAGGGACCGCTGTCATGCATGGTGCTCCATCCCCAGCACCTAGCATGGTGCCGGGCAGAGTAGCCCTTAATAAATACTGAATGAATGAGTGAATGAATGAATGAATGAGTCTATGAGTAAAAGGGTCCTTTTCCCTTTAGCATCTTATCACTTTACAAGTACATGTTCTCTCGCAAGTGCTCATCCAGGAGTTGAAACCAAGGCTTCAGTCACCAATAACATGCTGTGTGACCTAAGGTGGCTTACTGCCCCCCTCTGTGCCGGCCTTGAACTATTAACAGGACTAGTACTTCCTGCCCTCGCCACCTCTCAAGGGGGGACCAAGGACCATCGGGATATAAATGGACAAGTGTTCCGAAAACCAAAGGGCACCAGACACACTCTAGACTTACTGTCACTGTTACTGAGCCCCAGGCAGCTCTGAAGCCCCAGGCTGTACCTCTGCCACTCAGCCCCAGACAGTGCAGCCTCTGCTGCAGTCAGAAATCCTGCCTCCACCACCTTTAGCCTCCACTAACCTCCCATCCAGACCCTGGCATCTCCTCTAAGAAGCTCCTGACAGCCAAAAGCCCAGGGCGGGAAGAGGCTACCCTATGTGGTGCCCAGGGCTATCCCCATGTCACCCACCAGAAGGAACGGCTTCTCCCTCTGCCCCTTCCCCAGCAGGCTGTGGACCACCCCTCCTGCCACCTTCCCCCAGGCTCCGGACCGCGTGCAAATGCGCCTGCTCCGGCTCAATTACAACACCCTACACGTGCTGCTGTCACCATGGTACTACCCTGCGGGGAGGAGCTCCTTACGCACGTGGTTCCTGGCCCTGACGTTCACTCTCCTCCCGATTAGCTCCTTCATCTTCCCGATGTGGTTCCGTCGGGCGGCTTCGTGGAGCTGCCTCTCCAGAGGAAGCACTGGGGAGAGAAAGAGGGATGGGGGATCCCCCGCACCACATAATGAGGGGGCTGGGAGTGAACAGAAGTTCCCTGCTCCTGAACATTTTCAGGGGAAGGGCTCTTCCAGCCAGGAATTGGGTGGGGGGCATGGGGGGCTCTCCCTCCAGGAGCTCCCCAGACAGGCTGCTTTTCCTTACTAACTCATTGCACGTCCGCATGACCAGGGCTCAGCAAAACTCTGAAAATGAGAGAGCAGAGATGCCCCATCATCTTCATCCAGGTGTTTTCATGTCCCCTTCCCAAGAACTGCCCTCTGGGTAGGGAATATAGTTCATTCCCACTGGAGACAGTAACTGTTTTCCATGGCTCTGTCCAAGTAGAAGGCAGCCAGGATTTACTGTTACCCACTGTGTGCCGCCCCCCTTCCACGTCTTCACTCATGCAGCTCCTGTACCTCGTGGTCTCCCCATCCCTAACTAGCACTCACCTCCCATGAGGCCCACCCTGACTCACCTCTGTGCTCTCTTCTCTGCCTTCCTCTCACCCCGCACCTGTATCTCAGAGAGTCTCAGACTAGAGGGAGCCTCAGCGCTCCCCCTGCCAGCCCCCTCTGCAGGCAACAGGGGGCCCAGGACCAGTGCAGTGGGTTGAGTAGTGTACCTCCTAAATTCAGGTCCACCCAGAAACTCAGCCTGCGGCCTTGTTTGTAAATAGGGTCTTTGCAGACGTAATTAAGTTAAGATGAGGCCACGCAGGATTTGGGTGGGCCCTAAACCCAGTAACTGAGGTCCTAATAAGAAGAGGGGTACACAGGGGGAGGCAGAGGCTGGAGTGATGCTGCCACAAGCCAGGGAACACCAGTGGCCACCAGATGTTGGGAGAGGCAAGGAAGGATCTCCACCCCCCGCCCAGAACCTTTACTGGGAGTGGAGCCCTGCTGACACCTTGAGTTCAGACCTCTAGCCTCCAGAGTGTGATGGCTGAAGTCCATGTGCCAGCTTGGCTGGGTTACGGTGTCCAGTTGTGCAGTCACGCAATCACTGGACTGACTATATCATTCTGAGGATGTTTTGTGGACTTGAATCATTAGTCAGTTGACTGCATGTATGGCTGATGACATCCACAATCACCAAAGAAGACTTTCAGCAATGAGAGAAGTCTCATCCAATCAGTTGAAAGCCTTAAAGGGAGAATTAATGATTTCAGCAATCAGAAGAATTTCTATCTTTATTTCAGCCAGCCAGTTTCTCCTGGGGAGTTCATCAAAATCTTCCTTGGAGTTCCCAACTTGCGGCCTGCCCTGTGGAATTCAGACTCACCGATCCCCATGGTCACATGAGCCGATTTCTATATATATATCCTGTCAGTTCTATTTCCCTGGAGAATCCTGACTAATACACAGAATATATTTCTGTTGTTTTAAGTCACCCAGTTTGTGGTACTTTGTTATGCAGCCCTAGGAAACCAAGACAATCACACAGCTAGTTAGGAGCCAAGCCTCAAGGACACAGGCTTGGTGCCCAGGTCTACAGTCCATCCCACCGGACTCTCATCTTGCCATCACCCTGACTGCCCCTGGCTTATGACTATGTCTGGTCTGCTTGGCTAGACTGCAATCTCCTGGCCACACCTGACCCTTCCTGATCCACCCACAGCTCGCAGCAGCCCCAAAGCTGGGCACAGGGCAGCATCCACGAAACTCTACTCCCATGAGTGATACTAAGAGTCCCTGGCACTAATGGATGCCTGTCCCTTCTCCAGAAGAACTCAGACACATTAGCACAGAGGACAAATATTTGCTGGCCCTCTGCACAGTCATTGCAGGGCAGGTAATCTTGTAGTTGTATTGCTGCCAAACCTACATCCTGCATGTTTGATCCAATGTGACTGACTGGACCCAGCTCCTCTGTGTATCCAGAAACAGGAGGCCAGTGTCTTGGCAGAGAAGGCTAGGATGCACTGAGATGACAGACAGGCCTGCCATGCAGATAGATTTCCCGAATCAATTCCACACTTCCAGATGTAGGAGAGGGTCTTGACCTTTCTGGGGCCTCGATACAACCTGTGGACCTTGGAGCTACTGCCCCAGGGCAATCACACGGCCCTGAGTTCAACTCTGGGGACACTTACTGGCTGTGTGACTTAATTGGCCTTTGCCTCAGTTTCCTCATCTGCAAAATGGGGATGTGACTTGCCCTGCAGGAATATTAGAAGGATTAGAAATAAGCTATGAACATGGTGTCTGGGATATGGTGCATACATCATCATCATCATCATCATCATCATCTTCCCTATTATTCCTCCAAGACAAAGTGTCAGAAAATAAACTTTGGTGGCCAAAGATCTAGAGGTGGTGGGACCTCCTTCATTCAGAGGCCCTGAGCCAGTGAAGCCCCTACCCCTTTCCCTGTACTGTTTTTCTCCATTGCCCCCATACCATCAATACATGCTATATTTACATATTTATTAGGTTTCTTTGTCTGATTTCCCCATTATGGTATATGCCCCCGCAAGGGGAGGACTATTTGTCCAATTTATTTGCTGTTGTATCCCCTAAATTCAGGAACTGGCACATAATTGTTAAATAAATGAATGATATATGAATCATTAAATCCCTTCAGGGGCCTTTGAGCTATAAGATGATGCTCCAATTAAGATTCACGCACCCCCCGGGAAACTAAAATACAGGAAAGAGTCTTTGAGGGAGAGGAAGCTTCACTCCACTTGGGGGATAAGGGTGGAATATTCCGGATGAACACCTTCCAAATGTGGTTCCCAGTGATATCTCCACCCTTCCGCACCCCCAAAGGGGTCTGCCTTCCCTTGTTGGTGAGGAGGGGCACTTCTCAAAGAAACATACAAGCTCTGGAAGGACCCCTCTCAGGTCCCAAGTGTTTCTGGTGAACACTGTGTCCAAACTTTTCTTTCCTTAACCTCTCGGCTGAAAAACCACCACTTTCTAGTTTTCCAGTTTTTTGGGAAAAGAACTGGCATTTTAGGTGCGAGCTTAGAGAGGCTAGGGTTCTAGCATCTGCTCTGCCACTTTCCAGCAGCGAGACCCTGAGCTAGTCACCTTCCCCTTGGGGACCTCAATCCTGCCTATAAAGTTGGGAAAGGATGAAGAATGGGGATGGTATAGGTCCCTTCCAGCTCTGACAGCCTCTGTCTTAGCTGAAGCCTGCGGGGAGAGTGGCCTGGTTTGTGCTGGCAAACAGTCAAGGGTCAAAATGGGCAGCAAGGAGACCCTGCTCTGAGCCAGGGCCTGAGAAGTTTGAGGGAGAATGAAACTAATTCCAGCCTTATCTCTTCCCTTCACCCTCACTGTCATGTACCCTCTTTCTGGCCAAATAAAATTCACACTGCACTCCTGGCTTCCAAGCCTTTGCCCGTGCTGGGTCCACTGCCCAGAATTCCCTCCACACACCTCAATATTCTGCTGCTGCACATTCTGCCCCAGGCAGAACATTGTACCTTCTTTGAAACAGCACCTTGATCAAGCCCCCCACCTCCACCTCCACCCCTCAGCTAAGTAGATACAGTTTGCCTCAGCATTTTTAAATATATATAATTCTCTCTTTTAATATATAATTTTTTTAAAATTTATTGAAGTATATCACTCATACATAAACATACATAAACAAGTGCATAGTAATAGTTGTGAACTTACAAAACAAACCTACATAACATCATACAGGGCTCTCATACCTCACCCTACCACCAATACCTTGCATTATTGTGAAACATTTTTAACTAAATGATGAAAGTCCATCTTCAAAACATTACTACTAACCAAAGTATCTTGCATTTGGTGTATTTTACCCCCAACCCACCCTATTATTATTATTATTATTATATAATTTATACATGAACATACATAAACAATAAGTGTATAGTAAAAGTTGTGAACTTACAAAGCAAACATGCATAACATACATCACCCCACCACCAACACCTTGTGTTGTCATGAGACATGTTATAAATTATGAAAGAATAGCACCAAAATCTTACTACTAACTATAGTCCTTATTCTTACATCTGATGAATTTTCCCCCCAACCCATCCTATTATTATTTAAGTATATTTTTATGACAGAATTTGTAAACTTACAAAACAATCACATACATGTGCAGAATTCCCATACAACACCCCTCTATTAACACACCACACCGTGGTGGAACATTTGTTACAGATTATGAGATAATACCATCAGACTATTACCAGGTCCATAGCGTACATTTGACACACTTTTTCCATTCTCCCCCATTATCAACATAGTACATCTCTGGCATAGAGGCATGAAGACTACAGTATTGCTGTTAACCACAGTCCAGAGGTCATTCTAGTTGTATTTTTTCCATGCTTCTCCACATTCCCACCACCCTGCAAGGTGACATACATCTGCTCTAGCTCACAGAAGGGCCCTCTTGTACCATCAACCACAATTTTCATCCACCTCTGGGTTTACTGTGTTATTCAGTCCCTAGATTATTCTCTAGCTTTCTTTCAATGGGCATTTACATACCTAGACTACCCTTTTCAGCCACATTCCCATTTATAAACCAGCTGTTACTCACTATAATGTGTTACCATCAACTCTATACATTTCCACACTTTTACAATAAAGGTAGTTAAAACTTCTACATACATTAAACATCAGTAGTTCATCTCAGTTCTCCTCTTTATCTCCTTTAAGAATCTACCACTTACCACCAGGTCTTGAAGAAGTTTTCCTCATTTTCTTCTAGAAGTTTTATGGTTCTTGCTTTTCTATTTGTTTTTATCCATTTTGAGCTAATTTTTGTATAAGATGTGAGATAAGGGTCCTCTTTCCTTCTTTTGGCTATGGGTATCCTATTCTCCCAGCACGATTTGTTGAATGGACTGTTGTCAAATATCACCTGACTATAAATGTGAGGGTCTGCTTCTGAACCATCAGTTTGGCTCCATTGGTCTAGGTGTCTGTCTTTATACCAGTACCATGCTGTTTTTACCACTGTAGCTAGGTAATATGGTATAAAGTCCCAAAGTGAGAGTTCCCCAAATTCACTTTTCTTTTTTAAGATATTTCTGGCTGTTCAAGACCCCTTACCCTTCCAAATAAATTTGATAATCCTCTTTTCCATTTATTTTTTTTAAAGGCTGATGGAATTTTTATCGGGATAGCATTGAATCTGTATATCAATTTGGGTAGAATTGACATCTTAATGATATTTAGTCTTCCAATCCGTGAACATGTTCTTCCAATTATTTAGGTCTTTTTTTAAAATTTCTTTTAACAATGAGTTGTAGTTTTCTAAATACAAATGCTTTTCATGGGTGGTTAAATTTATTCCTGAATATTAGATTCTTTTAGTCACTATTGTAAGTGGAATTTTTTTTCCTGATCTCCTTAGATTGCATATTACTAATGTATTTTAAAGTCTATTTCATTTGATAGAAGTATAGCTACTCCTGCTTTTTTGTTGTTGTTACTGCATGCGTGGAATATCTTTTTCCAACTTTTTACTTTCAATCTATTGGTATCCAAAGTATGCCAAATGAGTCTTTTGCAGACAGCATATAGGTGGCTTATCTTTTCTTATCCATTCTGCCAGTCTGTGTCTTTTGATTGGGGAGTTTAACCCATTAACATTCAATGTTATTACTGTAAAGGCAGTTCTTATTTCACCCATTTTGACCTTTGGATTTTATCTGTCATATTTCATTTTCACCACTCTTTTGAGACTTTTAGTTACTTTTACCAGTAAAATCTTCATTTCTAGACTCTCTTCCAAGTCTCTCTCTCCTGCCTTTTCTTTTCAGACTGTAGCACACCTGTTAGTATTTCCTACAAAGCCACTCTCTTAGTTATAAACTCTCTCAGTTTCTTTTTAGCAGTGAATATTCTAAACTCACCCTCATTTTTGAAAGACAATCTTGCCAGATATAAGATTCTTGGCTAGAAGTTTTTCTCTTGCAGTATCTTAAATATATCATAACCACTGTCGTCTTGCCTCCATGGTTTCTGATGAGAAATCAGCACTTAATCTTATTGGGTATCCCTTATATGTTATGCATTGCTTTTCTTTTGCTGTTCTCAGAATTCTCTCTGTCTTTGGCATTTGACATTCTGATTAGTATGTGTCTTAGATTTGGTCTATTTGGATTTTTTCAGATGGGAGTACATCATGCTTCTTGGACATGGATATCTATGTCCTTCAATAGGGTTGGGAAATTTTCTACCATTATTTCTTCAAATATTCCTTCTGCCCCTTTTCCTTTCTCTTCTCCTGGGACACCCATGACATATATGTTTGCACATCCCTTGCTGTCGTTTAGTTCTCTAAGACATGGTTCAATTTTTTCCATTCTTTTCTTCATCTGTTCTTTTATATGTTCGCTTTTAGAGCCATTTCAAGCTCACCAATCCTTTCTTCTGCCTCCTCAAATATGCTATTATATGATTCCAGTGTATTTTTTTTTTTTTTTTTTTTTTTTTTTACCGGGAGGTCTCAGGGATCGAACCCGGGTATGGGAGATGGACGCCCAAACATTTGAGCCACAGCCGTCCCCCTCCACTGTATTTTTTATTTCATTTATTGTGCCTTTCATTCCCATAAGATCTGCTATTTTTCTATGTATGCTTTCAAATTCTTCTTTGTGCTCATCCAATGTCTTTTTAATATTCTTAATCTCTTTACCCATGTCATTGAATTTATTAAGGAGATTTGATTGAACATCTATAAGCAGTTGTCTCAACTCCTTTATGTCATCTGGAGGCTTATATTGTTCCTTTAACTGGGCCATATCGTCCTGTTTCTTGGTGTGGATTACAGTTTTTTGTTGGTGTCTTCACATCTGGCTTACTAGATGTATTTATTCTGGGTGCAGTTTCTCTCTTTAGTTTAGGGCTTTCTTGTCCTTTCTCCCTTGCTGGTTGTGTAGTAGGAGCCAAGGATGTAGTTGGTGCTGTAAGCTGTGGAGCCTCAAGCTGCCCTCATTGTCCCAGGGACCAATGAAGCTTCTCCCAACTTTCTCCTTTGCCAGGGGTAGGGACAGAGCCACAGCCCTGTGTAATAATCCCCGTCGTGAAGGACTAGATTGTAGTTGCCAATAGAGACTGATGAAGCTTCATGTCCCTTTTTCCCTTGCCTGGGGTAGGGATGGAGCTGCAGGTGTGGGCAGCAATCTATGCTGTGCAGGTCCAAGATGACCACAGTTGCCTTGGTAAAATTCCAACTATTCAGTCTGTGCCAGCCGAATGTACCTGCAGTTACATTCACTGTGATTTTCAATCAGCCCGGCTTCCCTTCATGCAGATCACCAGCCTCTGCAGTATAGCCTGTATTTTCCCGGAGAGGCTGGTGCAGGTCACTCTAGCTTCCTCCCTGCTGGAGGTGGGACTGGGGCTTAGGCTAGAGCTGCAATCCGAACTGGATGGAAAGAAGCCTGTCCCTTTGAGCACTGTGATTTTCAGTCAGCCCTGCTTCCCCTTGTGCCAGGGACAGAGTTAAAATGGTGGCTACCAGCCTCTTTCTGACTTGGACAGGTTCAAATTGTAGCTGTTTTTAGTGTTATACTGTAGCCCACCGAATTTACTAATCAGTAGCTGAAGTTGGTACCCAAGTGTCTCTTCCTCCCCCGTTTTTTTGGGAAGTGGAGCTTCCAATTCCAGCTGCAGAAAATCTCCTGAGGTGGCCCTTTCCGCCAGTGGAGGATGGGCACCGGCCTCCGTGGTGTGGAGTGCTCTACTTAAGAATCTTCTCTGCAGAAGGGCTGTCTCCTCCTTCCATTACTTCCAGGATGTTGCAGGATGCTTTTCTGGTCTCCTGAAGCCCCCAAACAGGTGCTTTAGATAGCGCTGGGTAATTTTTAAAACTGCCCTGTAGCACAAGGTGACTCTAGGAGATCCTTACTCTGCCGCCATCTTGCTGACTGTTGCCTCAGCATTTTATACAATATAGATATAAAGGGGATTTAGGGGAAAGCCACTATGCTCAGTTGCCAGAGCTCACCCAGAGCTGTGGGACTGAGGACTTGCAAGATGACACTGGGAAGTGGATGTGGAAGTGATTGGACTCCCACCTATCACATGGGAAGTCCCTGGTTTGGTGCCCTGGGTCTCCTAAAGAAGACACCGAGCTGGCGCGAAGGGCAGGCGCAGTGAGCTGACGGGACAAGATGGCGCAGCAAGATGACGCAACAAAAGACACGAAGAAAAGCAGGACGAGAGACATAACAAAGCAGGGAGTGGAGGTGGCTCAAGTGATTAAGCGCCTCCCCTCCCACATCAAATGGTTCCAGGTTTGGTTCCATGGTGCCTCCTAAAGAAACAAGGAAGATGAACAGACACAGCAAGTGCAAACAACAGGGGGGTGGGGAGAAATAAACAAATCAAATAGATGAGGTTTTTTTAAAAAAGATGACACTGGCATGATCCTTCTTTCCCCTCTCCCAGCAGTGCAGCCAAACCCCCACAGGCAGGCGGGTGCCCATACCAGATGCTACTACCCACCTAGAGGCCCTGGCACTGGGCACACTCCTTGAAGAAGGCTCTGAAGCCACCCTGAGGTCCCCTCATCCCACCTGCAGCACACTCCAGCTGCTCCCCACTGGGTCTCAGGCTCCCCATCCCATAGGTCTCCACTCTCCATCCAGACCTAATACTCTCCCTGAGCTGAGCCCTTCAACATTTCTACCAATTTACTTAACCACTCTGTGCCTCAGCTTTCGCATATGCAAAATGGAGACTATAATAGGTCCTACCCATCCGGCCACTGTGAATATCAAATAAAAATAATGTGCCTGTCTTGGCTCAGAGTCTTACACAAAATAAGTACTCAATAAAGGACCGCCATTACCATTATAATTTCTAGCTAACGCCTCCTCAGCCGCAGCTCCCCGCTGGCTGGGCGGGTGGTTCCCCTGAGCTCCTGACTCACGGCCAATGTCCCCTCGACTCACAAACCCGAGGCAGCCACGCAGACCGCGCCAACCGCAACCTTGATCGACCCCGCGAGGTTGCGGGGGTTCCTCTCGGCCGCCCCTAGCCCAGTCCGTGCTGCTCGTGGCGCCGATGCCTTGGCCCCCGCGCTGGGAGCGCGTACTGGTGGCTCTGCGGGCACCTGCCTCCGGGCCCGGAGGACTCACCGCCGTGGGTCTCCCACACCAGCTCCTCCTCCATCCCGCCGCTCCGCAGCCCTTTTGCGCGCTTCTGCCAGGGCGCGAGCTGCGCGTCCGCCCGGGCGGGGCCAGGAGTCGAGAGTGGGGGCGCGCAGCTGGGGGCAGGGGACAAGGCCCGCGGGACGTGGGGAACTGAGGTGGTCGCAAGCGGACTCCTCGAGACCCCTCGCCACTACCTCCTTGGCCCTTGGGTCTGATCCGAGCGCAGCTGTGGCGGCCTCCCCGCTTCCA
This sequence comes from Tolypeutes matacus, assembly GCA_026826555.1. NCBI lineage: Eukaryota > Metazoa > Chordata > Mammalia > Cingulata > Chlamyphoridae > Tolypeutes > Tolypeutes matacus. The sequence goes on from JAKSZT010054396.1 coordinate 15,430,994, forward strand.
ACCTGGCTGCAGGTCCCTCCTGCTGCTCCCTCAGCCTGCCTGGGGCTCAGAGCTGTCAGACCCGAGGCCGGTAGGTAGGGGCCACGCTGGGCTCCGCAGGTCCTCCTGGGTGTGTCTCTTACCGGAGCTCTCCCAGCCGCCAGCACAGGGCATCTGCAGGCACCACCTTTGGGTCTCGGGAGCCCTAGTCCGGCCGCCCCCACACGCAGAAAGTCAGACTCCAAGGACTGGGGCAGGCGCGCTTAAAGAACAGAAAGCCCGGCAAGCCTGCAAGCACATGAAGAGATGATCAGATGTATTCGTGATCAGAAAAATACAAGTTAAAATGGCAATCGTGACATGGGAATCCTGTATTTTATGCATGATTGTTCTGTAATCCCACAACTTCTCTAATAAAAAAAAAAAAATGACAGTGAGATATAATTCCAATTAGACTGGCAAAAATTAGAAAGCTAGATGATGCCAAGTTTTGGTGGGGAATGTGGAGAGGTAGGCAACCAAGTGGGAGTAGCCTAGGGCAGCCATTCTGGAAAAGTATGGCAGTAATGAAGGAAATAAAGCACAGCTGAACTATGACCCTAAAATCCTGCTCCTGGATATAAATCCCAAAAATTCTCTTACAGGTCCAGAAGGACACATGTGTGAGGATGTTCCTTGCTGTGTTGTTTTGTGGAGGCAACCAAGTGTCCATCACTGGGGGAGCAGATGGGTAAAATGTGGCACTATGCAGCGTGAGAAGCAAGGGACCCCGTATATTCATGGGAATATAGATTTTAAAAGCTGGTGCTAAAAAAAAAAAAAGAAACTAAAAAAAAAGATAAATGAACAGCTAGTGCTGATTGGAAAAAGTAAAATTAACATATCAATAAAAAATCTTTAAAATGCATGCACATAAAACAACAGAGATTTGCAAAGACACCTACGAACAAAAAGATACACATTAAACACATCAGAATGGGTTATACTTCAGATCCTTGGGGGATGCCCATGTCTTCTCTCCTTGCCTTTTAGAGGCCTCAAAGCATTTATAGTCTCTTTGGATTCAGGAATGTGGCAATGCTAGCAGAGCCCTGAGAGGTGCAGTTACTAGTTCTTAGGGGATCAGAGGAGGAAGAATATATTTTAGTCATTGTCCATGGGGTGCAGTTCAGAAAGGCTTTATGGAGGAGGAGGGATTTGGGATGAACCAAGAAAAACAACAATGCTAACAGCTAACATTTACTGAGCTCTGGGCTAAGTACTTTGTATGGATTATTTCATTTTTGTCTCCAAAACCACCCTATGAAATGGGCTCTATCATCACCATTTTGTAGACGGGGAATTGAAGCACAGAAAGTGTAACTCTCCCAACCTCACAGCAGTAAGTGGTGGATCCAGAGTTCTAACCCAGGTAGTCTGATTCAAGAACCTCAGCTTCAACAGCTGGACAGGGTGGACTGGTCCCTGCAGGAGTCAAAGCACATGGGCAACAGGTAGTCTTTCTACAGGATGGACAGGAGCAGAGGTGCCAAGAAGCAGTTGGCTGGCACAGCTGCCTAGCTGCCATCCTTGATGTCCATGGCCCTGGGTCAGCAGAGAGAAGTGGCTGTTGCTTCATCACCTTCTTGCAGCACTGCCTAGGGACTGTCCACTCCTCCTGGTTTACTCCAGGGAAACTGGAAGTGAGAACCAAGTGACCCTGGGTCAGCATTGGCGAGACCTCTGGGAAATCGGGTGTCTCTGACAGAATCCTGGCCATCCCCACCAGACCAGCTGCCCCTGGCCCAGGCTGGACCACACCCTTCTAGTGCTGCCAGAAGAGCCTGGGAGGTCCTTTGGGCTTCCCTCTAGGTCTCCCCAGCCATCAATGCTCCCACTCGCTGGCATGGATTTTATATTCATTATCTCACTTAATCCTCACAATAATCCTGCAAGACAGACAATATCATCCCCATTTAGTGGATGGGAAAACCAAGGCCCCGGGAGGTTCAATAACTTGCTGGGTCACAGTTCAGTCTGCACTAACTGGGCCCATTCTTTCCAACCCCTTCCTATTCTTTCAAGTTCAGTTCCCAAAGGACCCCCTATTCCAGCCCCCAGCTCCCAGGAAGCCTTTGCCCATACACACTGTAACCAGCTAGTGATCAAGGTCAGTGTCTTCCCCTCTGTGGGCCTCAGTCTCCTCACCTGTAAAAGTGGCAGGTGGGACAGCAGGGCAGGTGAGCTGAACAACCCTGAGAGGTTGGGGTGGGCCCAGCACAGGGCTTTCCCGCACAGGTAGCCAGGGGTTGACACCCAGTACTGGTGGCAACTTTCTCCAGAAGGCGGCCCTTGTGGCTTTTTTTGTTGTTGTTCTTACTTCATATCTTGATAGAAATTAGAGATGTTTTACAAAATACTACTGGGACTTGTGTTTCACAATCTACCTAGCTGATTTCATGTTCCTTGTCATTTGGGTACCATTCTATTAGAAAGACAAAATCCCAGAGCCAACCCCTTCAGCCCTGCTGAATCAGAACCTGCATTTTATCTAGATCTCTGGCAATTCCTGTACATGTTGAAATATGAGAAGCATTGCTCTAGTCTGCTCATACCACTTGATTCCTGTTTTTTTTTTTTTTTTCGGGCATTTGTGTCTCTATTTTCCCCAAGCAGGAGTGATCTCTTTGAGGTGTCCTTTCCTGAACACCAGCTGCGTACTAGCCACTGGTTCAGTCCTTTAGCAGCATTATCTCCTTCACTCCTCCCAACAGGCCTATGGGGCGGATGCTGTTATCACCCTCACTACCAGGGAGAAAACCTAGGCCCCCAGAGGGTGAGTCACGGGCCAGAGGTCCTGCAGCCAGGGTCCTGGCTGCATTAGTTGCCTGTTGTGGCTGTAACACATTACCAGAAACTTAGTGGCTTAACACAACACAAATTTATTCTCTTCAGTTTTGGAGGTCAAGAGTCCAAAGTCAGTTGGGCTAAAGTCAAGGGGTCGACAGGGCTGCTTCCTTCTGGGGGCCCTAAGGGAATTTGTTTCCTTGCCTTTTTCAGCTTCTAGTGGTCACCTGTATCCCTTGGCTGGTAGCCCCTTCCTCCATCTTCAAAACGCCTCACTCCGGTCTCTGCTTCCGTCATCACCTCACTTTCTCCTCTGACTCTGTCTCCTCCTGTGCCCCCCTTATAAGGACCCTTGTGATGACATTTGGACTCACCCAGGTCATCTAAGAGCCTTAACCTAATCACATCTGAAACATCCCTTTTGCCACACAAGGCAGCATTTGTAGGCTCTGGGGATTAGGACGAGGGCCCATCATGGACTGTGAGCTGAGACTGGCTGTGTGCCCACCCCCTCCAGGGGCTCACAGTCCATGATGGGCCCTCGTCACCTCATAGTGGTGGGCACCCTCCCCTCAAAGTCTGCAGGGGGAGGGCTCTGCTGGCATTCAGTCCTTAGGGAAGCCATCACCTCCTGGGATGCCCTGGCCCTAGGCAGCTCAAACCAGTGGAACAGTGGACACAGTGAGAACATCAAGTTTACCCGATGCCTGGGCCGGGGGCGGGGGGGTGTAAAAGCTGCATTTTTATCAAAACAACCGTGGTTATACCAGGGAGTGGGATGCAAAACCCACAATGGGCCACTTTGGACAAGGTCCCAGAGTTCTGAGTGTTCCCACTGCTCTACCTTTGGGGCTGTTGGGGGAAAACATTTTGGGAAGCCAAGCCCTGGCTCTGCCCTTCTCTTGTCCCTGCCAGGAGGCAGGGCCCATTTTCACAGAGCTGGTTCCAGCAATCCCCATATTTCCAAAGCAGACCCTCCCTGATTTCACACCCAGGCTGCCACCATCCCTTTGGTATCCCATATACTGGGAGTGGAGGGAAAAGAAACACCTAAAATTCAGAAAACAGCAGGGTTGACACAGATGGAGATACAGGCTGAGAGCCCAGTGCTGGGGCTTGGAAAGGGGCTGGGCAGGGTGTCTCTAGATGCAGTGTGTATAAGGAGTAAATGTGGGTATGAGTATGTGTGACACAGGAAGCGGTTGTCCTTGATGCTGATTAGATGAGGAAGTATCAAAGTGAGGAAAAACATAGAAAATTTGGTTTGACTGTGGAAAAGTAATGCCAGTTATAGTCAATTATGAGCTGTACATATCATTTTAGCCTACTAACTCTGTAACATAGTAATAATATATATCATTTCAAATATCATGTTTTTAATCCTGAAGGGAGTAAAAAAATAAATTAAATTAAATTAAACTTGTGAAAGTTCCTCCAGCAGACTAAAATTTCCCCTGTCCTGCCTCAGTGCCTTTTCACTTGCTTTTGCTATTCCCTCTGCTTGGAACAGCTCCCTCAGACTTTTCCCATGGCTGGAGCCTTGCCATTCTTTGAAACCAGCCAAAGTATAAATTTCCCAATATGAACTGTGCTGTCCACATCCCCACTCTCTCACAGCAGCCTGTCTTTTCCTCCACAGCATGGTCACAACTTATAAATCTGTGACACCTGAGTAACACCAAGTCCTGCTCCTACCCAGAACCTACCACCCTGTCATTTTCATAGTCAAACACAAGACTGGGATGCAGATGTGGTTCAAGCTATCGGAGTCCTGTCTACCATATGGGAGGTCCAGGGTTTGATTCTCAGGGCCTCCTGGTAAGGCAAGCTGGCCCACGAGGCAAGCTGGCCCAAGCAGAGAGTTGGCCCACATGGAATGCTGGCCCATATGGAATGCTGGCTCGTGCAGGAGTGCTGGCCCATGCAGGAGTGCTGGCCCACGTGGAGAGGTAGTTTGCACAGAAAGCTGGCACAGAGAAGAAACAATAAGAGACACAGCAGACCAAGGAGCTGAGGTGGTGCAAGAGATTGAGTGCCTCTCTCCCAGGACCAACAAGCAGACACAGAAGGACACACACAGCAGACAGCGAGCACAAAAACAATGGGGGGCGGGGAGGCAGGGATAAATAAATAAATCTTTTAAAACAACAACAACAACAACACAAGACTCTTTCCAAAAAATAATGCAAGCCACTTTTTTTGAAAGAGACAAGGAATTGGTTCAGACAAAGCAAAACTACCTAAAAATCTTTCAACGTCTCTTTTCCCAAAGGTCCATAGCTCACCTTCCAAATTTCCCTTCTCTGCCTCTCTTCATCCTCTAACCAGACTCTCTCTGTAACATCCAAATGCCCTTCACCTTCCACCCAGCCTCATTTCTCATACATAATAATTCTGTTTGCTGACCTCTCCTGCCATTGGAATCTCCCCCATCACCCTGGCAGCCCAACAGGGTGCCCTCCAGCTGACAGTCACCTCCTCCAGAGGATGTAGAGTCATAGCATAATGCTTTTTTTTTTTTTTTTTTCAGGGAAAGACTTATTTACTTTGTTTATTTTATTTATCCCCCCTCCCCAATGGTTCTCTCGTCTGTCTGCTCATTGTTTTGCTCTCCTTCTCCAGGAGGCACCAGGAACCGAACCTGGGACCTCCCACATGAGAGTTGAATGCCCAATGGCCTGAGCCACATCCACTCCCCGTGGGCTGCAGTGTCTGCTGGCTTGTGGCATTTGCTCATTTAGGCATCTGATCATTGTGGTGGGCACAGCATCTAGCTCGTTGCAGTGGGTGCAGTGTCTACTCATTTTTCTTCTTTAGGAGGCACCCACCAGGACCTGAACCCTGGACCTCCCATTGGTAGGCAGGTGTCCAACTGGTTAAGCCATATCTGCTTCCCAACATAATACTTTTGAACATGCCACATGGATATTTATTTGTTTACTTACCTGCTTGTAGTCTACCCCCCTTCCCTTTAAAGCACTTTTGTTCACTCTTAAATTGCAGAGTGAGATGGAGGGAGGGAGAATGAAAGGGAGGCAAACCCCCATGGCACATGACTCTCCAAGTTGTCAGGAGCCTGGAAAGTATAGATTTGAAGTTCCAGGTGCCCAAGGCAACATCTGGAAGGGGTCAGGTCACTGGACCCTGGCCTGGACACCGGGAGACCCGGGTTTAATCCCTAACTCTATTCTTGCTGGATTTGGGAGCTGCTCCTTCTGTTAGCCTCTTACTATGAAGCTTCTCCCAGTCCCAAAGGGACCCCCTGCTCTGAATTGACCTTGGGGCCCAAGGTTTGGGTTGTGTGGGCTTCTGGGTAGGACAGAAGGACAAGACAAAGAGGTGATTTTTTTGTTTTGTTTTATTTAGAAAAAAATTAAAACTACTGTATTAGTCAGCCAAAGTGGTACTAATGCAAAGTACCAGAACTCTGTTGGCTTTTATAAAGGGTATTTGTTTTGGGGTAAAAGCTTACAGTTACAAGGCCCTGAAGAGTGCAACTCAAGGTTACTTCCTTACCAAACTGTTGTCACGTGTTGAAGCAAGATGGCGGGCGACATCTGCGAGGGTCAGCTTTCCATGGGTCCAGTTTCTTCTGATCTCAGCTGCAGGCTGGCATAAGGCTTGTCTCTCTTTTCCGGGCTCATTTCTTTTTGGGTTCAGCTGCTCTAGTCTCTTCAAAAAGTCAGCTATAAATTATCAGGCGAATGGCTCAACTCTTCCCCGGGCCTCTGCCATGTCTATGGAGCTCTCTCTTCTCGCGAATCTGCTTCTGTTGTGTTCTCCTGTGTATCTACTTCTGTGAGTCTCCTTGATTGAGTGTCCATTTACATAGCCCACAAAGGGGGCAGGGACTCACATCAAAGGCCTAATCTTAAAATAAGCTAATCAAAGTCATCTCAGCTGAATCTAATACAATCGATGGGTATCATGCCCAGAGGAACAGACCAGTTTACAAACATAATCAAAGATCTTTTTTGGAATTCATAAATAATATCAAACTGCTACAACTACATAAAAATTAAAAGAAAAGTACCACATTTTACTATTTTGCCACAGTTGCTTTATCTAAGAGATATGGTTTGTTTGGTTTTTTTTTTTTTAGAAGATACCGGGGATTGAACCCAGGACCTCGTACACGGGAAGCAGGCACTCAACTACTGAGCTACATTTGCTCCCCAATGAGAGTTGGTTTGTTTGTTTGTTTTGTTTTTTAGGAGATACTGGGGATCAAACCGGGACCTTGTACATGGGAAGCAAGCACTCAATCACTTGAGCTACATCTGCTCCCCTATGGGTTTATTTTTTTTTTATTTTTATTATGGAAAATTTCAAATTCATATAAAGGTAGAATGCACCCCCACATACCCATGACCAGCTTCAGCAGTTAACAATCCATGGCTAACTTCTCCCTCTTCCTGAATTATTTTAAAGCAAATCCAGGACTTCATATCATTTCATCCATAAATGTCAGTATGTATTTTTAAAAATAAAAATCTTTAAAAATGTAACCACATACCATTTTCACATCTAAAAATTAACAATAATTCCTTAATATCATCAAACATCCAGTGTTCAACTTTCCCCAATTGTTATATATGTGTGTGCATGTATATGTATATCCATGTATGTGTATTAGTTTATTTGAATCAGAATCCCAATTAGCTCCATACATTGAAATTGATGGTTTTATCTCTTACATCTCTTTTTTTAAAAGCTTTTTTTTAATTTTTATTTTTTAAGATTTATTTATTTATCCCCGCCCCCGGTTGTTGTTTTGCACTGTCTGCTTGTCTTCTCTTTAGGCAGCACTGGGAACCAATCCTGGGACTTTCTAGAGTGGGAGAGAGGTGCTCAATCTCTTGCACCACCTCAGCTCCCTGGTCTGCTGTGGCTCTTATTGTCTCTCCTCTGTGTCTCTTTTCGTTGCATCATCTTGCTGTGCCAGCTCTCCACTTGGGTCAGCACTCCGCACGGGCCAGCTTGCCTTCACTAGGAGGCCCTGGGTACCAAACCCTGGACCTCCTATATGGTAGATGGGAGCCCAATCACTTGAGCCACATCCACTTCCCATCTTATGTCTCTTTTAACCTACAGATTGCATTTCCATCTCTCTCGCACGCGCGTGTGCGTGCAATTTATTTGTTGGAGATACCGGTTCATCTGTCCTGTAGAGTTTCCTGCAGTCTACATTTTGTTGATCACTTCCCCATGGGGTCATTTAACATGTTTCTCTGTTCCTTGTATTTCCTGTAAATCAGTAGATTGATCAAAAGTTTGGCCAGAGTATTTTTGGCCAGGCTTCTTACAAAGCAGCAGCATGTATGTTCATCAGGAGCCATATATTTATCATTGTTTCTCTTTGTGTGATGTTAGCAGCCACTGGTGACATTAACCAAGAGTTGCAAAATGGTGATGTTTTCTTTCTGTCATTCCTTCTTCACTTATTAGCTGAAATATTTATAAAAAGGAAAATTCTCCCTTATCAACTATTTGATTTTTGAGGTATAGCTCATATTGAAAAGGCAGTCTTTCCTTTTAAAGTTTTCATTTTATTTGCCAATTTCCTAAATAACAAGTTGACTTCCTAGCTTCCTGTAAAGTGACCAATATGGTATTTTGTTTCATTTTATTATTACAAAGTAGGAATTTAATAATTTTTGTTATGCTTATTCATTGTCAGTATTTTCCTTTTTAATGCTCCAGTTGGGTCTCCTTTGGCAAAGCTGGTTCCTAAATTGTTTTGCCTCAACCACAGTTTCCCTGCTTCTGGAGTGACAAAATATTCCAGATTCATCTTGCATATTCCAAGTACCAGACCTAGGATCAGTGATTCCTCCACGGAGTCCTGGATCCTTTTAGTGGGAAATGGATGCCAGGGGTGATCACTGCTACTGGGTCGGTCTTATTCCTAAGACCATTCTGTGGATACAGCTAGGAAATATGTTTAATTCCTGATAAAACGCATCATGAGTTCACATGTGTAATTGAGTTCCAATTCAAATTCAAGATAAGAGTTTTATCTCATGCCATCAAATTACAGATGTAATTACAGATGTAATTTGATGACATTGTAATTCTCCCATGCTGAAAATCCCACTTTTCAGTGCTCTAACATAATCACCCATTCACTCCACCCTACACTACACTCAGCAGTCGCAGAAAAACAATTCCAACACCATCATCAGCAACATGATTCCTGAAAGCAGTTTAAGTTTTTTGCTTAAGTTCTTGTTGTCCTTTGCATATATCCCACTAAGGGCACACAGTCACATTATTGTGTTGTTGGTTTTTTTTAAGATTTATTTTTATTTCTCCCCACCCCCTTGTTGTTTGTGCTCACTGTCTGTTCGTTGTGTGCTCATCTTCCTTTTTTAGGAGGCACTAGGAACCGAATCCCGGGCCTCCCATGTGGAAGGGAGGCACCTTATCTCTTGAGCCACCTCCACTCCCTGCTTTGTTGTATCTCTCCTTCTGCTTTCCTCCCCATGTCTTGTTGTGCCATCTTGTTGCATCAGCTCACTGCGCCAGCCTGTCATGTCAGCTCACTATCTTGCTTGTCTTCTCTAGGAGGCACTGGGAATTGAACCTGGGACCTCCCATGTGGTAGGCAGGAGCTCAATCACTTGAGCCACATCCGCTTCCCACATTACTGTTTTAAAGTCACTCGGAATAGTTCCTATCACTATGGTTCTGCCTCCATTCAACATGCTTAGGCTTATTTGTTTCATTTTGCTTTTGCTTTTTACAGATTTTTAAAAATTAATTTTGTTTCATAATTATGTAAAATACGTTTCAAAGTCAAGTCTCTGAAGGTTGTCATAATCAGCTGTAGTGATGTACAAAGAGGCGACCAGCTGGTTCCAGCTTGTTCTTTTTTTTTTTTTTAATAAACAAATCTATTTTATTGATGCATATTAATAAAGCATACAATTTATCCAAAGTGTACAATCAATGGTATTTGGTATAATCACATAGTTGTGCATTCATCACTTCTATCATCATTACAGCATTTTCATTATTTCAATAATAAACAAAATATAGACAAACAAGGAGATTCCTCACCTTTCAATCTATTTTCCCTGCTGTACATAGCTATTATTTCTGGCTATTCTTACACAATTATTTGTTTATTAAGCAGTTTTATTATGATATATTCACATACTATGTGATCTATGTAAAGTATATAATCAATGGCTTTTTTTTTTCTTCTAATGTAATTTTTTTTTCCCTAAAGATGCTTAGATTGCATAAATGTTACACAAAAATTACAGGGATTCCCATGTTCCCCACCTCCCACACCTCCCATAACATCCCATATAAACCTCTTTCATTAGTGTGGCTCCCAGCTTGTTCTTGCTCTCCTCTACTCCACATCTAGATTTTCTTCCCAAGTGAAGATCCTGCTGACCAGTGGTGGCTCCAGACCACCACAGATGCTCACTTGCAGGTCCAGAGGCATGGCTACATAGAGGAAGCTGCACCCTATAGACCTCTCCCTGAACTTCCCCTTGCAGTTCAGTTTTGACAGCTGGATGTACTCTATCTCTCAGATCGACTGGCAAGTGACTCCTCTGATGCCCCAACTCCTCCTCTAGTCCCTCTCTTCCCCAACCCCTTCCACAATTGTGCAAGGCTAATCCTATAACAAATCCCCTATCCCATAATCAGGAGAGGATTCTGCTCTCCTGACCGAGTATTGACTGACACAATAATCTTTGTTGTTGTTGTTGTTCATCCTTACATTTTAATTCCATCACGTGTGTGTTGTATATATAATACATATATTATCCCTTTCCTACTCTAGCATACTATAAACAATTTTCTCAGCCTCTTTTTTTTTTTTTTTAATAACAGCTTGGGGGAAGAAAATATAAAAGGCATCACAAAGAACAGAGTTGCAGCAGTTTTTGAGAAGCGGTTTTGATGTTGGATTTTTGATGTTGGAGAGAAGGCCCCAGGAGAAGAGAAGCGAGCCATGCGCCTGATCATCTACAGCTGACCCTGTGGACTTCTACTCCAAATAAATACCCTTTATAAAGACCAACCCATTTTTGGTAGTTCACATTAGCACCCCTTTGGCTGACTAATACAGCATCTATGGGAAACGGATGTGGCTCAAAAGGTTCGGCGTCCGTCTACCATATGGAGAGACCGGGGTTCGATCCCCGGTACCTCCCGGTAAAAAAAAAAAAAAAAAAAAAATACAGCATCTATGGAATCTATTCTCAGAAGTGAGATTGCTGGGTTAAATGGTAAATGCATGTGTAATTTCGCTAGCTATCACCAAATTCCTCTCTAGAGGGTCTGTAGTATTTTACATTCCCACTGGCCATGTATGACACTGCTCATTTCCCTACAGCCTTCCCAACACAACATGCTGTCAAATTTGGATTTTTGCCAATCTGAGAGGTAAGAAATGGTAGCTGAGTGTAATTTTAACTTGCATTTCTATCATTACAGGCAAAGTTGGTTATTTTTTTGTGTTTAAGATCCATTTTCTTTTCTGAAAACAACCTGCTCTTTAGCTCATTTTTCTTTACAATTGTTGGTCTTTTTCTTTAATGAATTTTAATACAACTTTTATTTTTTGTCTTATTATTAATGTTTGTTCATTACCAAAGAAACTTAAAAATATAGACAAGGAAAAATACCCACAAGCCCATCTAATCAAGACACGTTGGGAAGCGGCTGTGGCTCAGTCAGTGGGGCTCCCGTTTACCATATGGGAGGCCCCGGGTTCGGTTCCCGGGGCCTCCTGGTGAAGGCAAGCCTGCCTGCACGGCATGGTTGGCTGACCCGCCGAGCACAAGCAGCAAGGGGGGGATAAATGAATAAATAAATAAAATCTTTAAAAAAAAAAAAAAAGACACGTGCACACACACTTGCACACGCACACACACAGTGGTAAAAGCACTGGCCTTGGGATGTGGATGTGGCTCAAGCAGTTGGGTGCCCGCCTACCGCATAGGTGCCTCCTAAAGAAGACGAGAAAGACAGCAAGCTGACACAACAGGCTGGCGCGGCAAGCTGACGCAACAAGATGGCACAGCGAGATGATGCCGCCAGATGACGCAACAAAGAGACACAGCAAGGAAACACAACGAAAGACCCAACAAACAGGGAGCAGAAGTGGCTCAAGTGATTGGTTGCCTCCCTTCCACATGGGAGTTCCCAGGTTCGGTTCCTAGTACCTACTGAAAAGAAGACAGAGAGCAGACAGCAAGCTCAAACAATAATGCAGGGGTGGGGGTAATAAATAAATAAAATAAATCTTAAAAAAAAAAAGAAAGCCTGTGAACATTCTTGCTGTCCTGATTTTGTGATAATCAGGGTAGGCTAAACATTCTCTATATTAGAAACCATGCATGTGTCCCCAGACCTAGTTTTTCTCCCTAGGTCTGGTTTTTAGAATGCTGGTGATAAACTAAGCCTGATTTATTATATGACCATCCTGTATGGGAAAAGACTGTAACTTTGGGTATCTTTGGTCAACTTTAAGAGATATAGCAGGGGGATGGATGTGGCTTGGGTGGTTGGGCCTCCATCTCCCTTATGGAGGGACCTGGGTTTGAACCCCAGGACCTCCCGGTAAAAATGAAAAAAAGAAAAATATAGAAGGTACATGGGCCACCAGGCCCTGTACACAGGTGCACTGCCAGGCCCTGTGAGAAGGTAAGCCCCCCAGGCCCCACATGTGGGTGAGCCACCAGGCCACGCAAGCCACGCAGCAAGATGATGATGTAACAGGAGAGTGACACAAGGGAGAGCCAAGATGAGACGCACCGAAAAACCAGGAACTAAGGTGGCACAGGCGGTAGGACACCTCTCTCCCACATCGGAGGTTCTGAGGCTCGAATCCCAGTGAAGACAGGAGGAAAAGGATGAGAAGAGAGGGCAGGAAATATACACAGAGAGTTGCCCAGCGAATGGTCACAGAAACAGCAAAAAAGTGGGGGGAGGGGGGGTAAAAATGGATAAAAGTAAATAAATAAATAAATCCTTAAAAATCTGTATAGGGGAGGAAGATGATTTGGACTATAGTTAATAGTAATACTTTGACGATGCTCTTTCATGATTTGTTAACAAATGTTTCGCAACAATGCAGGGTGTTTGTGGGGGGGTAATGTGTGTGGAGCCCTGTATGATATTATGCAAGTCTGTTTTGTAAGATCATGATGTTTACTGAACACTTATAGTTTATGTATGTTCATGTATGAATGATATACTTCAATAAATTGTTTAAAAAATAAAAAAAGGGGTTTAAAAAAAAAAAAAAAAGCACTGGCCTCCTTTCTGCTTAGAGCCCTTGAGTGAAGGGAGGCCTGAAGGAGAGAGGGTGGCAGAAGGTCCTGGCCAAGTGGGCTGGGAAATGGAGAGTGGGCAGCTCCTGGAAGGATGCACGGACTAAGTGGGCAGTTTGTGGGTGGAAGGGGCATCACCTTGCAGACTTTCTTACCCAAAGTAGGGGAAGGAGCAGCAGGAGCACAGGGTTTAGGAACCCAGTTCTGCATTGCTCATCAGTGTGGCATTGACAAGTTCTCCCCCTCCCTTCATAAGGAGATAGGCCTGAATAGTCTGTCAGGACCCTACCCATGCAAATGTTTTATTAAAATGTGATGGAGCATCCAATAGAGAAGAAATCATTAATTAACAACACAAAGGGAGGCAGGGTCAGATTACTTTTCAGGTCCCTGGGCATTCCATAAAGTCACAGTCCTCAGATACCCACCCACATCTCCCAGCACTTGGGCACCCACACACCCACACCTTCCTGAATCTGGTCCCCACTCTGCCACTCACTAGCTGGGTGACCCTGGGCAAATCGCTGCATCTCTCTGACCCTCTATTTCCTCAGCTGTGGATAAACCTTTTTCATAGGGTTATTTTTAAATGCCTGGAGCAGTCTTGGTGCCCCATGTATGCTGGTGGTGATTAGCCCACTCCTCTCCACCTGCTGCCTGCATGAGCCCATTTGAGGCAGGTGCTAGTAAATCCAACACCCATTTTATGGAGGACGCAACTGAGTCTCAGAGAAGTTAGTAACTTGCCCAGGGACACACAGCAAACAGGTGGCAAAGTTGAGGGTGGCATCCAGGTGTGACTCTCTCCAAAGGCAAACTCACTGGTTCCCGTGGCGCTACACTCCGGTGGGGCCCAAAAAAGTCACCGCGATTCTATGGGGCGACCCTCTCACCGGGAAAGAGAGCAATTTGGGGGAGAGCCTCACAAAACAGCGCGGCAGGTACCTCGGCGCGGACGACCCAGGCTGAAGAGGCTTGGAGCGGGTGGGCTCCCGGCTGCTGCGCTCGGGGCTTGTCAGCCTAGAGCCTCCTCCCGGCACCCCTTTGGGAGTGGGAGGAACCCTCTTGGTCGGGTTGCAGTTCCAGTCGCCGACACTGTGCGGAGCCAGAGCCGGCGAAGAGCAGCTGTGCGGCGCCTACCGTAATTCCCTCAAGCGTGCGCCCATGACAAGTCTTCACGACCCGTGTGACAGTGATGGAGAGAAGGGTGCGAGGAGAGAGCGGCTGAGGGACAGAGGTTTCTAATCTGTCGAGAACTGAGGATCTGAGAAGGAGATGGGCCTAGGTTAACTGGGTCCGCCAGTGAAGGAGGAGGCTCTGCACGGAGAAGTGGGGCGCGGAGAAGTGGGGCGCGGAGAAGTGGGTGCCCACCTACCCTGAATTTCTCCCACCGGGTCTTCCAGGCCTGGCTTCCTGCTGCGCTGTTTTACTCCAAATTGCCAATGCTGGCTCTCCCCAATTGCTGGTGAAGGTCCTCGAATGCCAGACTAGGGCCGGATGAGGGAGGAAGAGGCATGTTGGGGCTTAATTGCCTGTCTAATTCCCACTCCCGTTCTTTCCCTTTTCGCTAATGACCTCCCAGAGATCCTCGGGCCTTTCTAAACCTGAAGAAAAATATGGAATCCTTCGAACATGCACATAGAAAGTTTGGGAATTACTATGGGCTCCTGTCAGAGGAATGTGCATTTTTAAAAACGGCAGGAAGGAGGCAACACTTAACCCAATTAAATTTGAAAGGTCTAATTTCTGATACTGTGACAGGTAGGTAGGAGAGAGGTGTTGGCCTGGTGAAGGGATGGGATGACAGGGCATTCTTGGATTGAGGGATAAGGCAGCTTCATGTGGTCTGGACCCCATAGGGGGCAGGGTCCCACCTATTCTGGCAGCCCAGTCCTGGCAAGGCAAGCTCAGCAGCCTCACCGACACAGGTGGAGTCTGGGTCCCAGAATCTGTGTAGCCTGCCCTGCCCCAGGGAAAAGGGGTGGTGGTGGCTGGGGGTAAGAGAAGCACAGCAAAGAGAAAAAGGAAAGGGGAGTTAAGAGCTTGGAGTCTGGAGTTGGGCAAGACCTCCATTCTCCAGGCCTCAGTTTCCTCTTCCAGAAGGTGGAGATAATAATAGTGCCTAATACAAAGGGCTATTGTGAGAATTTAATGATTTGGTATTCTAGAAAGTGCTCCATAACCAGTACAAAGGCTAGGCAGGAAACCTCCTCTGGGGCAGCCTCCATGATTGCCCCAGACCCAGAATGCCACTCTTTCCTGGGGGCTCCCAGAGCCCATGGTCCAGCATTCGGGGTCAGCCTTGGCCTCGCTGAAGATAACTGTTTTTTTTGCAGCTATCACAGCTCCCTGTCTCCACTACATTGCTATCCCAACTCCAACCCCTACCAGACTATAAGCTTTTCAAGGCAGAGATGGTGGCTGATTTATCTTCATACTCATTCAAAAATGGGCCTGGTAAGACTTGGCAAAATGATACTAAAATTGATTTTAAAAACAAACAAACAAAAACAATAAACGTAAAAACAGACAGCAAAGTTATGAAAAGAAAGAGCAGTGAAAGGGGAGATGAGACCAGATATTGAAACAATTTGACAATAACTATCAGAATTTTGTTTAATGTACATACCATTTATGCTCAACAATTCCACTTCTAAGAATCTACACCACAGATATAATAGTAACTATTGAGCAAAGATAAATGTGCAAGGATGTTTGCTGCAGTATTGTTTGTTACTATAGCAAAGAACTGGAAACAACCCAAGAGTCCATCAGTAGAGGATGGTGAAAACTTGTGCCATACAAGGCAATACTGAGTAGTTGTTAAAAAGAGAGAGAGAGAGAGACAGAGAGAGAGAACAAGTGGGTCTGTATGTGCTGAGGTAGGAAGAATCTCTAAGAGATACAAAGATGCAGAACAGAAAGTACTGAATGAATCCATTTCTTTAAACATATTTTCCCACCACTGCCTTCAAGCCTTTGTCAAATCTACCATCCCTGTCCCCGATGACAATCTAGCAGACCCTTTGCTTTGGAATCACTTTAGGATACTAAGTCTGGTCCAACCCAACTTAAAATCTAAGGTCTTTTCATTCTCAAAATACATCTGCCACAGATACCTATCAGGCTTGTCATATTAACTTCTTTCTTCTTTTTTTTTTTTTTTTTTTTAAGATTTATTTATTTACTTTATCCATTTTAAACCCCCTCTTCCCCATTTGCATTTTGTGTCCATTCGCTGGGCAATTCTCTGTGTCTGTTTCCTGCCATCTCTTCTCATCCTCCTCCTCCAGTCTTCACCAGGATTTGATCCTGGAGACCTCCGATGTAGGAGAGAGGTGTTCTGCCACCTGCGCCACCTCAGTTCCTGGTTTTTGGAGCTTTCGGAGCATCTTGTCTTGTCTCTCCCCTGCGTCTCTCTCCTGCGTCTCTCTCCTGTTACATCATCATCTTGCTGCATGGCTCCCGGGGCGTGGCGGCTTACTGGCACACAGAGCCTGGCAGCCCATGCACCTTCTATATATTTTTTTTTTATTTTAGCAGGAGGTCCCAGGGATCGAACTCAGGTCCCTCCATATGGCAGACAGACGCCCAACCATTTGAGCCACATCCACCCCCATATTAACTTATTTCTTACCACAACCCTCTCTTAAGTAGGTACTATGATTTTCATCCCCATTTTACAGATGATGAAACTGTGGTATCAAGAGGTAAAACATATTGCCCAAAGTCACACAGATCATAAGTGAATCAGGGAATCTGGCTCCAGGGTCTATGTTCTTAACCACTCTCTTATGTCACTTTAGACTCACAGGACCCTGGATGGGACTTTTTTCTTGCCTCAGGCATAGTGTATACCATTGGCTCCATACACCAGAATTCATTTAGCCATTCCCCTAACAACGGAATACAGATTGTTTCCAGTCCTGTACTATTACATACAATGCTGCAATGAATTTCTTTGGGTGTTTTGTGCACTTGTACAAGTATTTCTATAGATTAGAGTCATAGAAATAGAATCATTGGGTCAAAGGATGAATTCAAATTTGGATAGCTGTTCCTAGTTACCTACGGCTACATAACAAACTACCCTAAAACTTAGTGCTTATGTTCATGGTTTTGTGGGCCAGGAATTCAGGAAGGGCTCAGCTGGGAGGTTCTTCTCTCTCATCCAGATGGCTTTGTCCCTCACATGACTGTGTCCTCAGTTTTCCTTGCACTCTCTCTCCACAGGATGTCATATCCTCTAGGGACCCCCATCCCCAACTGGTTTGGGCTTCGAACAGCATGGTGGCGTCACATAGTCAAAATTCTTTCCTGGCAGTTGGCTTCTAAGAGGCAGCAAGTGGAACCTGCCAGGCAAGTTAAGGGATACACTTGGAACCGGGATATTGTAACTTCTGCTGTATTTTATTGGTCAGGGGATTTATATAGGCCAGCCCAAATTCAAGCGAAGGGGACATGGACCCCATCTCTCCATAGGAGGAGTGTCAGAGGATTTGTGGCCATCTTTATTCTGCCACAATAGCTATTTCCAAGTAGTAGTTTTATTGCCAAAATGTTGTTCAACATATATACCCACCAACACTGTATGAGACTGTCTTTCCCCCACACCCTCACCAATACTACACGTTGTAAAATATTTTAATTGGTGCCTATCAGGCCATTGAAAATGGTACTTCATTATTGTTTTGTTATGTATATCTTTAATTATAAATTCAGGTGAGCCTCCTTTCATGTATTTACTGCTCGTTTTTAAATTTCATTTTTTATGAATTTTTTGTTTATGTACTTTGCCCATTTTTAAATTTGGTTGACCTTTATTCATATTGATCTGTAAAATTTGCATAGAAAGAATAGCGCTTTATCTGATATTATGTTACAAATATGTTTACACTGTTTCCACTATGTGGATGCCTTTTGACTTTGTTTATGCTAATTTTCTCCATTCAGGTGTTTTAATTTTACATGTTCAAATTATCAATCTTTTCCTTTAAGACTTCTGGGGTTTTGTGTGGCATGTTCCCCCCCATTTTTTTTTTTTTTCCAGAATTTGCCTGCTAGTCTCAAACATTTACTTTTCCAGAGGAGAATTAATATCATTTTTCAAGGCTCCCTCCCCAAATTTTACTGATGTTTTGATTGAAATAGCTTTCAGCTGACAGATCCATTAGAGAAAATGCACAACTTTACAATTGTGAGACTTCCTGCTGGAGGACAAGGCTGGACTTGACATTCCTTTGAGACTCCCCTCCTGTAGGACATTGAGCCGTATTGAGCGGGTAACAGTGCCACCTCAGGGAGAACCCAGTGCCCCAGGCATCTGCAGGGCTGGGGACCTGAGAGCCCACCATGAGCAGCCCTGGGGTCAAGGTCAAGCAGGCCCCACCCTGCCCTGTCCTGGCTGCTCCAGGCCTGAGCCCTGGGAGGCCTCACAGCCCCCAAACCTAGAGCTCCTGGGCCTTCCATTGCAGGGTGAGTTCAGGACTCCTTGAAGGAAACATTCCTTGTAGGTCCAGGAGAGAGGCCAGAAGTGCCCTCAAAGAGCTGATTCATGAAGCAGGAGATTTTACAAGCAGAGCCTTGTTGGAGAGACCAAGTATGGGAAGGCCTTTGCCAAGGAAAATCCCTACTGGTCTCAAAGTCATAGTCTTGTGGAGAGGCGGGGATCTGCTGCCTCAGATGCCTAGCGTACAGGTGCGGAGGAGATTGCCCTGGGCAGAGCCCCTGCAGGGGTGTCTTTCTTTGCTGACTTGGGCCTCTGCCGGCTACTCTCTGTTCAAGGAGTGACTGTGCATCAACCCATCCCTTCCCCAAAGCCTTTCCCAGAGGTACCCAAGGAGACTGAGTGGGCATTCATTCATTCAGCAGTTATTTATTGAGTGCCTACTATGTGCCAGTCAGTGTTCCAGATACTTGGGATACAATAGAGAATAAAATAGACCACAATTCCTGTCTCACGGAGTGTAGAGACAATAAAAATAATCATAATAAATGTGTGATTATTAATATGCTAGGACATAGGTGCCATGTTTTTTTAAAAAAATAGTACAAGGTAAGAGTTCTTGGGAGTTGAGGGGTGGCAATGATTATGATTCAAATGGGAAGGTAACAGGACTTGCCCCTGAGAAGGCAACTGTGCTGGGAGCTTCCACTGGTCCTCCAGATCACCTGCTTCCCCTCCAGGAGGCTGAGGCCTGGCTTCCGGCTGGGGTCAGCAATGGGGACGAGGGGAGCATTTATTCCCTGGCTCCCTCCCTGCGGGGTCAAACTCCTTCCAGGTGGCCTTTCACATAATTCTCTGCTTCCTGGTCCCAGTAGCCACTTCTTTCCCTTTGTCCTTCAGGCCTGGGGGTTGCAAAGGTGCCCCATGCTGCTGGGCCTTGTGGCTTCCTTAAATCCCACCCACACCTTTGTAAACAGTCCATGAACAATCCTAATTGGACTGCTGTTTCCTGCTGGGATGACACGCAGACTTGAAGGAAGTAAGGGAGTGTGCCGTGCAGGTGTCTAAAGGAAGAGTGTGCTGGCAGAAGGAACAGCCAGTGCAAAGGCCTGGGGGCTGGAAAGTGTGGCCTGCCTGGCCTGGCTGAGGGAGGGAAGGGGAGAGGAATAGGAAGTCGCATCAAAGAGGCGGGTGTTGGGGCAGAGGAATATAGGGAGAGCCTGCAGGCTACTGAAAGGTCTTGGCTTTTGCTCTGAGTGACATGGGGGCCACTGGAGGGCTCTGAACAGAGGGGCAACTTGATCTTTTCACACTACTGACCTGACTGGTGTGCTAGGGGGCAAGGGTGGAAGCAGCAAGGCCAGGGGGTGGTGAGATGGTGGTGGCTAGACAGCAGTGGGGGAGGTATGAGAAGTGGCCGGTATTTGTGAGGTAGAGCAGATAGGATTTGCTGACAAACTGGGTGTGGGGGTGAGAGAGAAGAGGCAAGGGGAGCCTCAAGGTTTCTGACCTGTGGAATTTAGCAGGGCTTCTAGGTTTGGGCAGTCTTCCCTGTGTCCACCCAGCCTGGCCCTCATATCCTGTGGGTTCTGAGGTGGGAGCTCTGCTACTCACTGCACGTGACCTTCAGCAGTCACCTACCTCCTTCACGCCTCCATTTCCTCATCCAACCTCATGGTATCCCAAGCATACAGTAAGGTTCTTTCTGAATAAAGTTACTGCACATAATGCCCTTAACACAGTGCCTGACTATTCAGTATGGGCTGAATAAAAGTCAACTATTTAACTCATCCTCATCCACAGATGAAGAAACTGAGGTTCAGAGAGGCATGTATTTTGTCCAAGCCACATGGTTGGGAAATAGTGGAGCCAGATTCCCCAGGACCCTGACATTTTAGTCTACCCTACCCCGACACAAGCCCTCCTCCTCCCTGCCTCCAGTGAGGCCAGCACAGGGTAAGCGTCAGCTTTGCCATCCAGCGGAGTGGATGAAAGTGTGAGTGGAGAAGGCAGGAGAGCTTTGCACTCAAGGTGTAAGGAGGCTCCTATCATCACGGGAGATACAAATTGAATTAAACACAGTCCCAAGCCTTACAGGACTGTCAGTCTGGAGTTGGGAGCTGTAGAGCTCCTGAGAAGCAGCCCTCCCCACACAGAGGATACAGAAGCCCCCAGGGAGAGTGACATCTGGGTTCCCAGTACACAACTGGGCTCATTGAATCAAAAAGATCCCAAGAAAGGATAACCACACAATCTGTACTTTTCTTTAACACAGTCCTGGTTTCCAACATAATGTCTCATTGTTGTAATGAGGCATCAAGTGCCCCAAAGAATCTAATACTGTGGCACCTAAATGACCTATCACAGCCAGACAGGTCACAAAAATCCATGTCACTTCACATGTTCCAGGTTTGATTTGGGGAAATAGAGTCCTCATGAGCCCAGCTGCCCCCAGCTTCGTGGGTGTGTGCACATGAGCACAGAAACAAAGGCCAGTCAAAACAAAGGATCACCCACTCTCTGGCAATTAGATGACTCAGTGACTTGAGTGAGTGTCCTCTCTCCCCAGGCCCCTAGATCCTAACACTGAAGCAGGTAGAACAAGGGCGGGGGGTGGGGCGCTTTTGAATCCTCAGAGAAAACAGACTTTTGTCTTGCACACTTCTCGTTAGCACGGAAGGCAAGGCCTGGCCCGGATGGCCAAGATGGTTATAGGGGTGTCTCTGACCAGAGCTTCTGCCCTCGAGCACAACGGCTTTGCTCGCTGAGCAGCTCTGTCTTGCTGCAGTCCAGCGTTTCACATCAGGTCCTGCCAGGGCTTTTGGTTTCAGTTTCTAAGAGCAGCAATGACTCCTACCCTTTCCCTCTGCTGCCCTCCCCGCTCTCCCTGCTCTGCCCCTGCCTCCTTCTTTCCTTTCCTCCCCCACCCGGGTGAGAAATGGCCCCCTGCTCCCCTAATCTGTGGGAAGGAGGAAGAGGAAGAAGGGAGGGATAGAGAAGTGGAGAAGTGGGGAGAGTTGCTGGAAGCCTCGCCCATTTTTAGCGGTGGGTGGTAACTCACAGATGTAAAAATTGTGCATTGCACAACTCTAGGGGTCTACATCACCTCAAGGTCACCCCAGATTTGCATAGTTATAGAGCACTTTTGGGGCAAATGGCAGTGAAGTGTCCTGAGGAGGAATATCTTTCCCTGAATTGTCTGAAGTGAAGCATTCTTGGTGGGATGAAGGGGCTATGTGCATTCAGGCTCCCATCTTCCAGAAGCCCCTAGCCAACCCTGTCTCACAGCCGGCCACTGCCTGAGCTCTGCCTCCAAGGCAGGAAACCTACCTGGTTTCCTCTGGGCCTCTCTCGCCTCCCCAGGTCCTTCCTCCCTCTGTGAGCTCCCCTCCCCTCCCCCCTTGCACAACTGCACTTGTACTTCCGGGAGGATGCCTGGGGCCTGCCCAGCTCAGAGGGAACCCCTAAGAGCCCCTCCCCTGTCTGCCCACCACCTCTTCAGCCCTACCCCAGCCTCTTTCTACTTGACACTCCCAAACAAGGCCTGGGTTGTCACACCTCCAGGTCTTTACCCTGCTGTGTCTCTTTTGTGTCCCATGCCCTTCCTTCTCCCTGCTCCTGACCCTTCAGGAGAGCTAAATCCTGCTAATTGTTTAGGGCCAAGCTCAAATGTCACCTTCTCTGGGAAGCCTTTCTCTGTCCTTCCAGTAAAAAAAAAAAAAATCACCCTTCCTGTTGCCTCCCTTAGCACTGGACTCTCAGTCCGGTCAGGAGTCCTGTGGGAGTTTGAGGCAGTCACATCCTGTCCGGAGCCTCCTCTGTCCCCTTACCTATGAAATGGAGATAAATCATTTCTACCTTGGTGGGGAGGGGCATGTTGGAAGAATTAAATAAAATGCAACATGCAAAGTCCCTAAATGCAGTGTAGGGTGCAGAGTACAGAGTACGTGCCCAGTTCATGCTCCGTGAGACTTAAATTCCAGCTGGCCCTGCCGGGCAGGGGGTGTCTCGCCCCCTTTGTTTCTCTCCATCTATTCCAGCTCTTTTCAGTGGGTCCTCGGGTCCCGGCCCAGAGACATGGCCAGCTCACAGCTCATTGGAAGATCAACAATGAATGACAGGCCCCGAGTCCAACGACTGACCTAGTCCTTCCTGGGACTGGTTGTCCACAGCACTCCCACCTTGGGGCCACTACCTGAGGAGAGCAGAGGCCGGGAGTCATTTTTTGGGATAGGCCTGGTTTCTACACGTAGCCTTGTGTCAGTCTGTGACGCCTGACCGCCCCACTATGACTCAGGTCTACTCCCCACCCTTCCCCTTCAGGAAGAGGCCCTGTCATAATCGCAGTTGTACTACATAAAAATAGCTTCCGTTCACAGATACATGAACACCCAGCCTTTCCACTGCAGGAAGAGGAAGGCGATCTCCCCACACACATTCCCTTTGGCCCTTCTTCAGAAGCAGATCCTCTGGGGTGGGGTCTTAACCCCTGGCTGTAAATGGCTTTATCAGCTGCTGGCTCTCTAGCTTTGATGCCGAAGACTCTGCTGCTTAGCAATCAGCCGCACACATTTTCTCATTTGTCCCTCACATCAGAGGGTGAGGTAGAGCAGCTGAGGTTTTTGTACCCATTTTGCAGGGGCAGAAACCAAGGCCAAAAGAGGGGAAGTAACTTGTCCGAGATCACACAGTGAGCTTGTGGTGCAGCTGAATTGTGGGCCCTGATGCCTCTACTGTGCTCTTTCTGCTCCAGCGTATGCCCCCTCCATGGAAAATGCTCTTTGCAAGGCAAAGAGAAAAAAGGTAGGAGAGAAAGGCTAGAAAGTGTGCAGCTGGGATGCAGGGGCTCACCTTGGACCCTTTGTTCCTTCATTCCTTCAACAGGCTTAATTGAGAGCCCGCCCTGTGCTAAGCCTGGGGTATGGAGATACATGAGACACCTCACACTCCTCAGAGGAGCAAGACATCATCTGAAATCCCTTCCTATACAGGCAGAGTTCTCCACTCAGGAGGAAGAGCCCAGCTTCTACCACTGAGGCTAAATGTGCCGGATACTCCCTTTCCAGCCTCCCTTGCAGCTAAGGCTGGGCATGTAACCCAGACTTTGTCAATTAGCACAACTGCCCCAGACTGTGTTGAAGCAGTGACTGCAGATGCACTATGGCTTCAGTAAAGGCAGTAACAGCAGCAGCTACATCCAGCTTCCAGGAGCACCGGCAGCCATTCGCAGAAGCAGGGACCATAATTCACTGCTGGTGGAGCCATTGGCCAGTGTTGTCCTCCACCTCTGCAGAGATATTTTGACAACTGCTCCTTAGCTGGTAGAGAAAGCAGAAATTCTGCCCTGCCTACAAATGGGGGGACTCTGTTGCTTTTCCCCAAAGGAAGTGGGTGGAGTGGGCAGAACCTGGAATTGGCAGAGTGCCCAGGCTGGGGGAGAGACTTTCTCTGAGGCCTTCCAGCCTGAGCCCAGTGGCTTGGGCTGTGGTAGAAATGGGCACTGGGTGGTTTCAGAGACCCCTGACTGGTGGCTACCTAGCCATTCCTGCCTGAGTCCCTCGAAAGCCTATATACCTCTTCTCAGGCAGACTCTCCTCTGCAGCCCTCCTCTCCACTCCAATGCTCCAGGCCTGCTAGGCCCCATGGCCTCTGCCTGCCATCTGGGTGACTGTAGCAGCTCCTCCTGGGTTCCTCTGCCTCAGCATCTCCTCCTTGAATCCGTTCACGACCATCCTTCATCCTGGAATGCACTTCTGCAAAGCAGAAGCGATGGTGTCACACCTCTCCTTAAACTTGGGGATCCGGACACCCAGATGCCTTTGCCTGGTGCCCAACGCCCTTCTGAGCCCTCCTACCTCAGCCCCATCCCAGAGCTCTGGCCACACTGGCCCTCTGGCCAGTCACCCCTGCACTGCCATCCCGCCCTGCCCCACTCTGCCCTGCTCCATCTTGCGCTGCCTTTGCTGGTGCTGTTCCCTCTGCCAGGAATGTCCTTCCCTGTCCCCTCCACTGTTTCCTGTCTCGTAAAATCTCATTCATTCTTAAAGCAACGTCAAAGGCAACTCATCCCTCACTCCCACTTGGCAACCAGTGAAATTACTGTTTCCTTTATTTAGCCCTTGAGAGGTTCTATGGCATTTATGGGTGTGTGAGGTGCTGCTATCTGGTTCAGTTTCTTTGGTGTGAAGAAAGGTGTGGCTATGGGACCAGGAACCTGGGTTCTGGAGGCAGACAGGACAGGGGGCCATTGTGGACAAGTCGGTTGACCACTCCTAGGTCCCAGCTCTTCTTCTGCAAAGAGAGATATTGGCTTCTCTTGCCAGAGTGTTGTGAGGAGCAAATGAGATAAATATGGGAAGAGCCCAGCCCAGTGCCTGACACAGAGCAGGTGTACAAATGTCAGCTTTCCTTCTGCATCCCCCCACCCGCTGTGGCCACACCAGGCCCCAGCAACAAATTGGTGGTTTCCCTGCTGGGCAGTGAGCAGGCCCTCCAGGCCCAGGACTGATGGGCGTCAGCATCGAGCCTGGGGCGTGGGGCCTTTGCCATCCATTGGATCCCTGGAGTGCAGCCATCCAGGAAGCCCATGCCTGGTCTCCTGGTCTCAGCTGCTGTCCCTGAAATCCACCTTCCACCATTGAAACGTAAGGCAGGTCAAAGGGCTCACGGTGAGAGCCTTCAGCTGGGCCTCCCCTGACAGCGGGGAGTCGTGCACAGGTGTGTCCCCAAGTGTGTGCCTGGACACCTGAGTATAAGCAGGTGGCTCTGGGTGAGCACACATCCCTGTGTATGAATTTGGACGTGTGTGAGTGTGTGTATATGTGCTGGCACATGTGCATCTCTGTGTGTGTGTGCACATGTGTGTGAGTGTGTGTGCAGCTCTGTGGTTGCCAAGCTAAGTGAAAAAGCCCACACTTCCTGTGAAGAATCAATTAGAGCATTTTTTATAGAAGCCCCAGATCGCCCTGAGCATCAGGAGAGCGGAGGAGAGCGGGGAAGGCAGGGTAAGAAGGCTGTCTGCCCTGAGGGCCGTCTTCAGAGGCGCAGCGCCGGCTGCAGAGGTCAGGACAGCTGGGCCCTTGTTCAACTCCACTGCCCAGGCACGGGCAGTGGACAAGTCACTGCACCTCTCTGGACCTCAGTTTCCCTGTCTGTGAAAACAGGAGCGGGGGTTAGACTAGATTATACACTGCTCTCCATCCCGTCTCCACATGTAGGCTCCCCAGGGGCGTGGGTCACTGCAGCTGTCCTGTCCCCACTGCAGGCCTGATGCCGTAAAAAATAAATAAGCAAACAAACAAATAAAAAGCAGTTACTCTCTGAACCCCACCCCCTCTTTGGAGACCCAAATTAGCCTCCAGAGTCCAGTCTCTGGAGGGAGACACCAGGTGCAGACCAGGCTCTCTAGCAGTCCCTCACCATGTTGGTGGAGCCACCCCCAGCCCATCCTTGGAAACAACTAGACCCTTCCTGTGATTATCTGGGGCAAGGGACAGGGAGGGGGTTTTCCAAAGGAGAAGGGCTTAGTGCCCACCCTCATCAGCGACTTCCTCTCCACTCCCATCCTCAGCCCCACTCTGCTCTCTCCCAGTTTCCACATCCTTAGCCAGAAGACACTGGAGAAACAGAAATTAGTTCCTCAATAGGAAAAGGCAGGAGCCCTCCCCTCCCCCTCCTCCACCCACCCCATCTGCAGCTGGGGAGAAAGAGTTGGGGGAGAGGCCTGGGTTCACAGTCAAAACCCACACCCAGAGAGGGGCAGTGACTTGCCTAAGGGCACACAGCAAGACAGTGTCAGTGTCAGGATTTGAACCCAACTTCCTACTAGCCTTTCTACATCATCAGGCTGCACCATGATAGAGGAGGGTCTCTAACCAATTCCCATTTCTACTAAGGATAAAACACAAGAACAGTAGCTGACATTGAAGCAAGGGAAATTGGGTTGGAGACCAGGAAGCACTTCCCCTTGGAATTCATAGAAACCAGGACAGGTGGCAAAGGAGCACTCATCTCCTCCCAGTCATGTCTTTAAAATAGGATTCCCTGAATGCAGTAGCTCCTTGTGATTAGGGAGAAGGCTGGAGAGACCAGGCTTCCTGCCTCAGTTATACTGCAAGGAGCTGGAAGAGGATGCAGGGAGAAGGAAGAAAGCAGCCATGGCCAGGCCCCATGGGCAACAATGGCTATCCGAGAGAGGATCCCCATTTTACCTATGAGGAAACTAAAGCCCAGAGAGGTCAAGTGATTTCTACAAGATCATACAGCTAGAAAGTGTTGGCACATATGTGGTCTGACCCCAAAATCTTTGTTCTTTCCACTAAATAGTTTCCCAAAATATGAAACACAAGATGGATTTTAAAACATGGTCCACAAGATGAGTTTAGGGAAGCGGCTGTGGCTCAATCAGTAGGGCTCCCGTTTACCATATGGGAGGCCCCGGGTTCGGTTCCCGGGGCCTCCTGGTGAAGGCAAGCCCGCCCGCATGGCGTGGTTAGCTGACCCAGCGAGCACAAGCAGCAAGGGGGGGATAAATGAATAAATAAATAAAATCTTTAAAAAAAAAAAAAAAAAAGATGAGTTTAGATGATATATGATATGTAGGTGAATTTTCAAATTTATTTTAACAATGTATTGATCCAAATGTAAAACAGGAAAAGATCAATCAGCTCATAAAACTCCTGATTTCACAGATATTTTTGCTTGGGACTAACTTTAAAAGTTTATTTAAAGGAAAATATTAAATGAATTTTTTTAGTTCAGATAGCAAAAATCTCAAAGGAGATACATGAATGGCTGAAGCTTTAGAAACAATGCTTGGAACCCACTGGTCAGAGGCAGTAAATATGGACCTCTCTGCCTGGTGACTGTGGTTAGCAAACACTGGGGTGACTCCTGAGTGTGGGCCCCTCCTGTCTAGCTCTCCTTGTAGTGCAGCTCTGGTCTCTGGTGTGGGGTGAGGAGTAGGGAGGTTGGTCCATCCTTGGAAACTCCTGCCCCTAAGAAGATGGGCGTAGAGAAGAGTGGGGACAAAGCTGCTAGCTTCTGGGTGGGGAGGGAGCAGGAACAGGAAGGGCAGGCCTGTGGGGGGCTCAGAAGCATTAGCAGCAGCCCCTGGGCGCCTGGAGTCAGCTCTGAGGGGGGCCCATCCACACCCTGCCTTGGCCTGCACTGTGGGAGAGCCCCTTCCTCTCTCAGTTTTAGCTCCTCGTTTTGGGTCCTGGTTCCTCTCCTCTGTCAGGCTCGGTTTCATCCTTGCTCATTGTCTGAAGAGACATCTTGGCAGGGTGGAGACCCTGGGCCTTTCTGCAGAGGTAGCTCCAATCCTGGGTCTCCCCTCATGGGCCTCCCATCCTGGAGGCAGTTCCATGCAGTGGAGTATCAGGTTTGGCAGGCAGCTCACCTCCCAGGCCCAGGGGCCTGAGGGAGGATGTAGAGCCCAGTAAGGGTGACTAGTTGACCCAACAGTCTGGGTCATCCCCAGCAGGCTGTCAGGGAGGTCCAGGGTGCCCAGTACAAGTTATGACTCAAGAAGAGCCTACAGTGGCATCTTTCCCATCAGCAGGAAGTTCTGGAGTGGGGCTCTACCTTCCTTCAGCCCCCTTATCATAGTAGCCCCTGGGCCCTAGTTACTCATGGCCTACTCAGTCACTCAATCAGATTTGAATTCTGAAAAATGACGATCATATTCATCAATAACATTTTTTTTTAAGATTATTTATTTATTTATTTATCCCCCCACCCCCCTTGCTGCTTGTGCTTGCTGTGTCCATTTTGCTTTTTGTGTGTTTTTCTGTGTCTGCTTGTCTCCCTTTGTTGGGTCATCTTGTTGTGCCAGCTCACAACTCACTGCGACGCGCGGGCCAGCTTGCCTTCACCAGGAGGCCCCTGGGAACCCAACCTGGGGCCTCCCATATGGTAAACGGGAGCTCAACCAATTGAGCCACAGCCGCTTCCCAATAACATTTTTTAAAATTGTTTTTTTAATTGTGGTAACATATATAACATAAAACTGTCCATTTTAACCATTTTAAGTGTATAATTCAGCGGCATTAATTATATTCACAATGTGTGCTACCACCACCACCTATGACCAAACATTTTCATTACCCCAAACAGAAAGTCCATATCCTCATTTCCCCTCCCCTCAGCCCCTGGTAACCTGTAATCTACTTTTTTTTTTTTTTTTTTTTTTTTTAAGATTTTATTTATTTATTCATTTATCCCCCCCTTGCTGTCTGTGCTCGCTGGGTCAGCTAACCACGCCATGCAGGCAGGCCTGCCTTCACCAGGAGGCCCCGGGAACCAAACCCGGGGCCTCCCATATGGTAAACGGGAGCCCCACTGATTGAGCCACAGCCGCTTCCCTTCATCTACTTTCTGTCTCCATGAATATGCTTTTTCTAGATATTTCATATAAGTGAAATTCTATAATATTTGTCCCTTTGTGTCTGGCTTATTTCACTTAATGTTTTCAAAGTTCATTCATGTTGTAACATGTATCAGAACGTCTTTCATTTTTACAGCTGCTTAATATTCTATTGCATGTACACACCACATTTTGTTTGCCATTTATCTGTTGATGGACACTTCCAGCTATTGTGAATAATGCTGCTTTGAACATTGGTGTATAAATATCTGTTTTGAGTCCCTGCTTTCTATTCTTTTAGGTATACCTAGGAATGGAATTGCTGGGTCATATGGTAATTTCTTTAACTGTTTTCCAAAGCAGCTGCACCATTTTCCATTCCTGCCAGCAGCACATGAAGGTTCCCCTTTCTCCACATCCTCATGGGCACTTGTATTTTCTGTTTTGTTTTGTTTTTTTAAATAACAGTCATCCTTGTGGGTGTGAAATGGCAACTCCCGATTTTTATTTGCCTTTCCCTCATGTCTAATGATGTTGAGCATCTTTATTTATTTATTTATTTATTTTTACCAGAATATTTTATTTCAAGAGCTAACACTTCCTCAAAAAGTAAAAACAATATAGTTACTTCCCTGACTATAAAGAACTACAATAAAAGACAGTTACAAAATTAAGCCATTAGAGGTACATAATTCTCTGCATTCAATTATACTCTATTACAAATTTATTCTTAAAAATCTCATGTCTTTTGGAACTTTAATGTTTTTAAAAAACCCAAAATAAAACAGTTCATTTTGCACCTGTAATCTTAAGACATCAATCTAATCTGTCTTTTTCAAATTCCAGAGCAATCTTTAAAGCAGTGCTGTTAAGGCCAACAGATTGCATGTTACATATGATTGAAACAATTATTCCTCTTGGGGGAATCTTATTATTTGTTACTTCTTCATCCAGTTCTTCAGGAAGAATCAGCAGGACACTACTGGCACCCACTGCACCTCCAGTATGAGAGGCATAATGCCTCTGTTTCCTACAAGAACCATATGTTTGCTTCTTTTCCACAACACCCCATGCCATTGCATATTTACCCTCTTTATCCCAAGACATCTCTGTGTTAGGGATTGGTGTCCAAATCATAACCATTGTTTCTGGTTTGAGATACCCAGGTAAAAGATTTTCATTTGAGTTCTTAAACAGCCCAACTTGGTAACCATACAGCATTGCATTCCCAAATTTCAGAAGGTCGCCTACTGTAGACAGAAATCCACCACCAGCCCATTTATAGGAGTTATCCACGTAAGGTGTGTTGACAAGACATCTCTTTCTATTATAAACATAAAATCTTGCTCTATTGTAAATCACTGGCTCATTTTCTTCCTGCACAGTTGTCAGCATATCCAAGTCATGGAATATTTTCTGCATATAGTCCAAATATTTATATCCTGAGGCTCTTTCTACTATGGCTGCCAGTAGGGTATAGCCAAAAGTTGAATACAAAAACTGACTACCAGGTTTAAAGAACAAAGGATCATTTTTAAATAATCTCAGGAATTCAATGGAATTTTCAAATTTTTCTTTCAAGTATAATTCGCCTTGTTCAAAATCATTCTTTTTCTTGCCAGGTTTTGAATTCCGGCCTCTGGATTCATTATCCTGCTCTGTCTTGCCTTTAGCTAAGTCATTCTTTTCATTACTTTTGCCTCCTTTTTCTTCGTCAGATTCCATTGTTCCTTTCATCATCTTCAAGGCTTTATAAACTTTCTCTTCTTTCACCTTTTTCATGTCTTTTTCATAATGACGAATTCCACTTAAATGGGATATCAGTAATCTTGTTGTGACAGAAACCTTTTTACCTTCATACTCTTTTTCTGGGAATTCAGGAACATAATGTTGTACGGGAATATCAAGATCCAGTTTCCCTGCTTCCCACAATTTGGCAAGAGCAACCATGGTGAGACTTTTGCTGATGCTGGCAATTCTCATAACTGTCTCTGGCTTGCATGGTACACGGTTCTCAATATCAGCATAACCTAAACACCTTAAAATAGCAATCCAAAAATAATGGATGTGAAGAGATCTCCTGCAAACCCAAAGATAGCTACTATCAATTTAATTCAGCTGCAAACCAAAGAAAAACTATAACTATGGGCCACTACTGATTTAAGACTCCTTCTAGGGAGTGGATGTGGCTCAAATGGTTGGGCATCCATCTGCCATACGGAGGGACCTGGGTTCTATCCCCGGGACCTCCCTGTAAAATAAAAAAATATATATAGAAGGCACATGGCTGCCAGGCTCTGTGTGCCAGTGAGCCGCCAGGCTCCCCAGGAGCCATGCAGCAAGATGATTTGAGCATCTTTTAATGTGCTTATTGGCCTTTTGTGTATGTTCTTTGGAGAAATGGCTATTCAAGTCCTTAGCCCATTGTTTAGTTGGGTCATCATTAAACATTTTTGCAGTGTTTCCACCCAAACCTCTCAGCCAAGTGCTCTTCATACAAGATTTTATTTTACCTTCACCACTATGCTGGAGGTAGGTCCTGTTATTACCCCACTCAACAAATGATAATCTAAATCTCAGAGAAGTGAACCGCCCTACCCAAGGCCAGACAATAGGGCATGGAGGGGCCAGGGTTCAATCCCAGGGCTGTCTGATTCTGAACCTGTGCTATTTCTTCTACACCTCACCACACTCCCCCACCCTCCATGAAGGGAGAGTGTCTCACTGGAAAAGAAGGTTGGTCCTTCAACCTGAACTTGATCCCCAGTTTCACTACAAAGCCCACCAGGAAAGGCACCCTGGAGGTGCTTTTTCACCTTAGTGTACCTGAACCTTAGTACAAGTGACTTTGTGATCTTTGTGATCTTTGTGTCCTTGTATCATACGTGCTTTCTCATTTGCCATGCCATTTAGGCATACCAGCGAGGGCAGCTATTATTCCCATATAAACAGTTGAGGAAGCTGAGATTCAGGAAGGTATGGGGATGGGCCCTGACCACTCCTGGGCAATGCCCTGGCCAGCTCTATGACCCACTCCTTGGGGGGTCTGGCCCTCTGTGCACACCACATGCCCCCACCCCCCGATCTTTCCCCGAGAGTGCATTGTGCTTAGAGGAAGGAGAGTCAGCAAGGCAGGGAGTTGAGGGCGGGATGCGGCTGCAAGGAAAGAACAGAGAGCATATGGCTATCTGCTGGCCCTTCTTATTTCCAACTTTGCGTCCCTGTTGGGCTTCTAGCACCGCAGGCAGGAATATAAGGGCCGCCTTTCATGAAAGCAAGACAGTTGTCCTTCGTCTGATCGCCCACAGCCTCCGCCGCCAGCCTCCTTTTAGCCAAAGTACCTTTGGTTCCTTTAACCATTCCTCTTAGAACATTGTCTAATTATGGTGATTATTCATGTGTATGAAGAAAAACATTCAGAGGACTCAAGATTGTTTTTAAATTAAACAATGCCAAAGCAAGCCAAACACAAAAGGACAAATACTGTATGATTGTGTTACTATTCACCAAATATATTGTGTAACATATTGTATGATTAAAAAAAAATTTATATGTATCAAAAAAAAAAAAAAAAAAACAATGTAAATGCCTGATTGGGGGAAAGATTTTTCTGCTTATAGACTGTTAGATGCGTTCAACTGTAGAGCCGAGGATTGCTTGTTGAATGGTAATGCTAGGGAGTTGAACTTACTTAAGTAAAATAACCAGATCAGCATTCAGCTTGCTGATGTAACTGGAAAATGGTCTTTTAAAAATTCAGGCTCATTGTGGAAGACAGTTGGGTGGTTCCTCAGGAAGTTAACTAGAGAACTGCTATATGAACCAGCAATCCCACTTCTGGGTATATACCCAGAAGAATTGAAAGCAGGAAGACTAACAGATATATGCACACCAATGTTCATAGAGGCATTATTCACTATTGCCAAATTTGGAAGCAATCCAAGTGTCCATCAACAGATGAATGGATTAGTAAATTGTGGTATATACCTACAATAGAATATTACTCAGCTGTAAGAAGGAATGCAGTATTAACACACGGGACAACATGGATGAATCTTGAAGACCTGATGTTGAGTGAAGTAAGCCAGTCACTGTAGGACAAATATTACATGACCTCACTGATATGACTTAAGCAAATTGAGAGACTCACAGAGCTAGAGTCTGGAAGATAGGTTATCAGGAGACAGAAAGGGAGTAAAGGTTGGTGAGCTGATGATCAATATGGGCAAAATCTATGATAGGGTGGAAGGGGGTGGTTGGGCAGTAGATGGGGGTGAGAGTGGTGCAGTGATGTGATTGGGGTTGATGGTGCTGGAATGTGAGGATGAGATTGGTAGGGGGGTAGGATTGGACTAGCTATGGAACTGGGGGCGGGTTAGAGGAAGGAACAGGTGAACTCTGGGGATTTGTAAGTCTGTGGATAAAACTACAATGGTGGGAGTGTTCTTTTGGCAAATATGGCAGGGGAGGGTTACTGGTGCGGGGCGTCAGGGGTGGGGGTGGGGGTGGGGATAGGATGAACCTGGGGCAAGCTTCCATGGAATATGAAAGTGTTCATCTTGTCATAGAGTGTTATCTCAGTGGGTGGGGACCCACACAATAAACAAGAAAATATTAAACTCACATCCTGGGGAGTCCTGCTATGTTCTCAATCAGGGGCAAGAATCTTTTGAGAACATAGGCAGTGCCAAATAAAGAGAACAGACTAATGGGTCAACCCCTCAGTATTATTGCTTATAACTAAGAATCTTATTCTTCAAAAACTGAAACTCAATGGCTACCATAGATTCTGAGAGAAGGGGAGGGAAGAATAGAATAGATGAACATAGGACAGTTTTAGGCCATTGGAATTGTTCTACATGATCTTGCAACGATGGATAAAGGCCATTTTAAATTTTGTCAAAACCTATATAAATGTATGGTGCAAAATGTAAACCATAATGTAAACCATTGACCATGGTTGGTAGCAGGTGCTTCAATATTTGTACATCAGTTGTAACAAATGTACCATATACATGTAAAAGATTCTTAATAGGGGAGAGAGGGAGAGGGGGAGGGGGTTGGGTATATGGGAATCCCCTATATTTTCTATGTGACTTTTCTGTAACCTAAAACTTCTTTGAAGATAAAGCAATAAAATAAGACACTGGGGGCATTTGGAAAAAATTGTCACTGTACGTAAAAGTTAACAGATCTTACGGTGATAAAAGACAAAAAAAAATTTATTTTTTATTTTGTATTTTGTTATTTGCCATTATTATTATATATACTTATTATTCTTATTTGTTTATGTATTTTTTGGCTTTGTTTTGGAGAAGGTTTTGGATCGCAGAAGGGTCACAACTGTGGCAGGGGAGGATCACTGGTGCAGGGTATTGGTGATGGGGGGATGTGTGGGGAGGGCTGTACCTGGGGCTTGCCTCTATATGAATATGTTCAAGTGGTCATGGGGCATTGCCTTGGTGGTTGGAGACCCACACAATAAAAAGAATATTGAATTCCCTCCTGGGAAGTCCTGCTACATTCTCTAATAGAGTGGCAAGAATCCCCCAAGTACATGGGCAGTGCCTAGCAAAGAAGGAGAGACAATTACGCTAGGCCCTTGATATTGATGGTTGTACTTATGAACCTTGTTCTTGTGAAATTGAAACTTAGCCTAGTATTATAGGTTGCCTAAGAGTTGCCTCCCGAAAGCCTCATTGTTGCTCAAATGTGGCTTCTCTCTAAGCCAAGCACAGCATATAAATGCACTACCTTCCCCCTCTCTTGGGCGGTGTGGGACATGACCCCTGGAGATGAGCCTCTCTGGCACCAAGGGATTATTACCAAGCACCAACTAGCGATGCATTTGGAAAACCTTGACCAAAAGGGAAGTATTAAATACAAATGAGTTTTTATGGCTAAGAGAGTTCAAAGTGAGTCAGGGGGTCATTGCAGAGGTTACGCTTATGCACGTCTCAGCAGGATCTCATTGACCGCCACAGTAAACAGTGCCTCAAACATCAGGGCTCCTGAGGACTCTAGAGACATCTAGACACTGTAGGCAGGGCAGACAATCTCAGGAATTCAGCCCCCTGTCAGTGGGCCTTCTTTTGGAATATATGCTCTCCAATGTAATCAGGCTCATTTATAATTTCCCTACACATAGCTCTTCTGCCCCTCTTATTTGAACATATAATTAGCACTATACTCATTAAATGTATGTCCCAGAGACTTAAATATTCGGTCTGTTCATGTGCCAGTTCAGCCCTGAATCTCATCAGAGTTGCAACACCTACTCTCCAGTTTGTTGGACTCACCCGGGATAACGAACAAAAAGGATGATGATGGACAAAACTCATCCCTAAAAACAGAGAATATTTACAACTGCAAACAAGGCAGTTCTATCCATCTGCCCCATGGGATCTAAGCCCTCTCTCAATCAGAAACAGAGTGGGCATCACCATCCCAAAATCCTCAAGTTTGAAGAATGAACAAACATAAGGGGGGAATGCAACTATGGAGTAAAGTAGACTTACTATTATTCTAGTAATGGAAGAACTTGTATCATTGATATAAAGGCAGTGGCCACCAGAGGTTCTGAGGGGGGGAAAGGGAAGACTGGGTGTAACATGGGGCATTTTGGGGACATTGGAATTGTCCTGCATGACATTGCAATTATGGATACAGGCCATTATACATTTTGTCAAAACCTATAAAATTGTGCAATGCAGAGTGTAAACTATAAAGTCAACTATAGGAGGCGGCTGTGGCTCAATCAGTGGGGCTCCCGTTTGCCATGTGGGAGGCCCCGGGTTCGGTTCCCGGGGCCTCCTGGTGGAGGCGGGCCCGCCCGCGCGGCGTGGTTGGCTGACCCGGCGAGCGCAGGCAGCAAGGGGGGGATAAATGAATAAAAAAAAAAAAAATTTAAAAAAAAAAAAAAAAAAAAAAAAAAAAAATAAAGTCAACTATAGACCATAGACCATGCTTAGTAGCAATGCTTCAATATGTGTTCATCAATTGTAACAAATGTATCACACTAATGAAAGATGTTGTTAACCGGGGAAATTGTGGGAGGGGGAGGGAGTGAAGTATATGGGAATCCCATATATATATATATATATATTTTTTTTTTTTTTTTTTTTTTAACCAGGAGGTCCCAGGTATCAAACCCGGGTCCCTCCATATGGGAGACAGACGCCCAACCATTTGAGCCACATCTGTCCCCCTATATTTTTGATATAACATTTATATAATCTAAACCTTCTTTAAAAAAATTTTTTTTTTTAATTTAGGCTCAATTTTTGAAATGTGGGTATCTCTCAAAGTACTGTTTGGAAGGCCTAGAGGCTGCTTAACCTTCTTTTGTGTCATGGCCCCCTTCAGCATCTAGCGAAAACTATGGACCTCCTTCTCAGAATAGTGTTCTTAAATGCACAAAATAAAATAACACAGGCTTACCAAGAAAATTGATCATATTGAAATGTAGTTTTAAAATAAATTTTTTTAGAGGTACTGAGCATTGAACCTAGGACCTCCTACATGGGAAGCAGTTGCTCAACCATTGAGCTACATCCTCTCCCCAATGAGCCAACGAGAGTTTTTTGTTTTTTTTTTTTCATTTGTTTTGTTTTTAGGAGATACCAGGCACTGAACCCGGGGGCCTCATACATGGGAAGCAGACGCTCAACAATTTGAGCTACATGTGCTCCCTCAAATAATTTTTTAAAAAAAAACACATTTTTGGTGCAGTAATAAATGTGTTTCCTAATTAATGCATGGAATAGTAAGACAGTAGGTTTAATTATTACCCTAATTTTGAAGTAGTGATGCACCTAAACCGTGTATTTTGAAATAGCTGCAAAAATTACAACGTGATTTGAAAGTACCTATAATTCTGTTAGTGACACCATCACAGGTCCTGCTAATACTGCTGTAGTTTGTTGCTACATTCATCACTGAAGGGAACGCTAAAATTCAGGTAGACATTAATGAAAATCATTTTTTTTTCTCTTCCATGTTTTTATACTCCCTGAATTCTACCTTTGGATGAGGAGGTGTTTTTCCATGAATCCCAAATTAAAAATTCCTGGTTTAGTTCTGTATATGGACTTGTATCAAACATACTTTTAAAAATCTGATTAAATTTACAAATGAATAATAAAGTGTCTAGCAGGTAGTGGAATCAGTAAGTGAGGTCTCTGAGCCCAGGGTCTGGGCTTCTGCAGTGGTGACCCTGCTTGTCTTCCACGGGAAATGGAGCTTCTGTGGGCTCAGGTGGTGAGCCCAGGGTTGCAGTGAGAGCTGTGTCCCAGGCCCCGCAGACGGCTTGGCTCTGAGCTTTCCCCACCATCTGTGACCTTTGTGTCCCTCCTCACACTGAGGCCACTCAGAGAGTGGCTTCACAACAAGCCCTGGGGACCCTCAGCCTCCCAGGCCTTCCCAGGCCTCCCTCCCCCAAGACCTCCAGCCGCCTGCATCCCGGGAATCCCCCGGAAGCCTTGGGGCGCCTGCTTCCCCTCTTGACTCACACAGGGTTGCATGAGGAGCACAGTCACGAGCCAGCTGTGACTCGGTCAGTGCTGACATGCTCACAAGATGCGGAGAGTGCTTGGCCGGGAGACCAGCAGCAACAGGCAGCAAGGCTGGGAAGCCCTTAGAGCCTCATGGAGCAGTCCCACCCAGCCCCTCCCAGACCAGACCCAGAATGCAGGCTCCACCCCACTCCTCCACCCCCACTGCCAGGTCACCCCTCCCCTTGCCCAGTCGCTCAGGGCCTGAGGACTCACACTCACTGCTCTAGTGGTGGTCTGCCACCCAACTCCCCCAGTACCAAACCTTCTCCTTTCCTCCCTTCTGCTTTCCAATCAAAACCTGCCTGCCTTGTGTCCCAGCAGCTCCAACCCCCTGGCCCCAGCCTTTGCTCTCGAAGGCAACTCCCAGTTATCTGAGGAGCTTGAAATTTGGAGTAGAAAGACCTGCATTCCAGTGTTGGCTCTGATGAGCTGTGGAAGTCCTCTGCCTCTCTGAGCCTGCGCAATGACCTCATCTATTAAATGGACGGGTTTAACTTACTGCCCTCCCTTTCATATCTGTTACGAGGATCAAAAACATTCTTAGATGTGAAATCACTTTATAAACTGTAAAGTACTGTTAATAAGCATGATATGGGTCTCATGTCTGATGAGTTTCTAGATGTTTCAATTATCAGGGTCCTTCTGGAGAAATGATTCAAAGGAACGGCTTTAGACAGGTGGTGGGATCTATAAAACCAGGGGTTCCTGCAACATATTCCTGCCTCCTCCCCTAAATCATATCCCTAAATCATACCCTTGGAGGCAGAGTCTGTTCTTAAATCTGGGTGGGAGTTTTAAAACTCCCAGGAAATGACCCTCTTGGTCAGGAAGTTGACTGGGGAGGTGAGGGGTTGGTGCAGATGCGCTTCTTCAGACAAGATTCACCCAGTTTATCTTAGCAACGTTGTCGAGCCAAAAGGGCAACAGGAGGATGAAGCCTCTAAGTCCCGTTCTGAGGAGGAAAGCCAGGAGGGGTGGATGCTCTGCTCCAGGGGCAGAGTCTGCAGGAGGCATTTTCAAACCATCCATTGGCTTGGGGGCCTGGAGTGTGACCTGCTGGGACTCATGCAGGGCTTAGATCAGAAGGCCTGCGTTCCACAGCCTGCCAGCCCAAGCCATGCGCCCCTGGGGAGATCACTGCTCGTCCCTGTCTGTAAAAGGCCTGCAGTAGCCCCGTCGCAGCAGTCTTAGGAGGATCCGTGGGTTCAGGAGATGCAGAAGTGCCTGCAGTTGGTTTGGGGGTGAGGTGCCCCCCGGCCCACCTCCCAATTTACCCATCCCCTGTACTAGCCCCCAGCACAGAACTTGTCAAGCTGTATGGGAAGGTCTCTTACCTATCTGTCTCCTGGTTGGACAGGCTCCAACACGGGCAAACAGTGCCTTCTCATCTTACACTCACAGCGCTGGGCACCTGTCGGGCATTCAGTGCGCACACTGGCTGAATGGAGGGAGGGAGGGCCGAGCATCTGTCATTATTATTCTAGAACTCACATTGCAGCCAGGCTAGAGGCACAGGAAGGCCCCTTCCTGCCTGTGAGGTTGCAGTTGCAGATAGTATATATTCATGTTGTTTTCAGACATTTCACTGGGCTTTCCTCTCCAGTCACAAAAACCCCAGCCAGCAGCTGCCCCAACATCTGGGCATATTTCATCAGGGCCCTCTCTCCTTCTTTGGAGTAGACAGTTGGTTCAAATCCCAGCTCTGGTACTTACTAGCTATAACCCTGGGCAAGTCACTTTAATCTGTGCCTCAGTTTCATCATCTGTAAAACAGGAATAATAGTTGAATTTAGGGAAGCGGCTGTGGCTCAATCAGTGGGGCTCCCGTTTACCATATGGGAGGCCCCGGGTTCAGTTCCCGGGCCTCCTGGTGAAGGCAAGCCCGCCCGCACGGCGTGGTTGGCTGACCCAGTGAGCACAAGCAGCAAGGGGGGGATAAATGAATAAATAAATAAAATCTTTTAAAAAAAAAAAAAAATAGTTGAATTTACCACTGGGTCAATGTATGTTCAACTCGACAAGAAAATGCCAAATTGTTTTCTAAAGTGGTTGTGTCAATTTATACTCCCAATAGCTGTGTATAAGAGAGCTCGTGGCTCCGTATCCTCTTCCACTTTTGTATTGTTAAACTTTTTAATTTTTGCCAACCAAATGGATGTAAAATGGTATTCATTATGGGATTTGTCTGCATTTCTCTGATTTTTAAAGAGGTTGTGCATGTCTTCCTGTATTTATTAGCCATATACGGTTCCCTTTAGTGAAATGCCTATTTATGTCTTTTATTCATTTTCCATTGTGTTGTTTATATTTCTGTTTGTTGATTTGTAGGGGTTTCATATATATTCTTAATACTAATCCTTTGTTAATTATATAAAATAATTATCCTTTCCCACTTTGTAGCCTTGTCTTTTCACTTTTTTCTAGGTATCTTTTTTTTGGGGTTTGCGGGTGGGGGGAGGTACTGGGATTGAACCCAGGACCTCATATATGGGAAGCAAGTGCTCTCCCTCTCCCTCTCCCTCTCCCTCGCCCTCGCCCTCGCCCTCGCCCTCGCCCTCGCCCTCGCCCTCGCCCTCGCCCTCCCCCTCCCCCTCCCCCTCCCTCTCCCGCCCCCTCTCCTTTAGATCCCTCTTCTGGCCTTCTTCACCCCTGCCTGGATCAAAATGCAAGTAAAACCTGGGCATTTATAATCTATAATGGGAAAATGTAGTCTATAAATCAGTCCTCTTTATCACTCTTCAGTCCCTTCCTCTCTACCTGGGACCTATGATCTGTTATTTTTCTCCCATTTCTCTCCCTCCCTACCTTAATAAGTTACTGGCCTAACTAACCTGACATGCTCTTGAAATTCATTTCTTGTAGCATAGCCAAGAACCTAGACAAAATCCGGTAACAGTAGAGCATCAGAAAGGTATTCACCTATCTTCTTTACTTAAAGGTTTTAGCTTTTAGCATTTAAATTCTTAATCTATCTAGATTTTTGTGTGTATGATGTGACGTAGGTATCTAACTTATTTTTTCCTCTCCATTTGGATAATCACTTTCCTAGCTCCATTTGTTGAACAGTCCCATAGCTGATCTTTAACTGGATCTTAAGTGGGCAAGGAAAGGGAACCCAGCTGAAGTTTGCCTGGCCCAGAATTCCCTCAAAGCCTGACCAAAAGGACTTCCCAAGGACTTCATAGCCAAGGAGTCACACTGCTGCTCTGTTCAAATAACCCTGCCTGCCTTTGAGCTCAACATCAGCTATTTTATTAATAGATGTGACATATGGGTATGGCAAATAATAATAATTCAAATAATACAGAAAAAAATCAAGTGAAAAGCTAAATTCTCCCAACTCAAAAACCACTTCCCAGAGGTAACCAGCTAGAAAGTTAATGATTTTTAGCTCTTATGAGTTAATCTTCCTGACCACAAATAATATGCCCGTTTCCTTATATCTGCGCCATCTCTCCTCCCTTCTCTTTCCATTCCCAATAATTTTTTTAAAAAATCAATGCTAAATGTTATGCTGATTCCTGAAGCTGCCACCACCACACCTGTGAGGTGGCCACCGCCCAGCAGGAGGATGGCCACACAGGACAGTCCCTTCCCAGATAGGGTTGGTATCTGGGGCTAGTCCCAACAATGGTGCAAATGAAAGGACCTGGCTGTTGCCTGAATGGGGAAAGAATGTTGGAAGTGGATTCCAGCTTGTTGATGCCCTGCCACGCACCCACCCTGGCCGGTCTCTGCATCAGGCTGAGGTCCCTCCCAGCTTGGACTTTTTGTGATAAGAGAGGCAGCTCCAGGGAGGACTTTTGTTAGAGTAGAAAAGTCCCTTCTGAGAGATGGTAGGCTAATACAATGATGATAACAGCAGCTGCTGCTTCTTGATGGCCCACTCCCTCCCCGCGGGCCAGGACTGGGCCTGGGTCTTCTACTTAATCCCCCACCCCCACTAACTGATGAGGAAATTGAGCCTCAGAGAGGTCAGGCAATTGTCAGAGGTCACAGAGTCAGAAGTGGATTTCTCCCTTTCCCTCACCCCACCACTAAACTAACCCAATCCATTTCCTTGTCCTGTTTAAGAACTTGGACAATTGAAAATGCTGACAAAGTCTAGGGTCCCTCTGGGCCTCTAGAAAAAGGTTGGAAGGTAGGAGTTTAACCCTTCTTACGCCTGAGGAGACCCTGCCTCCCAGATCCACTGCGGGGCCAACCCCAGCCCATACCAGGTGTGCGATTAGGAGACAGGGTCCTCTCAGGGGCTTACTCACAAACAGGGAAGAGCAGGGAGAGCGCTATTTGGCTTGGGAAGACCTTTGCTCACCCATGGGGGAGAACCCAGATAGCTCAGAGCGGCTGGGGGGCTGCTCCTCTCCCCTAGGCCTCCCCCGGGGCAGAGCTGCTCATACATTCCCCTGTGTTCCACTGACCCGCGACTGCTCGGCCACACCACTCCCTGGGGACCCACAAGCCTCTGCTTCAGCATGGCCTGGCACGGGCCACAGCAGAGGCAGGCCTATTTCCCTTCAGACCCAAGGCCATGGGCCAGGAAGGAAATGAAGGTGGGAGGGGTCCAGAAACGCTGACTTGGCTAGAAGGCTGCCTGGGCGAGAGGAAGCAGAGAAAGACCCAGCCTAGCAACGCGGGCAGAGCCGGGGAAGCTGCCCTGGCCTCTCTGTGGGCGACAAAGGGATCACGTTGGCCTCCCAGCCCCACTTGTGCCCGGGAGGCCTGGGGAAAGTCCTGATTGGGACCCCCTGTAAGTGAGGGGCTAATCCAGGTTGAGGCCCTGGCTGCCCAGCCTCAAGGCTCTTTTCCCTCATCAGCTGCCGGGGGGTGGGGGTGGGGGGTGGATGGCAGCAAGGAAATGCCCCTATCTTCAACAATCCCCTTCCCTGAGATTCCAGCTTGCTACTCTGCGTTTCTGAGCCCAACATCAAGAAATGAATAAAACAAGCAAAACAAACAAAGTCTCTCCCTTTTGTAGGAGGGCAGGTGTACTTCCACGCTAGGGCAAATCTGACAAAGCCCCAAAGCCTAGGTCTGAGCCGCTGACGAACCTTCCTGACACTGTGGCCTGCCAGGGACAGAGATCTTGCATGCCCACAAGTGACATGTCCACTCATCCTATACTGTCTTCCCATTATGGCAAAGGGACTATAAATTGTCCATCTAGAAGGGTTTCTTTTTTTTTCTTTTTTTTTTTTTTTAAAGATTTTATTTATTTATTCATTTATCCCCCCCTTGCTGCTCGCACTCGCTGGGTCAGCCAACCACGCCGTGCGGGCGGGCTTGCCTTCACCAGGAGGCCCCGGGAACCGAACCCGGGGCCCCCCATATGGTAAACGGGAGCCCTACTGATTGAGCCACAGCCGCTTCCCTAGAAGGGTTTCTTAACCCCAGCACTTAGTGTGACAAACAAAAACGTATCCAGACATTGACAAATGTCCCCCGAGGGGGGCAGTACTGCCCCCCATTGAGAGCCACTGCTCTAGATCCATTTTTCCTTCTTCTTTAATAATAAAACTCTTGATTTTCTATTTTCAGCTAGCACATAGGCACCCAAAAAAAGACCAAAAAAGTTGCAAGACCACCCTTGTAGCTAGGTGTGGCCACGTGACTGAGATCTGGTCCATGAGATGCAGGCAGAAGTGCAACTTCTTCTGAGTCTCTCTGAGTCTCTCAGAGAAAGCCGCTGGTAGACCTCTGCTCTGTGCTGCGGCAGAACTTGCCCATCTCTAACACACCGCTGATCCCCTGTGTTCACTGAGTTGACTATCTGTACCCCCTGACTAGCAGTGAGCTCCTTGGGGAAGGATCTCATTTTATTGTGCTTGAAATCCATAGCCCTTCATGTATTATTGGCATAAAGTAGGTGCCCAACATACAACAATATTATCCACTTACTAAGCCCCTACTATGTGCCTGGACCTGAGTGAGATGCTTTATCTAAATTCTCAGTTATCCTCAAAATCTCCTGAAAAGCGAGGAGACAGATTCACAGAGACTGAGCAGCTGCCTCAGGTCACACAGCTTGTGCCAAACAGTGCCAGAAACCGATTTTTCCATTTGCTGCACCTGTTTTTCCCTTGGGATCTGACCTCACCCCACTGTCAACCCTAGATGGTCTCCAGGGAGGCAGCAGTCCCCAGAGCTAACCAGACCTGCCTGTGAAAAAGCCCTTTGTCCTTTTATTCA
This sequence comes from Tolypeutes matacus, assembly GCA_026826555.1. Taxonomy (NCBI): domain Eukaryota; kingdom Metazoa; phylum Chordata; class Mammalia; order Cingulata; family Chlamyphoridae; genus Tolypeutes; species Tolypeutes matacus. The sequence continues at coordinate 15,474,656 of JAKSZT010054396.1, forward strand.
TCTAACAAGTTGGGATTTCTTAAAAGGGGATTTTTAATAGGAAGCCAAGGAAAAGCTAAACAATTTTTTTTTCTTTTTTACCAAACAGATGGGCAAGTTCAGGTCCTCCCTCTGAGCTTTTATTTCCTCCTCTAAAACCAGCAGGTGAGACTAGATTGTCTCCAAGATCCTTGTCAGTCCTGATGTCCTTTGAGCCCATGATTACTGTCTCAGACCATGGTGAATTTTGATGGGCAGTCCACCAGGCACAAACTATGGGAGGACAGGGACCAGCCCCCTCACCCCCACCTCCCATGACTTGACCTTAAGGTCAAAGAGCCTCCTCTCCCTGGGCCCTCCAGGGTGGCCCTGCCCAGGCTGAGGATGGGGCTGGGGCCCAGACAGGCCTGCATCTAGGAGTCCAGACCTGTGTGCTTCCTGCTGGGCCTCTAAAGGTCCTGTCCCTTCTCCTGGCCTCAGTTTACACAAACTCCCTCCCCAGGGGCCACCCCCTCCGGCCCCTCCTCTCCCGTCCTGCCTGTGCATCCCCTGGAAAGCCCCGCTCAGCACCAACACAGGAAAGGGGGGCGAGTTCCTGCTGCTGCAGTGCTCAGCTGTAGCCCTTAGAGCCGCAGTCATTTCCCTTCCCCTGCCCGCCCAGCTGGGAGGCTGAGAAGTTTCATCACAGCTGAGTTGTTGTCCTTATAAGGGAAGGGCCTCCAGAGCCTCCCCTGGGCTGTGGCTGGCTGTCAAGAGGCAGCCTGGACCTGAGGACATCCTCCAGGTGCCCAGGAAGAGTGAGGTGTCCCACGCCCCTAGGTAGCCAGAAATCCCCTGGGCTGGGCCTCCATCCGAAGTCACAGACCTTCCAGAGAAAGAGCAGGAAGCTGGAAATTAGTGCCAGGACCATAGGGGTCAGGTCATGACACTAATTTGTGGTCTCCTGGACAAGTTGTTTCAGCTTCAGTTTCCTCACCGTGGAAATAGAGTGAACATTCCTTCATCTTCATCCCTCAAAAGGCCACTGTGGTGATAATGGGAGACCATTAATGGCACATAGTAGGTGCTAGTGGTGGGCCAAAGCTAAGTGTGCCACAATAACCCTGTGATGGAGGGAGACTTAGCCCATGTTACAGACAGGAAAAACTGAGGCACAGTTTACCCAAGGTCAGTCTTTTGTGGCCGAGGTTTGAATCTAGGTGTGCCTGCCTCCAAATCTAAAACCAGGTGTTTTCTATTCACACCCTACTGCTTCCTCTAGGAATTTTGGTTTGTTTTTCAACAAAATTATGACAACAGGGAAGAATTTCTGCCATCACTTCTCCACCCCCCAGTTTCCGTCACAGAGCCTCCTCAATCAGAAACCTCCGCTTGAATGAGTTTATGTGGTCTTTTCCCACAGCCCCATTTATCTGGGAAATGAGTGTGGAGGTGGGGGAGGCAGGGAGATAGGACCTGGGACAGCATAAAACATGGCTCCAGAAAGACATAAGGAGCTTCCAGGGCCAAGAAGCAGAGAGGGGCAACCCGGATGCTCCCCTCCCCCACCAGCCCTTCCTCCTCGGCTGTGGGTCCTGGCTGAAGGCAGCCACCTTGTGGTTTGCAAAACCCTGCACTGTAACTACCCACAGTACTCAGGCCTCTGAGCTGTATTCAGAAGCAAGGCTGCCTCTTTGCACAGGCCCCTGGCCCCAGGACCAAAAGGAAAGTTCTCCCCTCATCCTTCCTGAGCCCTATGGCTGTACTGACACCTCCCCAGAGACTGCTCCCTTCAGGGCAGCCTTCCAGAGGGGACAGAGTTCCTGGGCTGGGTGGGGGAATGCCTCCATAAAGGGGCTCCTCTCCCTTATCTTGGTCTTCCTCACAGATTAACAGGCTGTGAGGGTGGAATAATTTGCCCGAGTTCGCCCAGCTTTACAGGCCAGACCAGTGGCAGGGGAATTCGGGAGGGACACGGCGGGTCACAGCCACAGTCACGAGGCCCCGGGTCAGGTGCTTCCTGTTATGTTGGCCACTGGGCTTATCCAGCAGCTCTCACAGAGGAAGAAAAGCCAGCCTTTGGTGAGCACAGAGGTGGTTTCCCACCTAGGTGAGTGGGGGAAACTGGAATCCCTCTTGTATGGCTAAGGAAACTGAGCACTGCCCCCCACCCCCACCAGGCTTAGACTTATGCCACGTCCCTGAGTGGGATTTGGCAGCCTGGCTTGGAGCTCTTTTACTGGCCCAGGGGCTTCCAAAGAGTGCTTGGTGAGGCCTTGGGGTTCCACTGAGATGTCAGGGCTGCCATAAGCATAAAGCAGGGCCCAGGTTCACCCCTAACCAGGACCAGGATCTGAGATTAAAACAGCAGTTGGACCCATTTTGGAACCATCAGAGGAAAGACCTGTTCAGGAAAGAATCATCAAAGGATACTATATCTATGGGGCAATTTTGATGAGGTACAACATATTTTGTGGTCTTAAAATGTCTCTCACAGATTACTTATTAGTTGCAAAAGAAAACACACTGACAATACAGTGGAAAAAACACTTTGACCAGGTGATCCAAATTCACATCACCAATGAGAGGCAGATGGACACTGTGTGCTTCTAGGTACGTATCACGGATGCAGATTTCTTACTGAGGACCCATAACCTCAATCTAATCATAAGGAAACCTCAGACAAACTCCAAATGAAGCATGTTCTATTAAAAGGGGGAGAGAATGTGGTGGGAATGTGGAGAAGCATGGGAAAAATGCAGTTAATGTAACCTATGGACTATAGTTAACAGCAATATTGTAATTTCTTGCATCAATGCCAAAGATGTACTGTGTTAATAATAGGGGGCTATGGAAAAAATATGCCAAATGTACACTATGGACCACAGTGGTAATCGTCTGATGGTATTATCTAATAATCTGTAACAGGTGTTCCACAATGGTGTGGTGTGTTGGTGAAGGGGTGTTGTATGGGAATTCTACACATGCACAATTGTTTTGTTAAGTTCACAACTTCTGTAATAAAAATATTTTTTGAAAGGCAGAGACCCTGTAATTCTTTTTTTCATGTTAAAGAAAACTTGTGGAAATGTTTCAGAGTAAAGGAGACTAAAAGGACTGACAGGGAAGTGGCTGTGGCTCAATCAGTAGGGCTCCCGTTTATCATATGGGAGGCCCCGGATTCGGTTCCCAGGGCCTCCTGGTGAAGGCAGGCCCGCCTGCACGGAATGGTTAGCTGACCCAGCGAGCACAAGCAGCAAGGGGGGGATAAATGAATAAATAAATAAAATCTTTAAAAAAAAATAAAAATAAAATAAATAAAAGGACTGACAATTAAATACAACACCTGATCCTATACTGGATCCTGCAGTGGAGGAAAAATGTGATAAAGGGTATTATTGTGTCAAATGACAAAACTGGAACATGAACAAAATTGTCGATATGAAATTTACTGAGGTTGGTAACTGCTGAGGTTATGAGACAATATCCTTATTTTTAGGAAATACACTATATATGGAAGGATTTAGGGGTGAGGAGTCATGATGTATATAACTAACTCAAGTGATTCAGAAAAAAATTATGTGTATGTGAGAAAGTGCAAATGATAAAACAATGGGTGAATGCTGGGTAAAGGTTTATGGTGTTTTTTGTACTATTCTTATTCTTGCAACTTTTTGTACATCTGAAATTATTTCCAAATAAAAAGCCAAAATAAATCTTGTAAAGCATTGTTCCTTATGATTTAGCTCCCAGGCTGTGGAAAGGTGTGAGTGTGTGTGTGTGTGAGAAAGAGGAAGGGCCTGGCTAAGTTTAGCAAAGATGGAGCAGTGGGGGTGGATGATGTCCCCAGCCTATAGACAGGGGTCCCTAAAACTGAATTTAGGGATTGGTAAGGTGACGATCAACCCATCTATTTTCTGCTTCCTTGAGGCCAGCCCTGGCACTGGTCTCCATAACGACAAAGGCTTAGAGCAGAGCTTTGTAAAAAGGGATTTATACCGACAAAGGCTTGAAGCAGTTTTGTAAAAAGGGATTTATTGCCAAACTTCAAGAAAGGTGCTCCATAAGCAGAAGACATGGAATGCCATCCTCCTCAGGGATGTTCCCATCCCTTGCCCACCCACCCCCTGAAACCAGTTCCCTCTTGGAGCCCAGCCTGCCAAGGCATTGGAAGCCCATGGGGACCAACGGCATTAGGCCACTGGGGTCATCAGAGGTACCTGTCCAGCCTGGTCACCAGAGGAAAAAACTAAGGCTCCAATTCCTGCAAGCAGGTGACTTGGCTAACGTCCCAGCCAACTCTGGCTGCTGGTGGATGGGCTGTCCCCCAAGGGAAGACAGTAGGAGGGGCACTGTGGGCACCTGGTGATATTCTTGGTCTCATTATTGGAGAAAGAGGGAGAGGGGCAGAAGGTGGCACAGGAACCCAGTTTGCCCGAGGAATGTGATTTGGGGAGGCTGATGGGGGACACGCAAGCCACAGCACTGATGCTCACTTCTGCCCCTGCCCAGTGCTGACCACAGAGTAGACATCTGACCTCCTGATCCTTGCCCACTCCCTTCAAGAACGAGTCAAAGTACAGCAAGAAGGCACTGACCTGCACTAGCAGGCCTGCAGTGGGCATGACTGGTGGAAGGGGTGGGGCAGTGGGCAAAGGCCAAGACATGCTGCTGTGACCCTCCCTCCCTCTTCCAGTAAATAAAAGTATACAAGTATACATGCAGACACTGCCTGGGCAGGCCCTTCAGGAGATGCTCCCGCCCTACAGATCCCAGGGAGCAGCTGGGTCTGAGGAGCCAGGCCCAGATCTGCAATCCTTAGGGCCTCTGCATTTATAGGCCCTGCCCTGGGTCTAGCAGCTGCAGCAGGATGGAGACCGCATGTGCTCCCCAAGCCAGGACAATCTTGGGAGGGCTCAGGAGAGGCCCAGGATGCAGGGATGGGCCTGGGAAGGAAGAGGGGAAAGTGCTCCTTTCACTAGGTTAAGGAGGCACAGCCCATCTGGAACCTGAGCCCAAGGGATGGGGGGGGGAGGGGGGGAGGAGTGGTTTCAGGCCCCAATATACCCTCATCAGCATCTGAAGAAATGATTGGGACACTGGACCTGTTTGGATTGAGGAGGAACCACAGAGACCCAGACACAAATCCCATCTGGGGAGGCACAGAAGTAGGGGGCTTTTCTTCTGAAGTTTGGTTTATGATACTTGCGTATAGGTTTCTTTGATGTTGATGTCAGGGCCACTCTGGGGTTCACCTCTTTAGGAATGTACAAAGCTGGACACAAGATGGTCCAGGGACAGGGACTAGACCAGAAGACCCTCCAAGTTCTTCGGCATACGGATGCCTCCCACCTGCCTTTAGAGGGCCCAGCTGTGTTCTAGGGCTCACCAATAACCTGGACCCAGGACCTCTGCAGCTACTGGGTAGAAGGGGTAGGGAATTGGTTCTGAGGCTGCCTCTGCCATGAAGTATTCTGTCTAGGAATATCTGGAGATGGGAGCTGCAGGGGGTTTCAACTGTGCTCTATTCAGAAGTCAGGAATGTAAACTACTGGGGGTGAAGAGCAGAGATGATGCCACCCCCAGAAACCCCAAGTGCTGCACCAAAGCCCCGTGGCAGTGAGGAACCACGCAAGCACGTGGGTCCTGGGTGTGCGCTCCCAGAAGGAGCCCAGAGGCCAGGCCAACAGCTGCGCAGTGGCCTTGGGTGGCACCCAGCACCATTGGCCAGGCGAGGGCAGGAATGATATCCAGAGCCTCTGCAGTTCCTGGCCAAATCCCGACATGCCCAATGCCTCTTCTACAATCTGAGCAGAAGCACACTTCTTGGCAGGACTGGGCTTTGACGAGCTGGGTCAGTCAGGAGGGACCATGCCTCTGGCCTGGCAGGCCCTAGGGTGCGCTTCTTCTGTAGAGAGTCGCCAGCTCCTTCTGCCTCTCCTTTAACCCAGGTGCTTCCTGGTTCAGTTCCCCCAAATCTCTGATTTCCTGCAGGACCTGGGTGGCCTGCCTCAGCTGCTCCACAGCCTGGCTGAGCAACGTCTCAGCGCTCACAGGGGCTGGCTCACTGTCCAGCACCTTGTTCAGTAGTTGCTCTGTCTGTTCCGAAGCCACCTTCACTTCCAGCTGGGCCCGATACAGACGTTCCCCAGGCTGTCGGGGGTGCCTGAGGCCCTCCCCAAGCAGGTCCCCAAAAGAGAAGCAGCGGGGCTGGAACTGAGGCATTGCTGTGGATGTTGCATCCTTCTGGGGAGTTTCTGGAGTGGCTATGGCCTGGGAGGGCTTGGCGGGCTCAGGGCTGTCATCCATGCCATTCACTGAGACCTGGGCTGGGCTTGGGGCAGAGGCCTCAGAAGCCCCTGGACTCTGGGCTGTCCCAGAAGCCTCCATCCCATCCATGGAGGCTTTCAGTTTCTCTGACAAGATTTTGGGTGGGGGTGTAGGGGGCTTCCCACTTTCCTTGGGGGCAGCCTCAGAAGTCTCAAAACAGGGCAACTGGGGTGCTTCTACACTCTCAGGAGCAGGGGGCTCCTCAGGGCTGGGGCTCTCCCAGCTTACCTTCAGTCTGTCAGGCAGGACCTTATCGAGGGGCTTATCGGGGCCACTGTCTTCCCCCACTAGAGTCTCTGAGTCCTCCCAGCTCTCGGGGTGGACTTCAGTGTTTGCTGAGACAGGGGTTGGGGCTCTCTCCCCTGCAGGTGTCTCATCCCTGTCACCAAAGCTGGTTGTCTTGGGTGCTGGGGAAGGCTTGGTGGGAGGCATGGGGGGCCGGAGCACCTCCTTGGGCTGGGCTGCACTGATATCACTGCTGGGGGCAAACACTGGTGGCCCACTGTCTGGAGCATCGAGGTCCAGGCGCAAAATCCCGTCAGAAGCTGCACTGGCCACCTGTTGGGAGAGGCGTAAGTGGGCATCATCTTGGATGACCAGCTCTGGGCCAGGTGTGCCCACCTGTCAGGGTCAAACCCTCCCATCCATGCTGCCCAGGCTCCAACCCCCACACTTCCTTCATGCCTGTCCTCTAGCTCCCAAGGCCTCTTGATGTGAAGAAGTGACTCCCTGATGAGTCCTCTCCTCTCCCCCATCCCCAGAGAATTCCCTATTTTGGAATCACAGCCCAGAAGTCAGAGCCAGAGTCCCTACTCAGAGCCCCAGCCTGACTTCTTCCAGCTGCTGAAAGAGGCTGCTCTTTTTTAGTGACAACTGTGCTGGCCTAAGCAGTAGGGGACATGAGCCCTGTTTCTGCCCCCTACCTGGCTGTACGGCCTGAGGAGAGTCCTTTCTCTGCAACCCACCCTCCTGCCACCATGCTCAGGGTCCCCACAGTCAACTGGTGACAGGGCCAGGGTTCATATACAGGTCTCTCAAGGCATCTCGAGCTCACTCACTTCTGCTTCCTCTTCCCAGAGACTTCTGTCCCGTCTGCTAACCCCTTCCCTGGCCCTCTGGCCCAGATCTCTCCAGCCCTTGCCAGCTGCTCAGCAGCCTGTGCCCATGCTCCTCATGTCGATAGATGTGGTCCCAGACACAGCAGCCCCACTCCACAGCTGATTGCCAGAGGAGAACAGCTGCACCCAGCAGACAGCTGCCCCCACCAGGTTCCAGGGACCTACATCCAGCAGTCCCAGGGTCATGGGGAGCCTCCAGGGGAGCCTCAGAGGCCCTGGAGCAGGGCTGGGCGTGAGGCCTCTCCCAAGGTCCCTCAGAAAGCAGGCTGCTTTTACACGCACACACTAGTGATCTAGCCAACTCACGTACCCAGTCACTGGGGACCACCACAGAGACCCCCACACACCCCCCTACCCACTGCTCCCTCCCTCAAGTCTCCTCAGAGGGATCCCTTCCTCCATGGCTGCCCTTCCCCCTACATTCCTGGATGTCCTCTCCAACCCGCCCCCCCACGCCCTGGGTCTTTTACTCTCTGGAAACTTCAGTCCCTCCCTCTGCAGGCTCCTTTCCCTCCGCTGACAGATAGGAACAGGCTGCCTCAGCTCAAAAACAAATTCTCCAATGACCTTGGGCCCCTTCCCTTCCAAGTGTGGTCCTGACTCCTTCCCAGAGTTCTCTTCCCTCTGGCACTCCCAGCTCTGCACCACATGACATCCTGCAAATGTCACCACCTGCCCTTTTCTCAGCCCTACCTTGTAACTGGGGCAGCCAACCTGGCTAATGACCCCCCAGGTCTGTGCCAGTCACTCTCCAAAGGGGCTGCTTGTCTCTCTGGTTTCTATGGCTCTTTACTGGCTGCTCTTCCCCATCCCCCAAATACAGCATTTGCTGAGGTTCTCTCCTGGCTTCCAAAATCTCTCCCCTACCACCTGCCCAGCCTCATGAGTTCCACAAGTCTGAAACAGGGCTCTTCTCTTGCCCATCTGCCCTTGCCCATACCTTCTCCCAAATTCCCTGTACCTGGGCCTCCATTCTCCCAGCCTCTGGGCTTGGGGACACCTCTACAAACCTTCCTTCCTTGTGTCCAACAGCCTCCCCTAGGTCCATAGTCAATCACAAGCCTAGGTGGCTCTCACTTCTCAAAGTCTCTCCCATTGGCTGCTCCCTATTCATCCCCTCCTGGAGGCTGGAGGACCAGCCTACCCCCACTCTCCTTCCTGATCCCCTGCCTTTCCCTCCCTCAACCCAACCCATCCTATTCATGGCCTCTAAATGACCTCTGGAAAGCACCCTCCCATCCTGTACCCAGCTCCTGCATTCAAGACCTCCACCATTTCCTTCTCCCAACCCTGCCCTTCCAGACCAAGATCCCACATGGTGCCACTCAAGACACTGAACTCCCCTACCTCGAACCTCAGCTCACTCGATTCCTTCCACTGGGAATCCCCTCTCACTTCCAGTTTGCCAACTGAAACCCTTCCTGTCCTTCAAGGGACAGCACAAATGTCACAAATGGCTCCTCACCATGGAACCACTGTGGGTCCCTCATGAGGGCATGACCTTCCAGAACCCACCTCTGCACAAATTAGACACAGCTCTGCTGGCAGCAGTCTGTGGACAGGTCTGTCCTCCACTGGAAGCAACCTGGTTACCAGCCCAAAGGGCCACAGTCCCAGGCTCAACTGACCTCCCACCCACCTGAGCTGGGGATAAGACCTCACCTCCTTTAGGTGGACTCTTGTAGGTGGCCGGCGCCGCTGGCCACCCCGTACCCGGTCCCTTGTCACATGCTCCAGAGCACAGCTCTTGTCCACTTTTACCTGGAAGAAGAGGGTAGCAGAGGTCAGCTCCCACCAGGTCTTGGGCATAGTGGGAAATGTCTAGTCATTACCTTGACCAGAGGCAGGGTCTGCAACCCACACCCCTGCCTGATAGTGTCAGTGTCCCACCTGTTGTCTGTCTCTTTGTGGCAGCTTCCTGTTTTTGGACCTTAGCTTCTCTCCGAGTCTCTACACTGCCATGTCTATCTCTCTGCAGAGCCTGAGGTGCTCCTTTTCTCTGCAGCTGCCCTCTCTGCCTCAGTCTTCCTGCCCAAATATGGGCCATCAGCTCTTGCCCCTCTGTCAGTTATAAAGACATAAGCAGCCGAGGCCACTTTTGAGCCTAGCAAAATAGAGGGGGTAGGGAAGAGCAGTAACCATTTGCCTAGCTCATGATTGCCTAATACCTGGCTTCAAGAAAAGGCCTGCCTTGGCTCCCAGCCACTCTCCCAGGACCCCTGAGGGTAGCCTGAAAAATAGCAGGGCCTCTACACCCTTGGGCCTGGGTATCTAGTAGGCAGGTCTTCTCTTGGGATAAGGAAAGTCAAGGGTAGCTGAGAAGACTGAGAGTAAGGTTCAATGGGAAACTTGGGCTCAGAACCCCGGAGCAGCCTGCCCCTGTGATGGGGAGCAAGGCTAACACTCCTCAACCCCCAGGTCTGGCTCAGGGTCCAGGACCAGCTGCCCATGAGATGGGGACACTTTCCCAGGTAGTGAGGGGCCGAGCATGACATAGTAACTTAGGACATGGCATAAGAGCCACAAGCTTGAAGTCAGAGAACCTGGGTGTTAAGAAGGGGCTTGCTGGGAAGATTCATTCCCCTTGGGCCTGTTTTCTGCAATCTGAGGGGTCACTCCAGGAGGCCCCCAAAGTCTATTTCAGCCCAAATAGCTAAGAACCCATGATATCAAAGACAACCCCCCTCCAGGAGAGTCCGGTCTCACTTACAAGACACCCTGCCCTCCCCAAGACTGACCATGGCTACCACTGTTACAGTTACTACTACCTGCATGGGAGGCTGAGGTCTGCAGGGCTGGGTGGTCACTGCAGACAGACAGGAAGGCCTGGGGCCAAGGTTGACTTTGTAGCCAAGCTGAAAAGTGAACTTTCAGGCTCTCAGCTCACCCCCAGCCCTCTCTTTCCTGTGCCTACCTGCTGTTCCCAGCTGAGACTGGGTTGGAAAGGATGCAACTGATATAACTGCAACCAGATAAATTCTATCCCACCACTTACCCACTTTTTTTTTTTTTTTTTTTTTTTTTAAGATTTCATTTATTTATCCCTGTCTCCCCTCGTTGTTTACGGTTGCTGTGTGCTCTCTGTGTCTGCTCACCTTCTCTTCAGGAGGCACCAGGAACCAAACCCGGGATCTCCCATGTGGAAGAGAGGCGCTCAATCGCCTGAGCCACCTCAGCCCCCTGGTTTGTTGTGTCTCTCATTGTCTTTCCTCTTTGTATCTCTTTTGTTGTGTCACCTTGTTGCGCCTGCCCACCGCACCAGCTCGCCTTCTCCAGGAGGCACTGGGAACCAAACCTGGGACCTCCCATGTGGTAGGTGGGAGCCCAATCGTTTGACCCACATCTGCTTCCCCACTTACCCACTTTTTAATTTAAAACAAGTTACTTAATTTTCCTTATGACTCAGTTTCCTTCTCTGTAAAGTAGGGGATACCACCACCTACTTTGGGGGGCTGTTGTAAGGATTAAGAGGTAACAACAGCAGATATCCCAGTGTTTGGCAGTGATATAACAGAGGGGTTGTCTGGGGTGAGGTGAGGGCAGGGTCCTCTCTCAGATCAAACATGGGCAGGAAAGGGTGGGAAAGGGGACGCAGAGCTGTCCACAGGACTGTAGAACACCTCATCAAAAGCCTTGTTCTTCCCTCGGTTGATCCCTTCATTGAGGGCTTTGATCCAGGAGTCCTTCTCCTCCCCGCTGGGTGCCTGGAATTTGATGTCACTGACCTGTAGTGGGAAGGATGGCAGACATTTAACAGGGCTCATATTTTTTTGGAGTCTGAAGGAAGCTTCCACCCAGATCTCAATGTCTGCCCCAGGCACAGTTGGTAGCAAACCAAAATGACTCACACAAAGTGTCAGACACTGGGATTTTGGAGGAGGGGATATTCGGGGGTGGGTCACAGATCCAGCAGAGAAGGGGCCCTGCCCCAGCACACAGCTGCCAGAGGTTTGAAATAAGCCTTGCCCAGTGAAAGAGCCCAGACCTGGTCCCAGGTCCATGGGATGCCCCCAGGCCAGCTGCCTGACCTCTGGGCTTCAGTTTCTCCTCTTTAAGTCTACACCCATGCAAGGCTAAATAAAATGACAGGTGACAGGCATGAGGGATGTCCACAGGCTACTCCTCCGTTCCACAGTGGGCCTCACACTCAGCCCCGGCCCCAACTGAGAAGTGTGCCCAGACTCCTCCTAAAGTCCCGGGGGTGGGCAGAGGGAGTGGTGTCTCCTTTCCAGCCTTGAATCATAGACTGTAAGGGAGAAAGGGCACTGGGGTCAACTCCAACTCCTTCATCATACAGGTGAGGACACTGAGGCTCAGAAGGTGGGATGGGACTCAGCCAAGGTCCAATGTGGTTAAAGTGGATCCATAACTCCTGACTCCACCCTACCCTGTTCCCGCCAGTCCCTTCCCATCCCCAGCTGAGAGACACCCCCCCTCCCTGCCAGGTCCACTGTCAGACAGGAAATGAGTGAGAAGGAGTGAGGCCATGTAAGCTGAGGGGCGGCCTGTGCAGAGGACAGAGAAGCAGGGCCTCAGAGCCAGTCATCTTACAGTTGTCTAACCTTGAGTTTCCTCATCTGCAAAAAGAGACCACCACCACAAGCTGCCTCATGGAGCTCTGAAGGTCATTTAAAAAATGATGCCTTTGGGAAACGGATGTGGCTCAAGAGGTTTGGCGTCCGTCTACCATATGGAGAGACTGGGGTTCGATCCCTGGTACCTCCCGGTAAAAAAAAAAAAAAAAAATGATGCCTCTCAAGTGCTAAAATGGGATCTGAGCACAGAGTGCTCAGTAACAGAAATCATAATCGTTGCCTCCTTCTATACAGAACAGTCCCAGTTTCCTCACCTGTAAAAAGGGTGAGGGAATTACAAATGATTAAAGCCAGGGCCTGGCACATAGTAGGGACTCAGTAAATAGACACTAAATGAATGAACTGGTCCAATATTCCTTTTTCGTCCCACTTTTGGGCCACTGCCCACTCTCTGAACCCAAGATGGCCTAGGTGTTTGTCCAAAGGGTCAGTGGCTGCCCACACTGTATTCCACAGCACCTCCCCTCCTGCTGCTCTCCTAGTTATGTAACACAGCAGTCCGCCTGGCCCCCTCAGCATCCTCCTTATGTAACTTTCTCCTAGCTCTCATCTCCTCCTCAGACAGGGCCCTGGGTCTCTGGGACCCTCCTCCCCCCCACCCCAGGCTAGGCACGGCCAAATGCTCATTTGCATGACCAGAGTAAATTTGATCCTGGCAGCAGACAAGCAGTTAAGTCAGAAAGGCCAGGGCACCCTAGCAACTGTCTCAGCCCAGCCACCAGGGCTGCAACCAGCTCAGGGATTCACCCTGCATGTGAAAGGCAGTTCACAGAGCTCTGCTACAGAACACTGTGGGAGAGCAGTCAAGTGGGGGTTAGGGGTTAGGGGTTGCTGGCTGTAGGGCATACAGTACAGTGCCTGGACTGTGCCCTAGGAAACTTCCCTAGGGAAGAGGAGACATTTGTATGAGCATAAATGGGGGAATTCCTAGAGTCAAATATGCATGCCCAAGAAAAGAGGTTTGCACAAAAAGCACCAGGGAGGCCCCTAAGCTTTGGTTTGGAGCTGTTCTCTAAAAATCACCGTATGGATAAGTTCTGAAGGAGATCTCTCCCACAGGTGTTTCTTTTTTTCCCTTTTTTTTCCTTAGCTCCTGGCATTTGAGGAAAGCTCTGCCATAGTACTAGCTGGATACAAGATACAAGTTTAAAGAACAGTTGCCTTGAAGTCTAAATTCCAGTGATAACATCATACTAAAATATCAAAGTGTCCAGGTTTCAACAAAAGATTACAAAATATCCAAAAAAAACAAGAAGTGATGGCCCAGGCAAAGGAGAAAATTAAAGCATTAGAAACCATCAATGAGGTGGATCAGATCTGGGACATACCAGAAAAAAAGGGTCCCAAATATGCTCAAAGAGCTAAAGGAACACATGGATAAAGAACTAAAGAAAATCAGGAAAACAACAGATGAACACAAAGAGAGTATCAAGAGAGAAATGGAAATTAGGAAAAGCTAAAGAACATAGTAACAGAAATAAAAAATTCCCTAAAGGGGTTCAATAGCAGATTGGAGCTGGCAGAAAGAAGAATTAGTGAACCTGAAGTTAAAACAACTGAAATCAGCCAATCTGAGGAACAGAAAGAAGAGTGAAGAGGGGTGGATATGGCTCAAATGGTTGGGCATCTGTCTTCCATATGGAGGAACCTGAGTTCAATCCCCGGGACCTCCCGGTAAAAATAAAGAAAAATACAGAAGGCGTGTAGGTGCGCTGTCAGGCCCCGCCAAGCCATGCAGCAAGATGATGACATAAAAGGAGACTGACACAAGGGAAAGCCAAGACGAGATGTGCCAAAAAACCAGTAACTAAGGTGGCGCAGGGGGAAGGACGCCTCTCTCCCACATTGGAGGTCCCCAGGATCGAATCCCGGTGAAGACAAGAGGAGAAGAATGAGAAGAGAAGGCAGGAAACAGAGACAGAGAATTGCCCAGTGAATGGACAAAAAAACAGCAAAAAGGGAAGGGGGGGATAAAAATGGATAAAAGTAAATAAATGAATAAATCTTTTTAAAAAATTATTTAAAAAAAAAAAAGAATGAAGAAAAGCAAAGAACCTGAGGAACCTGTGGGACACCATCCTGCCTACCAATATATGCATTGTGGGAATCCCAGAAGGAGAAAAAAAGAAATGAGCAGAGAATATTCAAATAAATAATAGCTGAAAACATCCCAAATTTAACAAAAGACATGAAGACATACATCCAAGATGCCCAACGAACTCCAAACAGGATAAGCCCAGATAGAATCACACTGCCACACTGCTCATCTTAGAATCAAACTGTTAATGCCAAAGATAAACAGAGAATTCTAAAAGCTGCAAGAGAGAAGCAATGTGCCACATAGAAGGGATCCTCAATAAGAATAAGTGCCAATTTCTCATCAGAAACCATGGAGGCAAGACGGCAGCAGGATGATATATTTAAAGTGATGATAGGGAAGCGGCTGTGGCTCAATCAGTAGGGCTCCCGTTTACCATATGGGAGGCCCCGGGTTCGGTTCCCGGGGCCTCCTGGTGTAGGCAAACCCGCCCACACGGCGTGGTTAGCTGACCCAGCGAGCACAAGCAGCAAGGGGGGGATAAATGAATAAATAAATAAAATCTAAAGTGATGATAAAAAAAAAAAAGATAAAGTGATGAGAGCAACAAACTGCCAACCAAGAATTCTGTATCTGACAATACTGTCTTTCAAAAATGAGGGAGGGGGGAGCGGATGTGGCTTAGGCAGTTAAGCACCCACCTCTCACCTGGGAGGTCCTGGGTTCAGTTCCCAGTGCCTCCTGAAAAACAAACAAACAAAGAAACAAAAACAAACAAGCAAAACACTAGCTTCCCACTTACAAGGTCCCAGGTTCAAAGGGAAGGATTAAGACATTCCAAGACAAACAAAATCTGAGGGAATTCGTCACCACTAGACTGGCCCTACAAGAGATGCTAAAGAGCATTCTGGAGGTTGAAAGGGAAGGCCACTAGACAATAGGTCAAAGCCACATGAAGTAAAAAGGATCTTCGGTAAGGGTAACAACATGGGTAAATATAATGCCAGTGCTATTGTATTTTTGGTTTATAACTCCACTTTTTACTTCCTACAGGATCTGAAAGGCAAATGTATAAAATCTAACAATAAATCAGTGGTTTTAGACTCATAATACATAAAGGTGGGGGTACAGGAACATAGTTTGTGTATATCATTGAAGTTAAGTTAGTATCTAAGTAAATGAATGTTACGGATTTAGGAGAAATTTAAGCCCCATGGTAAATACAAAGAAAATATCAGAGAAAAGGCAAGCTCACAAAGACAGAAATCAGAGTACAGGTTGCTGGGGGTGGGGGTGGGCAGGGAGAATGAAGAGTTAATGCATAGTGGGTGTAGGGTTTCTATTTGGGGAGATGGGAAAGATTTAGTAATGGAAGGTGGTGAGGGGACCACAATATTGTGAATGTGATTAATCCCAGTGAATGGTATGCTTGGGAGTGGTTGAGATGGGAAAGTTTATCATGTATAAACATTTCCACAAATTAAAAAAAAAAAAAAAAAAGAAGAGCAACTAAAAAGACAATGACAAACACAATATATGTCCTAGATAGGATCTAGCAAGGGAGGCGAAAAGGTTCAAAGGGAACTTATTGAGATATATGAAAAAATTGGAATATACACTGTAAGCTTTATATCCATGTTAATTTTTTGAACTTAAAGTGGTTATTTAAGTGAATATCCTTGTTCTTAGGAACTGCACATGGCAGTATTAATGTTCAAGGATCATGACGGGGAAACGGATGTGGCTCAAGAGGTTTGGCGTCCATCTACCACATGGAGGGATCAGAGTTCGATCCCCGGGACCTCCTGGTAAAAAAAAAAAAAAAAGGATCATGATCATGATGGATACAACCTACATTCAAGGCTCAGAAAATGGACTGATAGGGAAGCGGCTGTGGCTCAATCAGTAGGGCTCCCGTTTACCATATGGGAGGCCCCGGGTTCGGTTCCCGGGGCCTCCTGGTGAAGGCAAGCCCGCCCACACGGCGTGGTTGGCTGACCCAGCGAGCACAAGCAGCAAGGGGGGGATAAATGAATAAATAAATAAAATCTTTTTTAAAAAGCCAAAAAATGAAAAAAAAAAGAAAATGGACTGATAGTTAGATAAATGATGGATAGAATGATATGACAAATGTGGCAACATGTTAAAATTGGTGAATCTGGGTATCTGGGGGTAGAGGAGTATGTTGGAATTCTCTGCATGGAGCATGTATTTTTTTATACGTTTTGTAAATTTGAAAGTATTTCAAAATAAAAAGTTAAAAAAAAAAAAAAAAGGCCCACATGGACTATGGAAGGGAAGAGGGAAGGCAAAATAGCAGACAGGAAAAAAGTGGGAGGGGGAGAGAGGAGGCAAGGCAGAGGAAAAGGCCAAGCTGGCTGAGAGCAGTGGGGCAGCAAGGCCCAGCAGCGGCCACCCTGCTTCCTGGCTCATCTGCCTGTGACCTCATGGGCAGGGGCGTGGGGATGGGGAGGCAGGGGGAGAAGGGGCATGCAAGACACTGGAGTCTTTGTTTATTTGATTAAAGGGGAAAAAAGGCGGCTTCAGGACCAGACAGCGGGGTAATGTGACCTTGCGGCGGGCTGGAGGCCTCACTGAGGACAGGGGAAACCCAGGACAATGGTAAAGGAGGGTGAGAGGATGCAGGGGTGGTGCTCTGGGCCAGGTCCACCATCGGACCTCTGGAGATCCCCCCCTCTGTGTGAGCTCCTGGAGGTGGTGAGGATCAGAGGCCCTGAAGCTGTCCTCCCTGCCCTGCTGCCCCCCAGCTGGCTCCTCAGCCTTATTCCCCAATTGATCAATTGATCATCCGGTTCCCTGAATCACCCAGAGCCACCCTGAACTCCTGGCAGGGCTGGGGGGCAGGTCAAGGGCGTGGGCCAAAGCAGCTGAGAATGTAGCTGCACAAACAGGCCTCTCTGAAGGTGACAGCCCGCCCTGAGCCCTCCCCAGCCTACTTAGCCCAGCACCAGCTGATTCTCAGAGCTGGGAAGGGGAGCGGCCCACGGAACAGCAGGGCAGAGAACAGGAGAGGCAAGGCCCCCTCCGGCCCACATCCACTCTAAGAGACACCCAAAGACCTGACAGACCCACAGCCAGGTGGACACGCACCTGCATATAAAGAGGCAAACACACACAACACATGCCTGACACACAGGCAGCAGACCTTAACATATAACATGCTGTGTCTCTCTCAAACACACATGCACATGTACAGGGCCCACTCAGAGAGGAAGCAGGTCTCCAGGACAGTGTAGTGGCCTGGGCCTGAAAAAACAAAATGTGGCTCTTCTCTTCCTCAAAGAGCCCTACACAGCAGAAATCAAGCGAAACCTGGGTCCACTCCTACGAGTCCTCATGATACTATAAATCTATCCTTTCCTGGGAGCACATCCTCTAGTCTCTCCCACTGAGGGCTGGAAGTGGTAAGAAGATACAGGAACTATCAGAACTCCACAGCCCCCTCCTCTACTGTCTTGGTTGCTTCTTTTCTTCCACCCACCAGAGAGAAGGGCAAAGGGTTAATGAGTAAAGCATCACAGTCTCCTCCAGGGCCAAAAGCCCCAGAGACTACAGGACTGGGCTCCAGTCTCTAAAATTGAGAGCGAAACAGAATGGTCTCCAGCAAGCCCAGACACAGACCCTTCCTCCCCACCCGTCCCCGCCTCTGTGACTCAGCCCCACTCTGTGAGGCTCCACATGACACGCAGAGGTTGGGCGGTGCCTGGTGTGGCCCAGCTGGCCAGAGGTGCTGTCCACGCCAGCCTCACCTCCCTCCTGACACCTGTGAAACTATGCCATGTGTCAACACCCAACCCAGGACTCCCAGCCAGAGATATGTGGTGCAAACAGCAAACTTTTCATCTGTACACATGGCATGTCAATGTCACAGAGAAGGAAACTTGTAGGCAATAAACCTTCCTCAGCTACAGTCAAAAAAGGAAAATGCAAGGGGAGGAGAACTGGGGCGTGGGCTGCAGGCCTCCTAGCATTGATTCCAGGATGGCGGACACAAGGGATGGCCCACCCAGGAAGGCCTGAGCTGGAGGGGAGGCCATGCCCTTGTCAGGGATGGAGGCCTCATCCACAGCCCTCTGCCCTTAGCCTGGTGGGGAGGGGGAGTGACAAGGGCCCTGCTCCCCAAAGACTATTTTCTAACTATAGCCTGGGAACCAGGCCCCAGGGCCTGGAAGGGGAAGACGGGAGCAGTGTTCTCTCAGCAGAGCCATAAATGCATCTCCTATCAACCAGGGGTTGGAAGGTGCCAAGACAAAATGAGTAAAATGTCCAACTGGTGGTAGCCCCTGGGTTTCAGCCTTAGACATACTCCTACAAGGAACCTACAGGCTGCATCCAGGGGCCTAGGACCAGGCCTTAGAGAGCTTTCTAGAGGTGATGTGCCCAAGCAGACCCTGGCTGGGAGGGAGGTGAGGCAGCAGTTAGCATCTCCCTACCTTGTTCCCCGGGGATCGCAGCAGAATAAAGCGGTGTTTCCGCTTGAGAAGGGCACGAAGGTCTTGGCACTTCTCGTAGCTGCCAAGCTCCACTGTCTCCACACACTTCTGCTCATCCTGGGGAGGGAAGCAGAGGGACATAAGCTAGTGAGAGTCAGACACACCCAGACCATCAGCCACCCAGGCCATGCCCTAGGCCCTGATCCCACTCAGCCAAGGGCATCACTAAGTCAGAGTGAGGACCTCAGGCTGCTCAGCAGTCACCAAGATGCAATGTTCAGACCTTGGTGTATAGCTGGTGCTCAGAACTTGCTGGTTGGAGGGATTCTCTCGAGGCTCACCATCCAGCTGAGAAATAGGGCACACACCCTGGAGTTGGGTGGCAGGGCTGAGTCAAATGTGCCCAAGGCCAAAGGAAGAAAGAAGGGAATGCTGGAGAGGCTCAGAAAAAGGGGGTTGGGTGTCCATGCAGACCTAGAGGCCAGGCTGAGATTTGTAGAAGAGGTAGCCTGGAATGGAGAGCAGGATGAAGTGGGGTGGGGGGGAGGAAAAGGTTTTCCTGGCAAAGCCACAGAGAGAAGCATGAACAAGACATGTTTTAGGGTTGCATGCCGTGCCTTCATAGGTGGTCCTGAGTTGGCTCCCCCTCTTGGCATCTTCCTCTCCTGACCCCTGGCATGAGAGTGGACCCTCAATCCAGCCTGCAGGTCAAGTACAATGGAGAGGGCAAGAGCACCGTGGCTTGGCATCCTGTAGCCTCATCATTAAAAGGCCCACTGGTCAGGACAGTGGCCACCTCTTCTAGACCATCCCTGGACACTGGCCAGGCTGCCTTCCTGCCCTGAAGCCTCACACTTTAGGGTTTTCTCCACAGGCTCTATCTACCAGGAGCCTTTCCAACAAGCCTCCTGAGACAAGCTCCTCTCTCAATGTCAGTCAGCTAGCTCCCCTTCCAGGGGAGACCAAGTTGAACAACTTCCTGGGTACTGCACACTCTACCTGGAGGGTCCAGGGAAGCAGAAGAGGGCCCTCCCCAGGGTTACCCCGCCCAGAAAACGGGCAGACAAGTTAAGGAAGCTCTTGCTATTAGACATCATGCAGAGAGCCAGCAAGAGCATCCACCCAGGGACTACTTAGGTGTTCTGCAGTTTTTGGCAGAATCCCTGGGAGGCAGAGACTTGATTGTTTGCAAAGAAAATGCTTCAATTTCCCTCCCTGTTAATCTGCACATACTAAGAGACCCTGACATTCAGCAAGCACTTTTGCATCCCTGATTCTCCAGAGCCTGACAACCACCCTGAAGGCCTAGTGCCTCCATATTTACCTCAGTTTATAGATGAAGAGAAAGAGGCTTGGAGAAGTGATGTGTCCTAGGGGTAGAGACCCATATATAAAGGGCAGGACCAGACTCAAACTCACAACTCAGACTCCTAGGCCAGGACTCTCTCCATCACACCACATCCCCTCAGCTAGAGTCAGCAGGCTTGACAGGTGCCTTATCAATAGGTTGCCCGACAACAGTGATCCCCCAAGCAGCCTCCAGGTGTGGCACCTGGGCCAGCAGCATCTGCATCACTGAGAACTGGTTAAAAATGTAAATTCTTAAATCTCATCCCTCCTGAATCATAAACTTGGGGGAATGCACCTGGCAGTCTGAGTTTTAACAGGCCTTCCAGGTGATTCTGATGTGTGCTAAAGTTTAAAAACCACTGCTCTACATCAGTGGTTTTAAAAACCCAAATGCCCAGGCAATATGCCAGACCAATTGCTTCAGGATCGCTGGGGTAGAGCCCAGACACCAGTATTCTGGAAAAGTTCCCCAGATGATTGTGGAAAGTGGATAACCACTGACCTACTCTCTCTTCAGTGCCTCAGAAAAAAGTGCACAGATGGCCAGGTGGACCCGGATCGCTCCTGCCCAGATTCAATCATGTGTCTTTTCCCATTTTTGTCTCCACACCTCTGTTTCCAACCTCTTCCACGCCCCTCCTTTGAACACAGGGGTCAGTGAATTCCACCTGCTCCAGGAAGCTTCCGTGCTCCCCAATTCATGGGCCCATGAGCCTTGGTGCTCTCTGAAGTCCCCCGTCATTTACTGCTGAGAGCACACAAACATCTACAAAGCACCCACCAGGGGCAGGCACCATTCTAGGTGTCAAGGACACAGAGCCCTGCCTGGGGAAGCATAGTCCTAACTCCTTGCTTGGCCTTCTCTCATACCCCTATGCCATGTGTCTGCTCTCCTCCCTCTTTTCCCCACAGTACCCTATACAAGTCAGCACTGAAGAGGGGCATACCTTGGACCAGTTTACTGGAATGAATGCCTGCCCAGAGTGAGACCCCAGGAAGCCCTCCCTACCCAGGCACCCAAATGAAGGAAGCTACCTAGGGAAGGATCCTCTGTTCAGAGAGAGCAGCTCACTTGCCCCATGACCACAGGCTCTCCCAACTGGACAGCCACTGGCCCAAACACAACCCTTCTCTGCCTGGGACCAAAACATCAGTCTGTCCCCACAACCAGCTGCCAGCTCTCTGCAGCTGCCTGTCCTGGGTCTCCTGTCTACCCAAAACGCTAAATCATCCTGGCCCTTGTGCAACTCAGAAAGACAGATAAACCAGCAGGCACTGGGCGGGTGCAGCATCTTTGGAATGTCAGCCTCTCTGACAGCAAAGAAAAAGCCAAGAGCTATTCACACTCGCCTAGCTCCTTACATCAGAAAGAGGAATTGAGCTAATAAACATTTCTCAATTCCTAAACTTGGGCCAAGCTCCCCCAGTCCCAAGTGCTAAGTTCTTGAAATTGCATTTAGGTTTTTAATAGTGATCCTTTACTGAAAAGCGTGATTTAGATTTTTTGTGTTTGGAGAATGTGAGAGCCTTTCTGCTCCCCAGCCATGTCCAGATGTGGAGAGGTGGCCCAGGACAAGTCTGGCAGCATCTGATGGGCCAACAGCTGGAGGCCTGTCCCACACTCTTGCAGCAGCTGGGACTGGAGGAAGATGCAACAACCCCCTTCATTTATAAAAATATCCCCCTGCTGCCACGTTCCCAATTGTGGCACATCCTAATTTGGTGACAGCAGCAGTAGAAAGCATCTGAGAACTGTGCTTGCACACCCTCATCCCCTTGCCCTCCCCGCTAGCTGCTGCTCTGACACCCTACTCCACGAGCCTTCTCAAAGGTAGCTCCTTCACACACTTACTTACTGGGCTGCCCAACCTTTCTTGGCCTGGGATGATTATGAACTTGCCAAGGTACCATGAAGCACCGTGAGAGAGGCTGATGAGAAAAAGAGACAGGCTCCTTTTTCTTCTGCCAGTTCTCTTCCAACATTTCATCTGCCAAAGGCATACAGTGATACCGCATTTTCAGTAGATGGGCCCTGTGATAGCCTCAACCCCAGAACACAAACAGCATCTACGTAAAAGCTACCAGAATAGTCACGAATGCCCATAGTGAATCATGTACTTTTCTCCTTAGGTCCTCACACAGAGTTTTATTTAATGTCCTTGGTTGTACAAGCTCCAAAGCCTGCTGAAAACTAGAAGGAGCACAAGAGTCTGAAAGGGAGAAGATGCGAGGACTGTTAGAGGCACAAGGACAGCAGAGGTGGCAACTGGAAGCGTGACATAAAAAGAGAAAGCAAAGCTGAAAAGGACGGGCAGGCAATACGGAACAGTCTGATGAGTGACCCCTGAGCCACCAAGGAAAAGCCCAACTTAGGCCAGTACCTTCTGTTGCAGAAGCCAGAAAATAATTGACATATTTCAGAGGATTTATACCAAAAATAAGTTCTGGACTTGACTTGCTGGTGTCTCTCTGTGGAAACAACATTGGATTTGGTTCTAGACCTGGCTCTTCCATTCACTGTGAGGTGCTGAATGATCATTTCACCACCCTGAGTCTCAGTGTCCTCTTTTGGAATATGTACCATAATACTCACTCTCATGGGACTATTTTGAGCATCACATGAGAAGTATGTAAGAGCTCCAAGCAAGTATGAGTGCGAATAATGATTATTTCTACTACCAAGCGTCAGTTTTCTGAAACATTCATCTACATGGATCCTTGCCAGGGAGTTATAGTATGTGGGTATACAGGTGAGACCACTCATCCAGGAGTTTTAGATTTGCCCCCAAAGTTATCGCCTCCACACGGCAAACAGAGTCCCAGAGAAGGTTAGGTACTTACCCAAGTTTCCAAAACATGTCAAAGGTGGAGCAGATCTTCCAGCCTCAGTTCTGGGATTCTCCTCCTGGTCTGGGCTACCCCCACTTTCTCTCCTGTCCTGGAACCTCCAACCTCAGGCCCAGACAGGTCCTTACCTCATTCTCGTAGACTAGCAGCTGGGCCTGGCAAAGGAGCAGGTAGCGGTCTTTCCAGAAACCCAGGAGGCCCCCACTGCTCTTCTTGATCCAGCCAGCCTTGTCTGCCACCCGTGTGGCCCGTGGCTTCTCGCCCCCCTCCTTCACACCCTGCAAGATAGCACGAGGACATGCCATGAGGGCTACAGCCACAGGGCCACAAGGTCCACAGGCCATGCAGGAGACGTGTTCCTGTGTGGGGTGCCCACTTACAGGTTCCCGTTTGAACTTCCCCACAACCCCCAAGGCAGAAATTCCTAATCTAATATCAGTAACAAATAACAGTGATAATAGCAGCAACAGCAGCAATAGTAATGGCATCGGCCACCACATTCAGATTTACACCCATTGTATATTTAACCTACACAACCGCCTCCAAGGCAGCACAATCCCATCCACAGATGTCACAGCAAACTTAGGCTCAGAGGGGACAGGTGAGTTGCCCAAAGCCACCAAGCTGGTGGGACAGAGCCGGAATTCAAACCAGGCCTCTGTAATCCCACATTCTTCCCACTCCACTGTTTTGCCTCCCGATGTCAAATCACGCATTCATTCAACCAGTCAACAAACATTGTACTGAGCACCTACAATGTCATGGGTGCTGGGCTAGGCAAAGGTGAATAAAAATAACAGTCTCTGCCCTCAGAGCTCACAATGGGTGGGTAAGTGGGGGGAGCTAAGCAGACCTAAACACATTAACAAGTGAGAAATGCTATGAAGGAACAAATGGGGGCAGTGAGAGGACAGTGGGGGACTTGGTTCAGATTGGGTGGTCCAGGGAGGCCTCCCAGAGGAGGTGACTTAAACAGGGATCAGAAGGATAGGAGGAATCTGGCAGGCAGAATGGTAACATGCCCCTCTACCCAGGCCTTTTATTTTTATTTTTTTATCTTTTTGGAGGTACTGGGGCAGGGGATTGAACCTGGGACCTTGTATGTGGGAAGCTGGTGCTCAACCACTAAGCCCCATCGGCTCCCCAAAGTTTTTATTTTTATTTTTTTATTTTTTTAGTAGGTACCAGGGATTGAACCCAGAACCTCATACAGGGGAAGCAGGAGCTCAACCACTGAGCTACATCTGCTCCCCTCCAGCCCTTTTAGAGACTCCACTCTGCAGTCCCTGCTTCCTTTCCCAAAAGCAGGAGGTTCCTCTGCCCTTATTCCCCACCAAGGTGACCACCCCATCTGGTGAGGGCCCAAGGACTCTGAGCCTTTGAGCATAGGCTGGTACAGGAGTTAAGCTGAGGCCCTTCTTCCAGACATAGAAAGTCATCCAGGAGACTTGAGGCTGTGCCTCCTCGATGACCTGCCTGGGTGGCTTGGTGCCAGGTACATGCTTGATGAGGTCGGATTCATCTCCCAGTCCTTAGCACCCAGCACTGTTCTTTAACACATAATGAGTGCTCAAGAAATATCTGTGAAATGAAAATAAAAATACACCCAATTTGCTAACCACTTTGCTTCACTGGTACCCAGAGTGGTGAGTATGGAGGGGAGGGCAGAGAGGGGAGCAAGAGGGTGTCAGAATCTAGAGGAAATTAGCACTGACTAATTCTGAATACTTCATAATTTACATAAAACTCAAAAAAGGTACCCTGGTTAAAAAAAAGCACACCTCTTCTCAGGGATACCCTGTGGCCACAGCTGCCTTTGGAAGGGCAAGCACAGGTGGACAGGTGTGGTAAGCTGTGAGCAGCTGGGCAGGGCATGGCCTCTGCTCTCAATCATGGCAGCGGAGCCTAGCCTGGTTCTCACTGTGGCCCCGTGCCCTGACTGAACTGCAGGCTCTAGTGGCTGGGAGTCTGGGCTTTGAAGCCCAAGCCATGCAGATCAGAGGCAAGTTATTTAACCTCTCTAAGCCTCAGGATCCTCATCTATGAACTGGAGATATCAACAGTGGACATTGCAAGGATTAACTCCCTGAGGGCAAAGGTTTTTGTTTTTTTTTAATTGTTGTATCTCCAGAGCCTAGAACAGTACTTGGCACCCAGTTGGTGCTCAATAAATATTTGCCGCTGAATAAAGATAAGGATATAAAGCAGGGCCTGGAATACCCTAAATCTAGTCAATGGCAGCAATCATTACTGCTGCTGTCACTGCCATCCCTCTGGCCCACAGGGATCTTTTTCCTGGGCTTGTTCAGAATTCAAGACAAGGCCCTTCATGGCTATAGATGCTGGGTCCCAGTGCTCCTTGAGCTCCAGATGTGGAGAGCCCTCTCAGGGTTTCTCCCTAACTTGTAGATGGAAAGAGAAATGGGGAAGTGGGATGGTCCCAAATGGCCTTCCCGTATGGAGGAATGAGGAAGTGCTGAGGCCTAGAGGCCAGTTATGAGCCACCCTGTCCAGGGGGAAGAGGGGAGGGACCTCAAAGACCTTTGACCAGAAGGGGGAAGCTCTCACATCCTGGCACCCAAGTGCCCCCTCCTTATGTCACTATCCCCATGGGCTGTGTGACCCTCAGGGGACCAACCCCCTCTGGCGACCCTTTGTAGGCTATCAGGGGCCTGGAAACTCACAGGCCCAGGGCTGGAGAGGAACAACTGGGAAATGGGAAACCCCACCCCCACACTGCACACACTTGCACTCCTCCTATCAGCAAAACTGGCTATAACACTATGGGCCACCTCCTATGCCTGCCTGGCCTGGGTGGGCAGATGATTTCCCTTAAACAAGGCAGTGGGGATATGAAGCTGCTGCCAGGATCTCCCACCTCTGAGCTCCAGGCTCACCTCCTTCATTTCAGGGGGTCTACCTTACCAGTCCATGGGATCTCACACCCCCTTTTCAAACTCCCTCCACTTGTGACCTCACCCACTGCCTGCTACGTGCTAGGTGAAAACTCCCTATCAGTGGGCAGCCCAGAAGGCAAGCCTGGAACCTTGTGCCTCAACCACCTCCCTCTCAGGCCTGCAGAGCAGAGCCCAATGAACACCATGACTGGATTAGCTGGAGAGGCCCAGGGCCTTCAGGGATGTATGGGACCATGGTGGGACTGAGGCGGGAAGGCATGTAAGGATGGGCAAGGGGGCAAGTGAGGAGCTGGAGGTGCCATGATCCAAAGCCCAGGCATGGGTTCCCCTGTCAGGAGTCACCCATGGCAGCAGCCACCCTGTGGGAGGCCTGGCTGGAAGCCAGGGTCCTGCTTGTCTGCCATTCTCTACTCAGCCCCTTTCCCTGCCCCTCAGACCTCCTCCCACCAGGGGACCTGGCTATGCCCCAGTAGGTTTTAATAAGTAGGCCCTCCCCTTGGCAGGACTCACAGGAGAGGTTTTGTCCTACTCAGCCCAGTTTCTCGGCCTCCTCTCCTCTTATTGACCAGCTGACCACTGTTCTTCCTGTTTTACCCTCTGTCATCTCCTCCACCCTCACCCACGCCCTCCCCTGCCCACTGTGAGGAGCTCCTGAGGCACCGCTGGGGCAACAGCTTGGCTTCCCTTTGCTGAGGTACGAGGGTCTCTGGGTCATTCATTTGAAAAAAAAAAGAAAAGAAAAAGAAATCAGGCTACCCTGACCCTGTGTACAGAAGGGAGCAGGTAAAAAGCCACAACACAAGAGACAGGCCAGCAGAAGAAACCTTGTTGGCCAATGGACACCTAAATCACAGGAAGCTTCTGATGATTTTTCCCTTTGATTAAATCCAGTGAGGCTCTGACCAAACTCTACTAAGAATCCACCATGTCAGAGCCCTGTGATGGGACCAGAAGGAATAGACACAGGCTCTGCCCAGATGCAATCTCCAGGCAGATGAGGAAGACAGCTCCCATCCTAGGGAAACTTCTAGTCTGTTGGGGGCAACATAGATACTGTCCAAGGGAAGTCCCTAGTCTGGAGGGGTAGGTGGGCATTCCCTGTTTGAGAAGGCCCCAGTCTGTTGCTTAGCTCTCTGGTAGGGTAAGGGCTTGGGATTCGTTTGGAAAAGTAGGGTTTGGGTAGGGCTGTGAGTAGAAGAAGAGATGTGCCTTGGCCCAGGGGAGAAGGAAAGGTACAATGGGTGTCAAAGAGCCTACTTTCTCAACCCCTTCACTATAGAATGAGAAAGCCAGGCCCAGAGAGGGTACCCATACCCTAAGGTCACAAAATGAGTGGTGGGACAGGAAACTCTATGACTCTCTAGGTGGGCAACGGCAAGTGGGCAGCCTGTAGCCTTCCGAGGTAGAGTCAGAGAAAACCAAGACTGTGGGAGGACAGGGGGCCAGAACTCCAGTGCAGAGACAGGAAAGCCTAGAGCCAGGATTTTCAACATTATTCCAGTTGCAGCCACAATACCCTACGTTGATATTTGTAATTTTCAAAGTTTTTGCATATATATTGTCACATTTCTGAATCACCGATCCCACCTCATTTTACAGATGGGGAAACCAAGGCCCTGAGAATACAAGTGTGCAGATGCCCACACCAGCACTTCTTCACCAAACTTCAGCCTGACAGGGGGGACGACAGGGGGGACTACCGGTTCATTGAACAGAAAAGGTCAACTGAGCCTGGTTGCATCAGGCTGGCTGAAACGGAAAAGAAGCTCAAAGCTAGGGAGAGGGTTGCAAACAGCCATGTGTGAGTGAGGTAAGGATGCTGTCCTGGGGCTGGGGTCATGGGGCAGAGCAGGTGACTATGATCTAAGAAGTGTTTCAGAGAAACAAAGATGGGCAATAAGGTCTAGACCTAGAGAAACAAGGGGAAGCTTCCGGGAGAAGTGGCAAGAAAGGAGGAGTTAGGAATGCTAACAGGGAGAAAGAGGAAAAGGGGCCCTGTTTCTGTGGATGAGGCTGGGGTGGTTGGAGATGAGCAACACTGCATATGGTCCAGCAATGCTGAGAGTCTTTGGCATCTGGGAGTCAATAAATGGCAATATTAGAGATTCAGGACCAGAAGGAGTGAGCAGCACTGGGCTGACAATGAAAAAAACCATCGACCCAGGAAGCCCCAGGAGAACTTCCCTTAATTGGGGGCCAGAGCAGATCCAGACCAGGAGATGGAGTAATCCTGACCCACATCCTCTGGGAGCAGGGGAGGGGCCTCAGCCAGAGCCCAGCCCTAGCAGCAGGGGCCCAGGGTAGGTGGGGGAGGGCAGCTTCACCCCTGTGGGGAAGAAACCACAGCAAATCATAGTGGCCTGACTTTGTCCCCTACTTCCACCCACTGAGAGAAGGGGCCACAATCATACTGTCAGGACCCAGGGAGGAGGCTAGGCCCTATGTTTTATAGAAGAGGAAATGCAGGCGGAGAGGGGAAGTGACTTATCTACCATCCCACAGAAATGCAAAGCCTGCTATGGAGGAAACCCTGACATCCAGTCTGGCTGCCCCAGGGCAGTGGCCCTCAGAAGTAGGAAGGTGGGCACTGATGGGGTCACTGGCAGCCTCCCTCAACCACTCAGGGTCCCCCAGCTGGCCAGTGTTGCCCCATGAGTGAAGGCTTCACCTTTCCTTCCCTCCCATACATCCCCTTTTCTTGGGTTGGGAGGGGCAGAAGCTGGAACCCCCAAAGGGTACAAGAAGCAAAATCAGCACCATCCCCCAGACCCAGTAGGCCCCTTCTTCTGATTAATACTATAAGCATATTTTAAGGGCTTCCTTGGTGCCAGACCCTTGGATGATGTGGCTGCTGGGAGAACTGGGTTTGCAAGCAGAAGGCAGGGGTCACAAAGCTCCTGATCCCACCCCAGACCAAGAGTGCCCTGAGGGGAAGAGGGAGACTCATGGGGGCATTGCTGGTCCAGCTGCCCAGCTCCTCCTGGGAGTTCTCCAGGGATGTGGGGAAGGCAGGGGCCAGGATCTGCCACTGTACAGGCCTGACTCTGCCTCTAGATCAGGGGTTCTTAACCTTTTTTGTTCCATGGACCCCTTTGCCAGTCAGGTGAAAACCACGGACCCCTTACTAAGTCCACACTATACTGTGTATTATTTAATAAATATATCACACCTGCACCAACACGTCCCCACAAGAATAATGCTTTTTTGAATTTCAATTCAAGCTCAGGGAACCCTTGTTAAGAACCCCTGCTCTGGAGCGCCTCAGACGATGCAGGGCAGGGGGCGAAGGCAGGGGGAAAGGGGGACTCACACAGACCACAAGGATTTACACAGGGGAGAAAAAAATGCAACTTCTCCAGCTTCCTGCCACAGCCTCAGATTCCTTGACACAAGAATCCAAGAACCCAGAGCCCCCCCCCCCCCCCCGCCCACACACACACACACACACACACACACAGCCTGCCCCTCGGGATTCGACCTGGCCGGCACGGGGGTCAACGGTAACGTGGGTTCGAGTGCAGCTGCCAGACCCCTTATAGCTAGTACCAAACCCGCCGGAGCTTCACTGTCCCCGGTAGTCCAATGCGGACAATAACCACCACGACCCCCAACGGTTAGTGAGAAAAGTCAGAGATAATGAAGGAGGACGCGGGCTCCGAAATGTCCGGCGCGGACCGCTACCGCCGCGGCTGCCCCACCTGCTCTGCCTGGGGTGGGGTGGGGGGTCCCTAGACCAGCGGGAATGTAGCGGACAGGGCCGAGGGCCTGAGCCCCGAACCCCAACCGCCGGGAGGGGCTCGAAGACCCCAGCGCAGCTGGCGCCCGCCGGCCCGTCCCTCACCTCCTCCTCCATGGCGAGTCCGCTGAGGTCCCGCCGCTCACTCCCGGCGCCGCGCGGGCGCCGCCACCTCCATCCACGGCCGGCGGGCGGCGGCTCTCGGCGTTCTGTCCCGCCGGCCACCCGGGGCCCAAGAAACTTCAGGGGGACGGGGCCGGCGGCGGGGAGAGGCTTCCGGGGGCCGGGGGGCGGGGCCGGGGGGGGGAGCGGCGGACTCGGGAGGCCCGGGTCTGGGGCGGGAAGCGGGGGGCGGGAAGCGGGGGGCGGGGCCTGGGGGCGGGCATAGGGGTGGGGACGCGACCCCTCCGGAGCCCGAGGGGCCGGGCCAGGGCGGGGACGTGCGTGTAGAACCCACGGAGGAAGCGGGACTGGGAGTGGGTAAAGGGTGGGGTGGCTGGGGCGGGAGGAGGGTCTTCCGGCCCCGAGGCGGAGGCGAGGGAAGCGGGCGTGGCCCGAGGGCGAGGCCGGGGCGGGGCGGGGCAGGCGCTGGAGTCTGGTCCCCGCAAGGGCTTCTGACTGGAGTGGGCTGGGGCTGCAGGGCGGGGTGGCCCAGAGATGAGAGCGCCAGTAGGCTCCTCCTCTTTCCTCCCCAACGACCTGGTACACTTTACCCTCGTATTCTTTTCCCTGGAACCTCCTGGTAGGGACAGACCTGGAGCTCGGGTACGGGTCAAGGAGGGTCATGTAACAGGAAGACTTGGGGCTGGAAATCTGGACTCTTGGCTCCCTTTGGGGGTACTGGCACTCAGAAGTTTCCAGACTCAATCTTTTTTTTTTTTTTTTTTTTCTTTTTTAAACTTTTTATTGTAGTAATGTATATACAACTCAAAGTTATGCATTTTAACCAATTTCAAGTGGAAATCTTAATGATATTAATTATATTCAAAATACTGTACTACCATCACTACCATTCATTACTCAAAAGTTTCATCATCTTATACAGAAAGCATGCCATCGTTAAGCAATAAGTGTGCATTGCCCTCACTCTCTGACCTCTGGTAACTGGTGAACTACCTTCTCTATCTTTGAATTTGCTAATTTTTGGTATCCAGACTCAATCTTCTCCTTCCCTAGTTGTGTTAGCAGAATGTTCAAGGTTCTTGGCTATGTTGCATAAAGGAATTTAAGGGAGTAGAGTTTATTAAGAAACAAGACAAGAGATAGTATACAACTCCAGACACAGATGCAGGCGTGCTACATTGGGCCGGTTAGGCCTTTTTAAGACCTTTCCTAATGTTGGGGAGGGGCCCCGGTTTGCTGTTCTGATTGGTTGCCTTAGGATCCTCACCTGTTAGCTCTCAGGGGCCCAATGGGGACAGGGACTCCTGTTTGGAGTTATCTGGGGCTTTGTTATTAGTCTTGGCCTTCCCTCAAGGGGTTTCCGGGCCGGGTCTCAGGGCCTTGTTCTCTGCCAGGTCCCAGCTATGACTCAGTCTTCCCTCATTCCCTATACTAACCTGCCTCAGTTGGGCACGGCTCAGAGCTTTCCCCCTCTCTGGTTCCCAAATCTGGAGGCCACCACCCACGCAGTGGTGATCTTGCAGGCTTTATAACCCTGCTGGGGAGTGAGGTGTGGGGTGGGGCACTTTTCCTCCAGAGAAGGAGATGGATCAGTGTAGAGAATGGTTTAGGTATACCAAGCCATCATTTTAGGCTTAGAGAAACAGAGGCCCAGAGAGACAAAGTATCTGGCACATCCCAACCTGCCACACACACAGAGCTCTGGCTCTCTGGGTTCAACCTGTCCATGCCTCAGCAGGGAGAATTAAGTACATGTGGGATCAATGGTGATTTTTGCTTTGGCTCTGACTGCCATAGCAGCAGCTGCACCAGTTGATGGAGGTCCCCTTTCAGCACTTCAGCCAGAGTTCAGAGTCCCAGGTCACTCCGACCCCTACATGGAAAAGGGCCACAGGGGAAGGAGATAGGGGTGCACTTTTTCCTCAGGCCTGGGCCTGTGTTCCCTCATCTACAGAGGTGAAGAAAATCCAGACGGGGATCTCAGAAAGTATATGTGGCAACCTCTGGCAGCCACCACATGGTTTTTGTTTTTAGGAGGTACCAGGGATTGAACCCGGTACCTCATACATAGGAAGCAGGTGCTCAACCACTGAGCTACACCTGCTCTACAACCACCACATGGTTTTATTCTCTCAATCTGCCAAGCTGTGCAGTTGTTGCCCCCATGCCTGAGGACTCAGAGGGTACTGTATCTGGAAACTCAGGTGTTGCCTGCAAGAGACCAAGGACCGTGGGGAATTCGTGTAGGGGGTTGGTAAGGTCATTTTTTTAAATAGTTTTTTTTTTGAAGATTTATTTTATTTATTTATTTCTCTCTCCCACCTACCCCCACCCCCGTTGTTTTGCACACTCTCTGTCTACTCTCTGTGTCTGTTCATTGTGTGCTTGTCTTCTTTTTTAGGAGGCACCAGGAACTGAACATGGGATTTGAAGAGGTCATTTTTTTAAATCCAGCCAGTCCTGTCACTTTTGGAAACCTCTGATAAATATCCTGGCCTCAGTTTCCCCATCCAGCCCATGCTTGCCATCTAGTTGTTGCCTCCATGCTATAGGCATTCATTCAACACAAATATTTTCTTTGCTTGTCTGTCTGTCAGGCCCCATACTAATGGCTGGGAGATGTGGCAAGGCCCAGGGTCCCTGTCCTCTATTGGGAGAGAGGGGCATGTAAACAGAGGAGACTACATGTGTTATGTGGGAGGATAAATGTCCAGAGGAAGGGAACCCAAACCTGGACAGAATGCAGGACAGGCATTCTAGGCAGAGAGGACAGTGTGAGCAATGACATGGAGGCATGAACAACATAGTGTGTGTTTGTGTGTGTGTAGTACGGCTAGGCTGGAGAGACAGGGCTCAGCCAGAGAGGGCCTTGTAGGCTGTGTTGAGGACACTGTACTTCATCCTCAGGGCAATAGGGAGCCATTGAAGGTTTTTGGCATGGAAGTGATGGGGTCTGTTTTGCATGTACATCATTTAGTCAATCAACAAAGTTTATTGCTTGCCTCTTAAAGTGGGGTGCTGGGAAGCGGCTGTGGCTCGATCAGTGGGGCTCCCGTTTACCATATGGGAGGCCCCGGGTTCGGTTCCCGGGGCCTCCTGGTGAAGGCAGGCCCGCCCGCGCGGTGTGGTTGGCTGACCCTGCGAGCGCGGGCAGCAAGGGGGGGATAAATGAATAAATAAATAAAATCTTAAAAATAAATAAATAAATAAAGTGGGGTGCTTCTGTTACTTCATCCACAAATTTCTCTATTCACTCAAAAGGATTTAGAGACCCGCTGTTCTCTGCTTATTGTACTAAACTCTTCACATGTGTCTCATTTAATCCTCACAAAAATAGGTACCCATCTATGAAATAGAACTATTGTCCTCATTTTACAGATCAAGAATCCCAGGACCTCTGCACAAGCCAATATACATATAATGCTGCAACTTCTGCTGTTTGGGGAGGCAAATTTGAGACTTACTCTCCTTGACCTCTGCCAGATTAATAAAGCTCTTTCCCTTGTGTAATCAAAAAAAAAAAAAAAAAAAAAGGAATCACAGGCTCAGAGAAGTTAAATGACCTGTTTAAGGTCACTTGGGCAGTATTTGGGACCATGCCATATATGACCCAGGCCCTGCTTTGAAGAGCTAATCAACCAGTATGAAGGTAGACAAGTCCTGAGCAGGGTTGTGTTGAAGGAGCACAAAGTATGTAGTAAGAGCTGGTTCCCAGAGGAGGGGCTGGAGTAATTCAGCTATATTCTAGCAGGGTTAGCTGGATTGGGGGAGTGAGGGAGAAGGGAGTTGAAGAAGATGGAACATCATGCACAAAAGTGACAACTTGTAGAACATCCTGACTTGCTAGTGTAACTGTAGGAAGGTTTTGTGTGGTCAGAATGTATTGGGGAGAGTGAGGAGAGATGTTGATAAGGAAGCAGCAGGATAGAGCACAAAGAGTGCTGACCTAAAGAATTTTGAAATTCTTCCTGCAAGGAGCAGGGGGCCACTGAAGGGTGAAAGTAGTGTGTGACATGATCTGATTTTCATTTTAAAAGCTCATTTTCATGGCTGCTGGGTGGAGAATGGAGTGGCAAGTGAGACAGGGCGGCCCACTGGGTAACAAGAGATGGTTACAGAAATCCAGTAGAAGGTGATGGAAACTGAACCAGAACAGTGATTGTGAAGATGGGAAGGACAGATTAAAGAGACAGTAAAGAGATAGAGGCACCAGGACTTGGAGAGAATGGTTTTATTATTCATTGATTCATTCATTCAATAAGTATCTGTTGGGAGTCTACCATGTATCAGGCACTGTTCTAAACACAAGGACAAAGCCTTGAACATGACAGGATGGCCTTGCCCTCATGAAGTTAGAGGAGAGAGAGGATAGGCAAGTAAAACAAATGAGCATGATAAGAACAGAATGTGATAACTTTTATAAAAGAAATAAACAGGGTAATTAAATAGTAATGGAGGGAGTGCATTTTAGATAATTGTGTGTAGCAAGAGGAAGCCTTTCTGAAGAGGGGATATTTCAGCTGAGACCTGAAAGATGAGAAAGAGGTGGGGTGGAGGAGGGAGGGCATTTCATGCAAAGGGAAGAAGAGGTACAAAGACCCAGGCACAGGAAAAGACTTGGGGTGTTCAAGGAACACCAAGGAGTCCCGTGTTACAGGAGCATAGTTAGTGAGGGACAAAGTGGTAGACTTCAGGTCACAGTGGAAGGAGGGAGAAGTTGGCCTCAGGCCATGGTAAGGACTGTGGATTTTATTCTAAGAGGTATAGCATAGGAAGCCTTTTAGGGCTTTTAACTAGAGCAGTGGCAAAATCTGATTCATATTTTTTAAAAGAATCCATTTGCTGCTGTTTGGAGGATGGATTACAGAGGGGCCAGAGTGGAAGACGGAAATCAGGGAAGATTAGGAGATTACCGCTGTAATCCAGGGGAGATGATGGTCTGCTAGCTCTAGGGTATAGGTGGGGACAGAGGAAAGTGAATGGATTCAAAATACATTTTAGAGGCAGGTACAAGCTTCAGTGGTGTATTGGATGTGCTAGGTAAAGAAGGAATCAGGGACATGGTGTAAGTTTTTAAATTGAGTCAAAAATGGTGACGCCATTTACTGAAATGAAGAAGACAGGAGAAAAACCGCTGTAAATGGTACTGGGGAAGGAGATTGAAAACACTGGACCCTCCCAGATTGAGAGATCTGGTTGAGGAGGACGGGTTAGCAAGGGAGACCAGCAAGGAACAGCCGGTAGCTAGGGAGAAACTAGGACAGTGTGATGTCCTGGGAGTTGAGAAGAGAGGGTCTCAGGAAGAGGTCAGCTGTGTGGAATATGTAAGGCTGAGCGGTCTAATAAAATGAGTGTCCACTGCCCGATGCCATAGTGGTGATGATGAAGCAATGAGGGGTGAGGTCGTGCCCTGGAAGCTGGAGGACCTCGCAACACCCTTTTCCTTTTTAGTGCTTCTACAAGGCTGCCCTTGTAAGCTTCAGGGCAAAGTGGAGGGCAAAAACTCTTAGAGAGAAAGGACCCCTCAAGGTGAAGGGGCAGGGTCTCTTTTGAGTGTAAAATGAGATGAAGTCGTAAATGCATTTTGTAAACTTCCCAGCCCTGTGCTCAAGTCCTTATTGTTATTGTTAATGAGCCAAGCCAGAAACTGGACTGAGACCTCCTAGTGAGAGGAAAGAGAGCAGAAAAGACATCTGGAAGGAGTTTCCAAGGAAGAAATTTCATAATATAGAAAACCCGTTCCTCCAGAGAGGTTCTGTCAAAACCAGGCCTCGGTTAGGGGAAGAGATGGAGGAGCAGTGTAGCACTTCACTGTGAATTGACTCCGCGGAGGAACCAGCGAACTGAGAAGCCGGCGGAGGCAGAGAACCGCCCAAAGCCGAAAAAGGAGGATGTCGGGACAGGGATGTGAGGGCTCCCTGTGGCTCCGCCCCTCCCTCCCACTGGCCAATCAGAACTCGAAGGATAGGATGGGCGGGTCGGGGGCGGTCTTAATCCATGCGGAGGTGGCGATTAGTTGTTTTATTTTTTCGATTCCTTTCCTTACAAGGAGTCACTGTAGCTCTTCTTCCAAAAGACCTGGCCGGGCCTACGACCATTTTGGGAAAATGTCTGGCAGTTTTATATA
This sequence comes from Tolypeutes matacus, assembly GCA_026826555.1. NCBI lineage: Eukaryota > Metazoa > Chordata > Mammalia > Cingulata > Chlamyphoridae > Tolypeutes > Tolypeutes matacus. The sequence continues at coordinate 15,510,250 of JAKSZT010054396.1, forward strand.
AAACCAAACATACACCTACCCTATGAATCAGCAATTTCTTACCTAAGTATTTACAAGAAATCAAAGCATAAATCCACAAAAAGCCCAGATGTCCAGCAGTAGGAAAATGGATACAATAGAATAGTACTCAGCAATAAAAAGGAGCCAACTACTGATTCCCGCAACAACATGGATAGAAACTAAATCAATATGCTGAGTGAAAGAAACTTACACGTCTATGATTTCATTTATAAGAGCCTTCCAGAACAGGTTAAACTAATCTATGGTGAAAACAAAATCAGAACAGAGGTTGCCTAGGGATGGACCGGGAAGGAGCAGGAAGAAACCTTCCAGATGACAGTAATGTTCTTGGTGCTGTTGGACAGAACTGTCTGCGATGATGGAAATGTCTTATAGCTGTGCTGTCCAACGTGTGGCTATTGAGCACTTAAAGTGTGTCCAGTGCAGGTGATAAACTGAAATTTCAATTTCATTTACATTTGACAAATGTAAATTTAAAATTAAATAACCATCCATGGCTAGTGGCTACTGTATTAAACACACATTTCTCTATCTTGGGAGAGGTTTGGGTTACACAGGTGTATGCATTTGTCAAAACTCCTTTAATGATAAACCAAAGATTTGTGTATTTCATTGTAAACTTTACATTAAAAAGGTAAACAAATACTGAACTCTAGTTAATGCTATATAAGCTGAAGTGTTTAGAAGTGAAATGTAGCATTTGCAACTTTGAAATGCATAACAAAAAACGGGATTGATAGATAGAGGGATAGATGGATAGGTGTATGATCAAGCAATTACAGCAAAAATTAATTGTAGGGGGTCGGATGTGGCTTAACTGGTTGGGCGTCCGTCTCCCATATGGAAGGACCGGGGTTCGATCCCCGGGACCTCCCAGTAAAAAAAAAAAAAAAAAAAAAAAAAAAATTAATTGTAGACTCGGATGGTAGTGGATATATGGATATTCATTGTAAAATTCTTTCAATCTTTCAGTGTACGTTTTCATAATAAAACATTGGGAGGGGAAAAACCCCTGTGGAAGGCCCGGTGCCCTCCCTAGAGGCAGTCTGGAGTACTGCATAGAGATAGAGGGAAGGGGAAAGGGAGCAGACTGTGAGTGTGCAGGACCCATTTTGAGCAAAGGGTAGTGGGAAGAGGAAACACAGACTTTGGAAACAGACATGAGTTCATAATCCCAGCTCTTTCACTTTTTAGCTGTGTGACTTTTAGTTTCTTATTGCTGCTGTAACAAATTACCATAAGCTTAGTGGTTTAAGCAACACAAATTTATTATCTTACAGTTCTGGAGGTCAGAAGTCAAAATGTGTCTGGATGGGCTAAAATCAATGTTTCAGTAGAGCTATCTTCCTATCAGAGGGCCTAGGGGAGAATCTGTTTCCTTGCCTTTTCCAACTTCTAGAGGCTTCCTGCATTCCCTGGCTCCTGGCCCTTCCTTCCAACATCAAAGCCAGCAGCATAGTATCTTCAAATCTTTCTCTCTCTCTCTGATCTCTACTTCCTTCCTCATATCATCTTGTCTGACTCTCCTGCCTCTCTCTTTTCCCTATAAGGACACATGTGATTTCGTTGGACCTATCCAGATACACCAGGATAATCTTGCCATCTCATAACTACAAAATCTCTTTTGCCATATAAGGTAACATTCACAAATTCTGGGGTTTTGGATGTGGACATCTTTGGGGCACCATTTTTCTGCCTACAACAATGACCTTGAGAGTTTTCCTTAACCTACTCATTTATTCGTTGGTGATGACCACTGGTACTCAATATATGTCAAGACAACATTTAATGGGAAGCGGCTGTGGCTCAATCAGTAGGGCTCCCGTTTACCATATGGGAGGCCCTGGGTTCGGTTCCCGGGGCCTCCTGGTGAAGGCAAGCTTGCCCGCGCAGCGTGGTTAGCTGACCCAGCGAGCACAAGCAGCAAGGGGGGGATAAATGAATGAATAAATAAAATCTTAAAAAAAAAAAAAAAAAGACAACATTTAATAGGAAAAGTATTTCTCATAGTTAATTTTTTTTATTTTTTTGGTAACAGCTCTATTAAGATATAATTCAGGCCACTATTAAAAAGACAGAGAACTACAAGTGTTGGAGAGGATGTGGAGACATAGGAACACTTCTTCACTGCTGGTGGGAATGCAGGATGGTACAACCACTATGGAGGACTGTTTGGCAGTTCCTAAAGAAGTTGAATATAGACTTGCCATATGACCCTGCAATACCACTACTGGGTATATACCCAGAAGAACTGAGAGCAGTGACACGAACAGAAATCTGCACACCGATGTTCATAGCCACATTATTCACCATTGCCAAAAGTTGGAAACAACCCAGGTGTCCATCAACAGAGGAGTGGATAAACAAACTGTGGTCTATTCACACGATGGAATATTATGCAGCTGTAAGAAGAAATGAAGTTGTAAAGCATATGGCAACCTGGATGAACCTGGAGGACATTATGTTGAGTGAAGCAAGCCAGACACAAAAGGACAAATACTGTATGAATGCATTACTATGAACCAAATATATTGTGTAATATATTGTTTGATTCACAAAAAAAAACAAAAAAACAAAAAACAAAACAACAAAAAAATTTACATGTATCCATTACATTTAATTGAGAAATGTATATATTTATTCATCTGTATTTACTTTTTAGTTTTTAATTGCTTATGTTTTCAATTATTAAATGTACAAAATAAAGTTAAAAAAAAATATATATATATATATATAGAAGGTGCGCTGGTGCCCCGTCAGGTCCCGCAAGCGGGTGAGTCCCTAGGCCCTGTGTACGGGTGCACCGCCAGGCCACGCATGCAGGCGTGCCAGGCCCCATCGAGCCACGCAGCAAGGTGATGACATAACAGGAGAGAGACATGACACAAGGGAAAGCCAAGACAAGACACATGGAAAAACCAGGAACTAAAGTGGTGCAGGTGGCAGAACGCCTCTCTCCCACATTGGAGGTTCGCAGGATCGAATCCCAGTATGAAGACAGGAGGAGAAGGATGAGAAGAGAGGGCAGGAACAGACACAGAGAATTGCCCAGCGAGTGGACACAAACCAGCAAAAAGGGAGGGGGGGTGATGGATAAAAGTAAACAAATAAATAAATCTTTAAAAAAAAAAAAGATATCATTCACATACATTCACCCATTTAAAGTGTATAAGTCAGTGTTTTTTAGTATAGTCACCGAGTTGTGCCACCACTATCACAATCAATTTTAGAATATTTCCTCTTTCTCCCATTTTTACATGCAAAGGAACAAGGGCTTGAGACATTAAGGAAATGTGCTTAGGGTAACATCTAACTGGCAGAACAGGGGCACAGCAGTGGGTGTCAGGAGCTGGCATTCCAGTCCCAATTCCCTTCGCGAAGTTAGGCTAGTCACCTGGAAGCAGAATGGTGTAGTAGTTAAGCCAGAAGGCTCTTACATAAGTTCAGACCTGGGTTCAAGACATTGTTTTACTATCTACACGTTAGATGACTTGTAAAGCTTCTTGGGGCCTCGGTTTCCTCATGTGAATAATTAAGACAAGTCAATCTATGGTAGCTATCAATATCTGTAAAATGAGCAGCTGGACTAACCGCTAAACTCCCTTCCAGCTTTGTAATTCCAAGCTTCAATGAGAGAAAAAAAGATAATTAAAAAATAAATCCCCGAAGACAGGGGCTCAAACTCTTCCCTTGTACTCTCTGGGCAATTGGCACAGATTCTCACGCGTGAGCCTCAGCCGGGCAGGAAAGACAAACTCGTAAGATGACCCTTACAAGGTAGAGCAGTGGGGAAAGAGTTGGGGGGGGGGAGCGGGGGCGGGAGCAGCGGATGGAGCATTACCAGGAGCCGGTAATGGGCCTCCAGCGGAAACAGGAATTGGGGGCCAGGGACCGGGGACCAGAGGCAGCTCTTTCCCAAGACCAAGCCCCGCAGCGTGCGGGCTCGAGAGGAGGACGCGGGGCGAGGAGACGTGTTGGAGGAATAGTTTTGAAAATAAATCTTCAGACAGTAGATGACGCGCTTCCCAGGCCTAGCCCCCGCTTCCGCCCACTCGGCCACCCCACTTGGTATGCTCCGGCCATAACATTAAACCACCTTCCTCGGCGCGGGATTGGTACAGCCCAAGCTCTCGGAGTTGGAAACCGTGGAAAGACACACCCATTGCCACACCCCTATCTCTGATTGGCTGGAGAATTTAAAGATCCGGTCGGGGATAGGGTGAGTCTCTACACCGGGTATTTGAAAGTTCCTCGTTCCGGAGCCCTGTAGTCCGCAGCAAGCCGACTTTGGTCGGTTTGTTCATTCGAGTGCCCGGCGCACAAGACAGTGAGTGTCCGCCCGAGCCCCGGGGTGGGGGGCAGAGAGCCTGGCTTCGTCAAGTGGTTAGGATACCCGCTAAGAGGGTGCTAACGAGTGAGTCAGAGGGAGGAAGTACGGATTCCCGGGCCCTAGGAACCCCTGCGATTTCCCTGGCTAACATGTTCCACTTCGTCCCCACCGTACGGGTGAGAAGCGCCCGAGCATCGGAGTCACTGTCAGCTCCACCTATCAGCTCCACCTAAGAATATAGGGGATGGTGAGGCCTGCCCGGCAGCATATGAACCAAGGCACCTACCTGGGAAACAGAAAGGCACTTATTACATGTCAGTTCCCCTTCCCATCTCCCCACATGCAAATTCCCCGCTTTCTGCGGAGGGAACCCTGAGGATTCCCGTGTCCGCCCTGGGTGTCTTGGAAGGAGGCTTTTGTGCGCAGGGGATCCCTTGCGTTCCCCCCCGGGCAGTCCTGGGTGCATTTGACTGCCCGAGTGCCTTTTTTTTTTTTTTTTTTTAAGATTTTATTTATTTATTCATTTATCCCCCCCTTGCTGCTTGTGCTCGCTGGGTCAGCTAACCATGCCGTGCGGGCGGGCTTGCCTTCACCAGGAGGCCCCGGGAACCGAACCCGGGGCCTCCCATATGGTAAACGGGAGCCCTACTGATTGAGCCACAGCCGCTTCCCCGGAGTGCCTTTCTAAGAGTGAATTTTTGTTTGGTCCCAGAGCCCTTTCACCGTCCTTGTGACCTCCTTATGTCACTGGTGACAATCCTCCGTGACTATGTGGCTTCGACCGGGTCCCTGTCATTGCGTCTACACAACCCACTATGTCTCCTGAGCCCCTCTCAGACTCGCAGCAGCAGCGGCGATGCTGTCGGGCACCCAGGTGGCGGTAGCGGAGTGTGAGGACGCGGAGCTGCGGTGCCGCGTGGCGGTGGAGGAGTTGAGCCCCGGCGGGCAGCCGCGAAGGCGCCAGGCTCTGCGCACAGCTGAGCTGAGCCTCGGCCGCAACGAGCGCCGCGAGCTGATGCTTCGGCTGCAGGCGCCGGGGTCCGCAGGGCGGCCACGCTGCTTCCCTCTGCGCGCCGCGCGACTCTTCACGCGCTTCGCCGCGGCTGGGCGCAGCGCGCTGCGTGTCCCCGCGGACGGCGCTCCCCGGCCCGGCGCCGGCACGGTACAGCTGCTGCTCTCCGACTGCCCCCCCGACCACCTGCGCCGCTTCCTGCGCACGCTGCGCCTCAAGCTGGCAGCCGCCCCGGGCCCGGGACCCGCCTCCGCCCGCGAGCAGCTGCTCGGGCCGCGGCCTCGCAACTTCATCACCATCAGCCCTGTGCAGCCCGAGGAGCTGCGGCGCGCAGCCACGCGGGGCCCGGGCACCGCGGCAGTGAAGCGGACTGCAGAACCACCGGCGAGGGACGAGCCCAGCAAGGTGAGCATGCCTTTGGGAGTGGGAATGCCATCCCCGTGGATGGAAAAGATCGAGGAAGCCCACGCTTGGAGAGGAAAAAGGTGGCGGTATTTGAGGGAGCTGTTGGTTATTCCATCAGGCACCTGAGTATAACAGGGATGCGGGAATTGTTTATGTGCTTCTCGTAGTATTATCCCTGAGACTGGGCAAACGAGAGCAGGAAAGGGGGGCCCAGGCCAGAGCCTTAGGGAGCACCTACATTCAGAGGGAAAGCAGAGAAGGAGGCCAGGAAAGGAGGCTTTAGAGGGGAAAGGAGTGCGCAGCCGACCTGAAGAAGCAGAGGAGCTTCTGGAGAGAATGAAGTGGTCAGCAGTGTCAGAGGACAGCCAAGAGTTCCATAGCATGAGGGGGACAAAGGGTCTGGTGCCTTTGACAGTGTTTGTGGACTGAGGCAGGTAGATCATAGGGGTTTGAAACTAAGTGGGTGAGAAGATGGATATGGGGCAAGAAGGGGCCCTTGCTAGGGAGGAGCAAACCCAGCAGAGAGGCAAAGGGCTACCAGGCCTAGCCTTGTACTTGGGCCAGGAAGGGAGAGGACAAAGCCTAGGGAGTGGGAGGAGGCCCTTGAGTCAGCCCCATCCCTTCACCCCTACAGGGAACCCCAAGGTGGCCCCTCCCTGTAAAGAAGCTGAGCTTGCCCCCAACCAAGCTACAGCTTTCTAAGGAGCAGGCTGCTGTGCTGAGGGTCGTCCTGAAAGGCCAGAGCATTTTCTTCACTGGGAGTGCAGGTAGGGGGAAGGGCAAAGCTGGGTTAGGGGGAACTGGCGGGGTGGAATGGGGAAGCAGAAGGCCCTGACCTTGCCCCCTGCCCAGGGACAGGGAAGTCATACCTGCTGAAGCGTATCCTGGGCTCACTGCCCCCAACAGGCACTGTGGCCACTGCCAGCACTGGGTTGGCAGCATGCCACATTGGGGGTACCACCCTCCATGCCTTTGCAGGTAAGTGGGAGCCCCTGACATTTGAAGCTAGGAGCAAGCCCAGCCCGTGGGAAGGGAGGTTAGGGGAGGCCAGGGTTGAGAGGAGGCTGAGGTCTTGGCCCAGGCTGAACCATGTCACTCACAGGCATTGGCTCGGGCCAGGCTCCCCTGGCCCAGTGTGTGGCCCTGGCCCAGCGGCCGGGTGTTCGGCAGAGCTGGTTGAACTGCCAGAGGCTGGTCATTGACGAGATCTCCATGGTGGAGGCAGACCTGTTTGACAAGCTGGAGGCTGTGGCCAGGTCAGTAAGTACAGTGGGGGCAGCAAGTGATAGCTGAGCTCTGGTGGTCTTGGCATGTGGAACATGTCTACTCCACCGCTTAATCACCCCGGGCCCCTCCCCAGAGCTGTCCGACAGCAGAACAAGCCCTTTGGAGGGATCCAGCTTATCATCTGTGGGGACTTCCTGCAGCTGCCACCTGTGACCAAGGGCTCCCAGCCCCCGCAGTTCTGCTTCCAGGTATCTCTCACCCTCTGGACCTCCCTCCCCTCTACCTCCCCACATGGGGGTCTGCTCTGCTCCCTGACCCACCCCCACCCCACCTCCACCAGGCCAAGAGCTGGAGGAGGTGTGTCCCAGTGACCCTGGAGCTGACTGAGGTGTGGAGGCAGGCGGACCAGACCTTCATCTCTCTGCTGCAGGCTGTGAGGCTGGGCAGGTGGGCTCTGGCAGATGAGAAGGGGCCACGGGATGAAGACCTTTGCCCGGGGAGCACCTAGAAAAAGCTATTCTGGACACAGGACCCAACATGATAGACCAGAGTAGAGCACAGAGACCCAGAGAATGAGAAGAAATGCTTGTTTTCTGGAGCCTTGGGCAGGACATGGGCAACTCAGGACAGACTGCAGTCAAGAGCCTCATAGGAGATGGTTACTCTGTGAGCACTGGGACCCAGCTTTCCTCAGGGTTGGGTCCCTGTCACCCAGCACAGGGCCTAGCTCAGAGCAAGTATCAAGGAGGGAAAGACGGACAGATGGACACACAGGACAAATTCAGAGGTGTTAACACCCCATTTTACAGATGCAGAAACTGGGGTTCTTAGGTAAAGTGACTTGCCCAAAGGGACTGAGGTAGGATTTGAACCCAGATCTTCCTGATTCCACAACCCAAGTTCCTTGCACTCTTAGAGCATGAAGGGCCACTTGGTGGGGGAGGGGGTTTGCAGATATTGCTCCTCCCCAGCTAGTTGAGATGCCATGGCTCCTCTCAGGTGGGGGTGGAAAGGAGGCCAGGAGGGTGAAAGAAACAGGCCAGAGCTGGGCCTTGAAAGGTCACGGTGGGATGGGGACAGTGAGGCTCCCTATGCCCAGGGACCCCTCGTGTGGGCACCGGAAATTGGTAGGAAGGTGCACAGCACACGTAGGCATTCATGGCAAAGCAGGTAGAGATGGTCCCAAACTGTGCCCCCTTTTTCCCACTTGAACTGTTGCTGTGCCCAGGCTTCCATGGTGGAGGAAGGTTTGAGATTGAGGAAAACAGAAACACAACTGGATTTTTTTCCCCAAGGCAGCAGGCAAGGCCTGGAAGATTACTAGGCATCCAGTATTACAGAGTGTCAATATCAGCCCCTTTTCTAGGTCCTCCAAACCTCTGGCCTGTGCTCATGTGCCATACCCAACTTCCTCAGGAGTGTTGTGGGGTGGGAGGCAGCTCGCTCCTACCTGGGGCAGACAGAGGAAAAGGTGCCCACCGTGATCACAGCCCAGCACCCTCCCTCCCATGCTCATTCCCCACTCCGAGATCCCAGTGGGGTTATGGGGGAAACAGCCTGGAGGTCAGCACCCGCTGCCCAGGTGCCTCTTTCCAGCCCCAAGGCCTGGCCCATGGCCCGCTGCTTGGGTCTTATTGCCCACATTCCCCACCTTTCCTGGTGTTCAGGTGGGCTCTGCCCTGACAGCTCAGGCCCCACAGGTGCTCAGATGAGGTGACCCGCCAGCTCCAGGCCACAGCTGCCCACAAAGTAGGGCGGGATGGCATTGTGGCCACAAGGCTCTGCACCCACCAGGATGACGTGGCCCTCACCAACCAGAGGCGGCTGCAGGAGCTGCCAGGTGAGCAGGGAGCCAGGGTGGGCAGGACCTTTAGGCAGGTGTGGCCGCCAGGCAGCCCCAGCCCATGGGGTCATTTAGATATCTAGGTCCCTGACTCTCTGGCCATAAAGGCCCTTAAGTTTGCAGATATAACTGTGATTTCTAGAGGTATGGAGAACTAGCCAAGGTCACTCAGCCAGTGAGTGCTGGAACTGAGGCTTGAACCCAGGCCTCTGATTCCAAGGCCCCAGTTAGGCCTGAGCTGCCGCCACAGAAACTTTTCCTGACCATTGGAGGTCAGGAAGACCCCCTTCCCTCCTCTCTTGCCTGGGTCTAACAGGTGGTTTTGGAAACTTAACCACAAGTCAGTTTCTGTTTGTCTCACTCTCTTCTCCCAGGTGAGATGCACAGCTTTGAGGCTGTGGACAATGACCCTGATCAGGCCCAGACCCTGGATGCCCAGTGTCCTGCCAGCCGGCTCCTTCAGCTAAAGCTGGGGGCCCAGGTGAGTAGGAAGCAGGGCCCGGGAGCTTAGACTTTCTCGAGTGGGCTCCCTGCTCCCTGTCCTCTGCTCAGGCAGCTCCACAGCCAGTGGTCCCAGCTGTGGCCTCACCAAACCTGCCTCTCCTGTTCCCAACCACCTTCCTGCCTTCACCTTTCTTCTGCCTTCCTCCCCTGACCCCCTGAAGCCCCAAGTAGTGTTGCTTTGGACAAGTCCCTTTCCCTTGCTGAAGCTCAGTTTCCTCATCTCTAAAATGGGGAGAGAACACCGACCCCACGTGGCTGTCTTCTGTAATGCACACCCATATGCCAAAGGGTCCTGCTTCCTCCCTGGATGGTGGGGGTGGGCAGAAAGGGAGACTTTCTTCAGGTTCCAGAAGGCAAAGGAGTGGGGAACATGGGAATCCCTGTAATTTCTGTGTAACATTTAGGTAATCTAAGCACCTTTTAAAAAATATATATGTAAAAAAATAACATTTATGTAAGCAAATGCACATATATGCATATATATTTATATATCATTTTACAAATATTGGTATGTATTATGAAAAATTTGATTTTTACCCACAATAAAAATTTTTAAAAAGGCAAAGGAAAAAAAGCAGGTGCCAGGTACAGTGTGGTTGGGAGAGAGGGTGGCAGGACCTGGGGGTTATCCTTCAAAATTTGTGCCCCCCCCACACCCCATAACAGATTTAACAGTTGTCAAAGCATTCTGATGTCTGTTCTCTCCTTGATCTTTACCATCTCCTTCTAAGGCAAACTAAGTAAATGTTACCCACCTTTGACACACAGGGAACCTGAGACCCAGGAAAATAAGGCAGCCTGCCCTAGAGGTCATAGTCAGTGGCAGAGCTAAGGTCTAGGACCCCTGCCCCTCCATGACTGTCTCTTGCCCCCAGCCTCTGAGAATAACAGTGCTGGAGGTGAGGCCAGGTGTGGGGACTGGGTCGTCTCCATTCCTCAATTCTCTTTCCCTACAGGTGATGCTGGTGAAGAACGTAGCAGTGTCTCGGGGCCTGGTGAACGGGGCCCGAGGGGTGGTAGTCGGGTTTGAGGCAGAGGGGAGAGGTAAGTGATGGGGGAGGTGGCAGTCCCACTGCCTGAGTTTGCAGGTTTGTGGCCATATATGGGGAGAAAAAGGCTAGGAGAGAAAGGCCCAAAGGCCCCTCCTCCCTACCTCTTAGCCCTGAAGCAGGGCTGAAAGATTGGCCTTCCTTATGCCTCCCCCAGGGCTGCCCCAGGTGCGGTTCCTGTGTGGAATCACTGAGATTATCCGTGCAGACCGTTGGACAGTACAGGCCACCGGGGGCCAGCTCCTCAGCCGGTGGCAGCTGCCCCTCCAGCTGGCCTGGGCGCTATCCATCCACAAGAGCCAGGTGAGCACCCAGTGTGCAGCATGGGGACAGGGCAGGGCAGAGGGTGGGCAGGATATGCTTAGGGGGCATGTGTGTAGGAGGTCTTGAAGGTTTTATGGGTTGAGCCTTCCCTGAATGGAAAATACCAGACCAAGAGCAGAATAGCCTTCCTTTAGTGTTTTTCCCATCCTGCCCCCTTCTCTGCCTCTTCGGGACACATACACCTCCCCTCTGCTATCCCCTGCCTTCCATTTTCTGAGCTTCTCCCAGATACTTAACCCTGAAATTTAACCCTGAGCACTGGTTGAGGTGTAGCTGCAATTATCAATCCCATTTGACAGAGGAGGAAACTGAGACTCAGAGAGGTTAAGGAACTTGTCCAAGGTCATGGAGCATAGTAAGTGCCCAAGCCTGTCTGACCCAGAGCTTGAGCTCCTCCTCTCATGCCCCACCCCAGCCATCCCTCAACTCCTGAACCCCCTCCTACTCAGACACCCATCTCCTGTCAGTCCAAACCCTGACCCCAAGCATTTCTGGACTGGGTGAGGACACCCAGGGGCAGCTGCTGGGCTGATGAAGGTGGGGTCAGAGAGGGGTCGGGCTCTTGGGTACAAGGGGATTCAGGCTAAGCTGGCTCTATTTCTGTCCTTTCATCCCCCAGGGCATGTCCCTGGATTGTGTGGAGATCTCTCTGAGTCGAGTGTTTGCCAGTGGTCAGGCCTATGTGGCCCTCTCCCGGGCCCGTAGTCTGCAGGGCCTGCGTGTGCTGGACTTTGACCCCATGGTGGTACGCTGTGACCCTCGCGTGCTGCACTTCTATGCCACCCTGAAGCAGGGCAGGGGGTTCAGTCTGGTAAGAGGAAGTCACCTGCTGGTGGGCCATGTGGCTGTGGGTGGGCTGGGAGCCAGGATATAGGAAAGGCCCACTGGGACTGTGGGGTGGGCGGTGGCACAGCTCTCTGCTGGCTCAGTTGGGGGCAGGGGGAAGGAGACACTGGCTTCCAGACTGCAGCCCTGGGGACCAGCACAAGCCCATAACTGGCCTTCTCTGACTCTGATCCAGGAGTCTGCAAATGATGATGAGACAGCCTCAGACCAAGAGAACATGGATCTGTGCTCCTGAGAGTGACAGAATTAGACTCAAATAAGTCCTCCCTGCACATGGTTCACCAGTCCCTTTTATTCAAACCTATATGCGATGCTGGAGTTTTTAGGTATACTTCCAGAGACTGGAGCCTCCCGCCTACCTATGTGCCAGGTGTGCATGAAATCTAGGTGGAGCTGCAACTCCTACCCTACAGCTCAATGGACTCATCCAAGTCACCTGGTGAGGAGACAACGATGGGAAATGGCCATCCCAGGGAATGGAGAGGGCCTGTATCTGCAGGCAGGATCATCCCACCCACCATATCCATGGGATATAAGCCCTCTCTCACTTGGAGTTGGAGTGGACATCACCATCCCAGTCCCCTCAGGATTGGGGGAAGAACTATGGACTAGAGTGGACTTGATGGTATTCTCTTGTTCACATATGGTGATTCTAGAATGCAAGAAATTATAACAATGAGGTGGAGCCAGTGGCCACTTGATACTTTTGGGGTAGGGAGGGGATGAGCAGTTGAAATACAGTGGCTTCTTTGGGAGTTGGAGGTTGTCCCGAGTACTGTTGTGGCAACGGATGTAGGCCATTTTAAATCAGCACACACCACTCAGAACTGAGTGGGAGAGAGTGTTGTCTACAGTGTGAACTGTGGTCTATGGTTGGTGGCAAGGCTCCAGGATGTGTAAGTTCATTGAGGGTGGTGGGCCACACTGTGGGAGATGTTTGTGTGGGATGTGATGGGAGGTGTGGGAGGTGGGCAACATGGGAATCCCAGTGGGTTCCGTGTAATATTTTGGGTAATCTAAGCACCTCTTAAAATATATGTGTGTATATATATATATATATATATATATAAACATTTTTGTAAGCAAATACACATATATGCATATATATTTATATATCATTTTGCAAATGTTTGTATGTATTGTGAGAATTTTGATTTTTACCCATAATAAAAAAAAAAAAAAAAAAAAAAAAAACATGGACCCAAGCCTCTGAGCCCCAGCCCCAAATAGAAGACAAAGGGTGGTCTCCCCATCTTCCTGTTCTGGGTGGGGCTGGTCTCCAGGGGATAAGAAGGAAGGGTGGTCCATACCCTAAAGAGCTCCCTTCTTTAGGGGCTCTCAGATTCCTGGCAGGACTGAAGGGAGAGTGCTTCTCACCCACTTACCAGCTGTGCCTCAGTTTCTCCCCTTTGCCCTGGGTGAGCTGCTTCTAGGGTCAGGAGTAACCCTTTCCATGCCAGATGAGAACTGGTCTGTGGGTATGTGGTGTCAGAGGACAAAGCTCTCTGTGGGGGCTGGCTGCAGGGTCCTGAAAGCCAACCCTTTGGGCTGCAGAGAGGAGAGGCAGCCAAGACAGGTGCTCCAGGAGCAGCAACAGGCCTCTCTATGTTGGGGCTGGGGAGGACTCAGTCAGGGCGGCACAGGCCCAGAGCTGAGGACAGACCTCAGGCGCCTCCACAGTGAGGCCCTAGTGCAGCTGAGGGGCCTCCCAAGCCAGGGCCTCGTAGGCCCAGCCGAGCACAGCCCAGAGACCCTCCTGGGCCTAACCTGAGAATATACATGACCAAATGTGTACCCACATTTTAAGCTGCTTTTGGGAGAGAAGAAATAGTGTTTGAGGGCATTGAAATGGATGTTCTCAAATTGTATTTATTTAGGGCAAATAAACTTGTGAATTTTGTGTGAATTGTGAGTCTTCTGCTTTTTTTAAAAGGGCACTCCTTGGGAAGCGGCTGTGGCTCAATCAGTAGGGCTCCCGTTTACCATATGGGAGGCCCCGGGTTCTGTTCCCGGGGCCTCCTGGTGAAGGCAAGCCTGCCCGCACGGTGTGGTTAGCTGACCCAGTGAGCACAAGCAGCAAGGGGGGGATAAATGAATAAATAAAAAAAAAAAAAAAAAAAAAAAAACATAATCTTTAAAAATAAAAAAAATAAAAGGGCACTCCTTCCTGGGCCCCTGGTGCTGTACCCATTCAGGAATGCCTGTCCCTGCCCCCCACCCACATGCATATGCAAGAGTTGTTTATGCCGTACATAGCATCCTTATGTGAGGTATTGTTAGTATGGGTCATTTGGAAAGCCAAGCCACCTGAGGTTGGTGACTAACAATGAAATGACAAGGTGAATCATCGTCACCCAATAGTGAGAGGCAAGGACATGGTAGGAAACGGGGAAATGGCCCTCAATGTTGGAAGCATGCTGGTGATTCCAGTTGAAATTTGATCAGTTTGGGCCCTGCTGAGGCTCCAGCTTGGAAGATCTGATGGAGAAAGGACCATCAACAAACTAATTTCAGTTTATCAAAAGGCCTGATGGAACATTCGCTGTATTAGAAACCATGCATGTGTCCCCAGATCTAGTTTTTCTCCCTAGGTCTGGTTTTTGGAATGCTACTGATAAACTAAGCCTGATTTATTATATGACCATCCTGTATGTGAAATGACTGTAACTCTAGGTATCTTTGGTCAACCTTAAGAGATATAGCAGGGGGGTAGATGTGGCTCAAATGGTTGGGCATCCATCTCCCATATGGATGGATCTGGGTTCGATCCCTGGGATCTCCTGGTAAAAATTTAAAAAAGAAAAATATAGAAGGCACGTGGGCCACCAGGCTCCGTGCGCGGGTGAACCACCGGGCCCATAAGCAGGTGAGTCCCCCAGGCCCTGCAAGCCACACAGCAAGATGATGACATAATAGGAGAGTGACACAAGGGAGAGCCAAGATGAGACACGCTGAAAAACCAGGAACTAAGGTGGCGCAGGCAGTAGGATGCCTCTCTCCAACATCGGAGATTCCGAGGATTGAATCCCAGTGAAGACAGGAGAAGGATGAGAAGAGAGGGCAGCAAACAGACACAGAGAGTTGCCCAGCGAATGGACACAAAAACAGCAAAAACAAGGGGTGGGGGTAAAAGTGGATAAAAGTAAATAAATAAATAAATCCTTAAAAAAATGTATAGGGGAGTAAGATACGGACTAAGTAGTAATACTTTGATGCTGCTCTTTAATAATTTGTTAAATGTTTCACAACAATGCAAAGTATTTGTGGTGGGATGATGTGTGGGAGCCCTGTGTGATGTTATGCATGTTTGTTTTGTAAGTTCACAATGTTTCCTGAACACTTATAATTTATGCATGTTCATGTATGAATGATATACTTCAATAAAGTGTTTTTTTTTAAAAAAAAAAAAAAAAAGCCTGATGGAAATTGTTCAGGGGAGATTCTGGGAAGATGGCGGACTAGAAAGACATGGGACTCTCTTCTCCAAAAAAATAGCTAGAGGACAGACTGAAACAGCTTAGAAAAAGGTCTTCTAGGGCTTAGGACACCACATGAAGGCTGGACACTGCCCAGAGGAGAAAGGGACAGAAGAGGGGAATGGCGACTACAGAACTGTGAGTTGAAACCAGCAGCTGCTACTGCAGGCACCATCCCCCACGCTAAAGACACTTAAGAATTCTCAGGCCTCTGGGTCTGCAACTACAGACAAAGGGGGCTATCTACCAACCCAGGAAACGGGAAAGAGAGGGACACAACATAAGGCTGGCTCAGCCTCTGACCCACCAATTTGGTCTGCTTTGTCCCACGGGCCCTTTCATGCCGGCTGAGACCATACCGTGTTTTGCCCTGGGAGCCTTCACAGGCCTAAATTCTACCCTCGCAATCTCCCTCTCTTCTAGCCTGGACTGATTGTTGAGGACGCACCTCCCCAGGAAGGGGGAGAGAGAGGGACACAGCCTAAGGATGACAGCTTTTGACTCACAAATTTGGTCTACTGTGTCCCAGGAGCCCTTCCAGGCCCAGTGGGGCCACACCATTGTTTGCCTTGGGACCTGGCAAGGGCCTAAAGATATAATATCGACCCTCCCAATCTCCTTCTCTACCAGCCAGGACTGATTTTTGAGGACTCAGAGGGAGTGGAAATATTTCCTAGCTGGGAAAAGGGAGGGGACTGCCAGAAAAGGCTGGAAAACAGTCTCAGAGAAAGTTTGAATTACAAGGCTCTTAGTTTCCAGACAGGAAGCTCTATAACATTGATCCAGTCTGTGTTGCAACAAATACACTCCAACCAGGCACTGAACTGAGAGCTGCCAGAGAGTCTCATCTGCTGGCAGACCAAGGAAGTGCACACAAGAAAATTAAAAATAAGGAGACGGGAAGTGGCTGTGTCTCAATTGGTTGAGCTCCTGTTTACCATGTGGGAGGCCCCAGGTTCGGTCCCCGGGGCCTCCTGATGAAGGCAAGCTGGCCCACGCGGCGCAGTGAGCTGGCACAGCAAGATGACGCAACAGAAGGAGACAAGCAGACACAGAAAAAATGCAAAGCAAGTGGACACAGCGAGCACAAGTAGCAAGGGGGATAAATAAAATATATTAAAAAATAAATCTTAAAAAATAGTAATAATAAGTAGGAGAGGCTTTCTCCAGCCTCTATAGCCTCCCTCCCCAAGGCCCTAGGAAGCAAGTCTACAACCAATTACTGGGTCCTGCACCCAGTTTTGAGCAACTTGAAGGAAAAATCCTGACAATCCAGGTCAAGCCAAGAATCAAAGAGCAGTGGTAACACACAGCTTCCTGCCACTAAATCCCTACAAAAGAAAGAAATTGAGCATCTGAGTAAAACACATCCTAATCAGATGCCTAGACATCAGCAAAAAATTACAAACTATACTAAGAAAATAGTAGACCTGGGACCTCCTGGTAAAATAAAGAAAAAATATAGACGGTGCGGGCAAGACCCAGGCCCCGCACGTGGGTGTGCCGGGCTCTGCTGAGCCATGCAGCAAGATGATGACATAACAGGAGAGCAACACAAGGGAGAGCCAAGACAAGATGTGCTGAAAAACCAGAAACTGAGGTGGCACAGGTGGCAGAACGCCTCTCTCCCCCATTGGAGGTCTCCAGGATCGAATCCAAGTGAAGACAGGAGAGAGAAGGGTGAGAAGAGAGGGCAGGAAACAGACACAGAATTGCCCAGCAAATGGACCCAAAACAGAAAAAACGGGGGGGGGGAGTGTAAAATGGATAAAAGTAAATGTTTTTTAAAATGTATTGGACTTCCGGGAAGATGGAGGGCTAGTAAGACACGGGAATCTCTTCTCCAGAAAAATAGCTAGAGGACAAGCTGAAACAGCCCCGAAAAAGATCTTCTAGGGTTTAGGTCAGCAGGTGAAGGCTGCACACCACCCAGAGGAGAGAGGGACAGAAGAGGGAAATTGAGACAACAGAACCTTGAGTTGCAAGTAGCAGCTTCTGCGGCTGCCGGCACCCTCCCCCACACTCTTCAGAATTCTCGGGCCTCTGAGCCTGTGACCACAGACAAAGGGGGCTTCAGGGATCTGCCACTCCCGGAAAGGGGAGAGAGAGGGACACGGCCTTAGGCTGACTCAGGTTCTGACCTGAAATTTGGGCTGCAGAGCCCCACGGACCCTTCCACAAAGCAGTTTGCCCTGGGAGCCTAGAAAGGACTGGAGAAATCCGACCCTCGCAACCTCCCTCTCTTCTAGCCTGGACTAATTGTTGAGGACTCCAGGGGAGAAGGGAGAGAGAGCATGGGGCTGACCCTGCTTTGGACTCCCAGGTTTGGTCTGCCCTTTCCCGAGAGCCCTTCCAGGCTGGGTGGGGCTGCGCCATTGTTTGCCTTGGAGCCTGCAAGGGGCTAAAGATATACAAACCTCCCAATCTCCTCCTCTACTAACAGAGACTGATTGTTGAGGATTCAGAAGGGAGTGGAAATATTTCCTAGCTGGGAAAAGGGGGGCGCTAGAGAGAAGTCTGGAGAACTGTCTCAGAAAGTTTGAATCACAAGGCTCCTAGCCCCCAGACAGGAAGCTCTATCACATTGATCTGGCCTGTGTCACAACAAATACGCTCGGAGCAGGCATTGAATTGAGAGCTGCCAACAAGCGCCATCTCCTGACAGACCAAGGAAGTGCACATAAGAAAATTAATAAGTAAGAGTGACTTTTCCTGGCCTCTATAGCCTCCCTGCCCAAGGCCCTAGGAAACGACTCTACAACCAATTACTGGGCCCAGTGCCCAGTTTTGAGCAACCAATAGATCAATCCTAACAATCAAGGTTGAGCCAAAAATCAAAGAGCTGTGGTAACTCACAGCCTCCTGCCACTAAAACCCCATAAAAGAGAAAGAGATAGAGCATCTAAGTAAAATACAAACTAACCAGATGCCTAAGCACCAGCAAAAGATTACGAGCCATACTAAGAAAATAGAAGACATGGCCCAAGAAAAGGAATACAGCAAAGTCCCAGAAGAGATGCAGAATTTGAGAGAACTAAGTGAGATGAGCACAAATTTCCAAAATCAAATTAATGAGATGAAAGAGAATATAGTTAAAGGGATGAATGACATCAAGAAGTCATTGAGTAGGGAAGCGGCTGTGGCTCAATCAGTAGGGCTCCCGTTTACCATATGGGAGGCCCCGGGTTCGGTTCCCGGGGCCTCCTGGTGAAGGCAAGCCCACCCGCACGGTGTGGTTAGCTGACCCAGTGAGCACAAGCAGCAAGGGGGGGATAAATGAATAAATAAATAAAAATCTTAAAAAAAAAAAAAAAAAAGTCATTGAGCGAACGCAAAGAAGAATTTGAAACACTGAACAGAAAATAACGGAGTTCATGGGAATGAAAGACACAATAGGTGAAGTCAAAACTACATTTGAAGCATACAACAGCAGACTCGAAATGATAGAAGAAAGAATAAGTAATACTGAAGACAGAGCAGCTAAAATTGAATAGAGAAAAGAACAGAGAGAGAAAAGAATGGAAAAAATTGAGCAGGGGTTCAGAGAGTTGAATGACAACACAAAACGCAAGAACATACGTGTCATGGGAGTTCCAGAAGGAAAAGAGAAAGGAAAAGGGGCAGAAAGAGTATTTCAGGAAATAATAGCTGATAATTTCCCAACTCTCATGAAAGAAATGAACTTACATGTCCAAGAAGCACACCGTACTCCAATAAGAATAAATCCAAATAGACCTACGCCAAGACACATATTATTCAGAATGTCAAATGTAAAAGATAAAGAAAAAATTCTCAGAGCAGCAAGAGAGAAGCAAACAAATCACGTACAAAGGATGTCCAGTAAGACTTAGTGCAGGTTTCTCTTCCGAAACCATGGAGGCGAGAAGACAGTGGTATGATACAATTAGGAAACTGAAAGAGAAAAACTGCCAGCCGAGAATTCTTTATCCAGCAAAACTGTCCTTCAAATATGAAGGTAAATATAAAGTATTCACAAACAAACAGAAACTAAGAGAGTTTGCAAAAAAGAATCCACCTTTGCAGGAAATATTAAAGGAAGCCTTAGAACCTGAAAGAAAAAGACAGGAGAGAGAGGCTTGGAGGAGAGTATAGAAGAAAGAAAAGCAGAAAGGATAACCAAAAGAGTAAAAAGAGAGACAAAAATAAGATGACATATGAAAACCAAAGAATAAAATGGAGGAAATAAATAGTGCATTTTCAGTAATATCATTGAATGTGAATGGATTAAATTCCCCAATCAAAAGATACAGGCTAGGGAAGCGGCTGTGGCTCAATCAGTGGGGCTCCCCTTTACCATATGGGGGGCCCCGGGTTCGGTTCCCGGGGCCTCTTGGTGGGGGCAGGCCCGCCCGCACGGCGTGGTTGGCTGGCCCAGCGAGCACAGGCAGCAGGGGGGGGGATAAATGAATAAATAAATAAAATCTTTAAAAAAAAAAAAAAAGATACAGGCTGACAGAATGGATAAAAAAACATGAGCCATCCATATGCTGCTTACAAGAAACTCACCTCAGACACAAGGATACAAGCCGGCTGAAAGAAAAAGGTTGAAAAAAGATACTCCACGTGAATAGTAAACAGAAAAGAGCAGGGGTAGCTATACTAATATCAGACAAAACAGACTTCAAATGCAAAAAGGTGATAAGAGATGTGGAAGGCCATTATATATTAATAAAAGGGACGATCCTCCAGGAAGATATAACAGTCATAAATATCTACGCACCTAACCAGGGTGCCCCAAAATATATGAGACAAACTCTGGCAAAACTGAAGGGAGAAATAGACATTTCTACAATAATCATCGGAGACTTCAACACCCCTCTCACATCATTAGATAGAACAACTAGACAGAAGATAAACAAGGAAACAGAGAACTTGAACAATATGATAAACAAGTTAGACCTAACAGACATCTACAGAACACTGCATCCAAACTCAGCGGGTTATACATTCTTCTCAAGTGCCCATGGATCTTTCTCCAGGATAGACAACATGTTAGGTCACAATACAGCTCTCAATAAATATAAAAAGATTGAAATTATACAAAGCACCTTCTCAGATCATAATGGAATGAAACTAGAAATCAACAACAGACAGGAAAAAAGGAAATTTGCAAATGTGTGGAGACTGAACAACACACTCCTAAATATTCAGTGGGTCAAAGAAGAAATTGCAAGTGAAATCAATAAATATATTGAGACAAATGAAAATAAGAACACAACATATCAAAACTTATGGGATACAGTGAAGGCAGTCTTGAGAGGGAAATTTATAGCCCTAAATGCCTATATTAAGAAACAAGAAAGAGCTAAACACAAAGATTTAACTGAACAACTTGAGAAACTAGAAAAAGAACAGCAAACCAATCCCAAAGCAAAAAGAAGGAAAGAAATAATAAAGATTAGAGCGGAAATAAATGAAAATGAGAACAGAAAAGCAATAGAGAAAATCAACAGAACCAAAAGCTGGTTCTTTGAGAAGATCAATAAAATTGACAAACCCCTCCCTAGACTAACAAAGAAAAAAAGAGAGAAGATGCAAATAAATATAATCAGAAATGAAAGGGGGAAATTACAAATGACCTCACAGAAATAAAAAGAATCATAAGAAGACATTATGAGAAACTATATGCCAACAAACTAGACAACCTGGATGAAATGGACAAATTTATAGAAACTCATAAAAACCTACACTAACACATCAAGAAACACAAGAACTTAACAAACCAATCACAATTAAGGAGATCGAATCCGTCATCAAAAATCTCCCAGCAAAGAAAAGTCCAGGACCAGATGGCTTCACAGGTGAGTTCTACCAAGCATTTCTAAAAGAATTAACACCAATCCTGTTTAAACTCTTCCAAAAAATTGAAGAGGACGGAAAATTACCCAACACATTTTATGAAGCCAACATCACCCTAATACCAAAGCCAGATAAAGATTCCTCAAGAAAAGAAAATTACAGACCAATCTCTCTCTCATGAACATAGATGCAAAAATTCTCAACAAAATACTTGCAAATCGAATCCAACAGCATATCAAAAGACTTATACATCACGACCAAGTGGGATTTATTCCTGGCATGCAAGGCTGGTTCAACATAAGAAAATCAATCAATGTAATATACCACATTAACAAATTGAAGGAAAAAAACCACATGATCATCTCAATAGATGCAGAAAAGGCATTTGACAAAATCCAACATCCTTTTTTGATAAAAATACTTCAAAAGATAGGAATAAAAGGAAAATTCCTCAATATGATAAAAGGCATATATGAAAAACCCACAGCCAACATCATACTCAATGGGGAAAGGTTGAAAGCTTTCCCCCTAAGATCAGGAACAAGACAAGGATGCCCATTGTCACCATTGTTATTCAACATTGTACTAGAAGTTCTAGCGAGGGCAATTAGACAAGACAAAAAAATTAAAGGCATCCAAATAGGAAAAGAGGAAGTAAAACTCTCACTGTTTGCGGATGACATAATCCTGTATTTAGAAAATCCTGAAGTATCCACAACAAAGCTACTTGAACTAATAAATGAGTTCAGCAAAGTGGCAGGATACAAGATCAACACACAAAAATCAGTAATGTTTTTGTACACTAGTACTGAACAATCTGAGGAGGAAAATGGGAAGAATTCCATTTACAATAGCAACAAAAACACTCAAATACCTAGGAATTAATTTAGCCAACAAACTACAGGACCTATATGCAGAAAACTACAAAACAATGCTAAAAGAAAATTTAAAAGACCTAAACAAATGGAAAGACATTCCGTGTTCATGGATTGGAAGAATAAATATCATGGAAGAATGAACTGACTTATAGATTCAATGCAATACCAAACAAAATCACAACAGCTTACTTTACAGAATTAGAAAAGGCAATTACCAAATTCATTTGGAAGGGAAAGTGCACCCCAATAGCCAAAAGCATTCTAAAGAAGAAGAGTGATGTGGGAGGAATTTCACTGCCTTATCTTGAAAACAGCATGGTACTGGCATAAAGATGGACACATCGATCAGTGGAATAGATATGAGAATCCAGAAATAAATCCTCACCTATACATTCAACTGGTTTTTTTTGTTTTTGTTTTTGTTTTTTTTAAAGATTTTATTTATTTATTCATTCATCCCCCCCTTGCTGCTTGTGCTCTCTAGGTCAGCTAACCACGCCGTGCGGGCGGGCCCGCCCCCACCAGGAGGCCCCGGGAACCGAACCCGGGGCCTCCCATATGGCAAACGGGAGCCCCACTGATTGAGCCACAGCCGCTTCCCTCAACTGGTTTTTGACAGACCTACCAAGCTAATGTTAACGGGACAAAACAGTATCTTCAACAAATGGTGCCAGGACAACTGGATATCTATTTACCAAAAGAATGAGAGTGGAGCTGATTTGGCTCAGTTGTTGAGCTCTGGTTGCCCACATACGAGGTCCCAGGTTCAATCCCGGACCTGGAACCTCAAAAAAAAAAAAAAAAAAAAAGAATGAAAGACAATCCCTATCTCACTCCCTATTCAAGAATCAACTCAAAATGGATCAAAGACCTAAATATAAAAGCCAGGACCATAAAACTACTAGAAGAAAATGTAGGGAAACATCTTCAAGACCTTGTAGTAGGTGGTGGTTTCTTGGACCTTATACCCAAAGCACATGCAACAAAAGAAAAAATAGATAAATGGGACCTCCTCAAAATTAAACACTTTTGCACCTCCCAGGACTTTGTCAAAAGGGTGAAAAGGCAGCCAACTCAATGGGAGAAAATATTTGGAAATCACATATCTGATAAGGGTTTAATATCCAGGATATATAAAGAGATGCTACAATTCAACAATAAAAAGACAAATGACCCAATTAAAAATGGGCAAAAGGGGAAGCGGCTGTGGCTCAACTGGTTGGGCTCCCATCTACCATATGGGAGGCCCCAGGTTCGGTTCCCAGGGCCTCCTGGTGAAGGCAAGCCAGCCCACACGGCGCGGTTAGCTGACGCAGCAAGATGACCCAACAAAGGTAGACAAGCAGATCCAGAAAAACGCCAAAAGCAAATGGACACAGCAAGCACAAGCAGCAAGGGGGGAATAAATAAATAAAAATAAAAATCTTAAAAAAAAAAAAAAAGACATAAATTTATTAAAAAAAAAAAAAAAGGGCAAAAGACTTGAATAGACATTTTTCCAAAGAAGAAATACAAATGGCAAAAAAAAAAAAAACACATGAAGAAATGCTCAACATCACTAATGATTAGGGAAATGCAAATCAAACTACACTGAGATATCATTTCACACCTATCAGAATGGCCACTATTCAAAAGACAGAGAACTACAAGTGTTGGAGAGGATGTGGAGAGATAGGAACACTTCTTCACTGTTGGTGGGAATGCAGGATGGTACAACCACTATGGAGGACTGTTTGGAAGTTCCTAAACAAGTTGAATATAGACTTGCCACGTGACCCTGCAATACCACTACTGGGTATGTACCCAGAAGAACTGAGAGCAGTGACACGACATCTGCACACCGATGTTCATAGCGGCATTATTCACAATTGCCAAAAGCTGGAAACAACCCAGGTGTCCATCAACAGAAGAATGGATAAACAAACTGTGGTATAGTCACACGATGGAATATTATGCAGCTGTAAGAAGAAATGAAGTCGTAAAGCATATGGCAACATGGATGAACTTGGAGGACATTATGTTGAGCAAAGCAAGCCAGACACAAAAGGACAAATAATGGGGGGTCGGATGTGGCTCAACTGGTTGGGCATCTGTCTCCTATATGGAGGGACCTGGGTTCGATCCCCGGGAACTCCCGGTAAAAAAAAAAAAAAAAAAAGGACAAATAATGTATGATTGTGTTACTATGAACCAAATATATTGTGTAACATATTGTATGGTTTTTAAAAAATTATATGTATCCAGTTCATTTAATTGAGAAATGGATGTTTTTATTCAACTGTGTTTTCTTTTTATTTTTAATTGTTTATATTTTCAATTATTAAATGTACAAAATAAAGTTAAAAAAAAAAAAAAAAGTTTAAAAAAGGAATTGTTCAGGAGCCCTTATAGGCAGGCTAAAACTGTTACTATTCTCTGCTTATGAGTAGAAGGATACAAATTCTGGGTGGTAAATAGGTGCTAGTGGAAGCTACAGGAGTCTCCAATGAATAAAAGAAAAGCAATGGCTACTTGAGCGCAAAATCACCAGCGGTGGGAGGAGTAGGGAATAATAAAAGCAATCAAAAAAAAAAAAAATAAATAAATAAATAAATAAATAAAAGCAATCCACGCGGGTTGCTGGAGGACATGAAATCTGGGTGACACCATGGCCTTTGAGAAGCTGCCAACCCCTGCTCCCTGGTGGGGGGTTGGGAGGCCCTCTGACCACTCGCCTCTCCCCAGTGTTGGGGACCCTCCTCTTTGCCTCCCCTTTCCTCCAGCATAAACCTCTCAAGGAACTGGGCATGGAGAGCAAAAGCCAGGAAAGAGTGTGTTGTCAGGTAGCTTCTGGGTTTGAAACAAAGACACTTAAAGACCTGGTGACCCACTTAGAATCTGGAAGCCTGAGTGGAGGGATAAGTACATGCAGGACAATGAGAAAACACCTCTGGTAATCGTCCTGTTTCACTGGGATAAAGGAGGTACCTGCCCATCCTGTATGTTCATTCGTTCATGCCACAGATATTTACTGAGCGTCTCCAGTACGCCAGGTGCTCCACAGTAAGCAGGACCGACATGGCACTGCCTCGGGGAGCTTATAGTGAGCTGAAGGGAGACAGAGAACAAGCAAACAAATAAAATAACTTCATACTATGACCAGTGCTAAATAATCAGAAGAAATGGTGGAGAAGGGGTGGGGGTCGGAGAAAGGCACTCTGAGGAGGGAACATTTGAGCCAGGACTGGAAGGATGAGCCAGAGAAGCAGAGAAATGTGGATGCCTGCCTCCCTCACACCTCCTTGACTTTGCTCATGGCCCTTCTAGCCTGAAGTGCCTGGACTGACCCTTCAAGCCTCAGCTCAGACATCACCGCCTCTTTCTTTCCCAGGATCCAGCTCTGCCCCTTTCAGGGCAGGATGCAGTGTTCCTGCCAATGAGCCCCATGCATGGTGTTGTCCTTGGCTGGGTGTCTGTCTCCTTCACTAGGAATTCCCTCAGAACAGGCTGGAGTTCCCAACTCTAGCCCCAGTGTCCAGCGCAGCCCATGGAACAAGGCAGGAGCCAGGGAATGATTAAATAAAGAAAAGTGGGAATGTAGACAGCCTGCCTTTGGGGGCCCAGAAGAGTGATACCTCCCTGAAAGTGCTCTGAGGGGTAGGGGTGAGGGGAGGTCTGTGCCATGGCTTGGGGCACTGCTTGGCTTGTTTTCCTCTCTAGTGATGGGATCTCCCACTCTCTGACAGGAAGGCTGGAGATGAGTTTGTCAGGTGGGCAAGTTGGAGAAAGGCATTTAGGAAGAGGGACCTTTGTAAATCCAAGGCAGGGAGGTGTGAAGCACAATGACCCTTAATAGCTCCGTGGTCCACTGGAGGCTTTAAAGCAGAGGTGGGCACCAGGAGGCAGCCTACCTGTGAGAGTACTGGGCCCATGATAAGGGGCTCAGTGCAGGGTGAGCCAGTCCCAGGCTAGGAGCAATCAGGGCCCTGGGTGAGGCGCTTAGAAAGTTAACCTGCGGGAAGCAGATGTAGCTCAAGCAGTCAGGAGCCCACCTACCACATGGGAGGTCCCAAGTTTGGTTCTGCCTCCTAAAAAAGATGAGCAAGATGGCGAGCTGACATGATGGGCTGGTGCGACAAGCTGACGCAACAAGATGATGCAATGAAGAGGCCCAACAAGGAAACACAGTAAGAGATACAACAAGCAGGGGCAGAGGTTGCTCAAACGATTGGGCACCTGTCTCCCACATGGGAGGTCCCAGCTTCAATTCCTGGTTCCTCTGAAAAAAAAAAACACGAGCAGACACAGAGAACACACAACAAACAGATATGGCAAACAATGAGAGGGCGGGAATAAATAAATAAAATCTTTTTTAAAAGCAGTAGTGCAGGGGCGGGGAATAAATAAATAAACAAATCTTTAAAAAAAAAAAAAAAAAAAAGCATAGTGTGGACAGAAAAGTACAAAAGTTCCAAAAAGTAAAGCCAAGATCACAGAAGACAAAATATGATTTAAAAAAAAAAAAAAAAAAAGCTAACCTGTGACCTGACCGACTACAGTCCCTTCTACTCCTCAAAAAGCATTCACCTCTGGGGGGTGAGGGGATCCCCTCTAAGCCCCGCTGTCCGCTGTCCCCCATTTGTCCCCTGTGCCTCAGTGCTCCCTCCTCAGCTCCAGCTGGGATCTGCATCTGAGGGTGATCAGCAATTGACAAGTCCGTCTCCCCCTAGAATGAGGTGCAGCCCTTGGTGGAAGGAGACAGGTTTAGATGCCTTCATGTCTCCACAGCCCTCAGCATGCTGGTCTCACAGAGCAGACAGCTCATAAAATGTGTGATAATTGAAACAGCACAGTCAGTGACAGTCCTCCGACAGGTAGGGAATAATCATTCCCATTTTTTTTTTTTTTTTTTAAAGATTTTATTTATTTATTCATTTATCCCCCCCTTGCTGCTTGTGCTCGCTGGGTCAGCTAACCACGCCGTGCAGGCGGGCCTGCCCTCACCAGGAGGCCCCGGGAACCGAACCCGGGGCCTCCCATATGGTAAACGGGAGCCCTACTGATTGAGCCACAGCCGCTTCCCAATCATTCCCATTTTACAGAGGAGGCGGTTGAACCCAGGAGAGTGAGTCAGGGGCAGAGCTGAGACTAGAACCCTGTATCCTTTCATGGCCTTCACTGAGCTGTCCAAGGGAACTGGGAGACTGGGATGGTGGGACAGTGGGGTGGCCAGGGGAGGGCTTAGACTAGGCAGGACCCCAGCCTTCCTGATGCCCCGGTATACTTTGCTGTCCCCCACTGGGCCAAGGGTCACACTCAGAACCCTAATCCCAGGCAGCCAGGCCCTCCCATGCCCCTAGCGCCACACACTATAGACCACCAGATGGCGCCAGAGGGCCATTCCAGCTCTTCCAGGGCTCTCGCTGCCCTTTGCCTCCCAGTCTCAGACACATCTGGAGCTGGAGGCTGCTTGGTAAAGGGTGGGGGGAGCTCTTTTGTTAAGAAGCTTCCACGGGGTGTCTGCTGAGTGCCTTATGATTTGTCATGGGCAATCATTAGCCCACTGGTTGTTTTTCACAATAACCCTGAGAGGAAGGTGGGGCCATTGACCCCATTTTCTGCAGGGAGAAACCTCACCTCTGAGAGGCTCTGTGTCTTGGCCAAGGCTACACTGTGCGCTGAGCCTGGAACCCTAGTCACAGATGCATGGTCCTGGAGCTTTTGGAAATTCAGCAGAGGGCCCTGAAGCTGGACTCCTGAGTTTAATAGCGGCCTCACTGCTTTCCAACTCTTTGACCTCGGACATATTGCCTAAATCCTCTGAATCCAGGTTTCATGATTAGTAAAATGGAGATAATAGCTGATTAATGGAGTAAGGGCAAGTAAAGAGCTGGGGTGGGGCCAGGCATCAGGTAAACGCTCAAGGTTAGCGCTCATTTGCCTTTATCGCTATCACTTGAAGCGGCCCTCCCTCCCCCCGCCCCTCCCCCTCAGCATTTGAGTGGCCTCTGGGGAATAACAAAAGAGCATTAACAGAGGCCTGGGGTAAAGAATGCAATCTTTCATAAAGTCTCCCTCCCCATCTTCCCTTCTGGGGGACCCGGGCTGTGCCCACCCACCATGGGGGCTCGACAGCATGGGCTCCCAGCCCCGGTCAGTCAGTGCGGTTGTCACCACCGTGCCTCTGCTTCCCACAGCCCTCATCACAGGCCCCTGAAAACTCTGTGGTGGGATCATCAGGCCTGGCTATAGAGGAGAGGGGTTCAGTGGAGGTGGCCAGTGGCCCAGGTCGCACAGCTGTAAATGGCAGTGGCTGGGGGGACACCCCGGGGTCTGAGGCCTCACCTCAGTGTTCAGGGCCTTCAAAAAAAGGAACCAGCACGGGAGCTTCCTTGCCCCCTGGCTTTGTCCCTGAAACCCACTCCATTTCTTTAAGATTCCAAGAGCATCACCTGCTGAGACATAAATTGCCCAGATGGAAGGGGAGGGGCTTGGAAGGAAAGCTTGAATAAGGAAGTGGAACCCCAGGTGTCAGATAGGCCCTGCGAGGAGGGGGGTGATACTCTGCCCCTTGGTTCTAGCTCCCTCCTTCAGTAGTTCAGCTCTCCGGTTGTCTGGGCCTCCAGGCAGATGCCCACCCCAGGGGTGCCCCTTCACTTCCCTCCCGGCCACTGGTGTTGGGTTCAGTAAGCAGAGCTCCAGGCAGTCTGGGAAGGTGCAGACTGAGGAGGGCGTCCAGTTACAAGCTGGGGCTGAGGGGGCCGGCAGGGGGCAACCCGGGGGCAGGAGCCAATGGTCTGGGAACTGATTGTGGGGGCAACTGTCAAGGGGGTACCATCTTCTGGGCTCTTTGCTTCCCTGGGGTACCCTGAAATCACGACCACCCTGCCTGGCTCCCAAGGGCTGTAGAAGAAAGACCATCGCATCTGGCCTCAGTTGCCTCATCTTCAGACTGGGGGTAAGGTGGGCATAGCCCCTGCTGGACCGACCTCCCAATGGGTGTCAGGATCCACCACGGCCTGGGACCGTGCTGGTAAACTGTGAAGGGCCATGCACGTCCAGCTCCTCTCCTTTCTCCTTGCCTCGCAGGGCAGCCTCCGCCTCCACCCCTCACCCCGTTGGGCCCTAGCACAGCACTCCATGCCTTTTAAGGCAAATCTCCTCATCTCCTTTTAAATAACACTCGCTCCTTGTTGTGGAGAAGGCAAGCAGGCCTGAGCTTAGGGAAAGGGCAGGGGAGACCAAAGCATCCCAGCAGAGGGTGGTGGAGAAGGATGGGATAAGGATGGGGCAGTAGGCTCTTGCCCCACCCCAACGTGAGCCTTGAGAGGATCCTTGTATCACTACCCCTGGCCTCCCTTTCAGTCCCTTCACTGCTCAGGATTGGCTCACACCCATAGAGGGGCTGGGGCACTACCAGAATGCTGTGCAGCCCCTTGGGGAGGGAGGTGGGAGGATGTGGGGTAATGCCAGACTGGGGACATGGGGGGCAGTATGCTAGTGTGACTAGCAAGGGGAATGGGAGGGTCTGGGGTAGTCTAACCCCCAGGCCAACCCACTGCAAAAGATAAAACACAGCTGCTATCTGGTTCTGGAACCCGAGGCTCATAGAGGCCTAGGGACCTGCCCAGGGGCTACACAGCTGGTGAGTGGAAAGATCTGAAATCTAGTCCTGGCTACCTCCAAACTGAATGCTTTCTCCCCTTCCCTGCCAGGTCTCCTTGTGCCTGAGGCTGTATGTGACCCAAGACAGTGACCCTTATCAGGGACCAGGCATCAGTCAAAGATCCCTGCACACACCCTTCCTCTGTGTGCACAGCTCCCAGGCAGGGTGTCCCTGACCTCCCTCCTCTTTTTTCCAGGCCCACCAGACCACCCCTCCCCATCTCCTGGGTCCCCAGCCCAGGCCTGCCTCCCAGGACAGCTCACCTTGACTTGGTTCATGAGCCCAGAAACTTGTCCCACACCTCTCCAAAGGAGCCAGGCCTTGGGGCACCATCCCACTGACAGTATCTACAATTGGGGGCCCTTCCCGGCAGCTCAGTTTGCAACCTTAAGGCCCAAGGTCCTTCCTTTCCTGCTTCCTTCTTTGCCCCCTTCCCCTCTTCTCAGTCTTTCTCCCAGGTGGGCCCCCCTTCCAGGTGCCCCCCTTCCTGGCCTCCATCCCAGCATTGCTAATCCCTCTGTGGTCCTCACATGACTGAGAACCTCTCCAGGGTTCAAAAAGAGACGTCAGAGATCCTTTACAGATCATGTTGCCTCCTCGGGACCAAGCGCTCACTCCTCAGGCATGTGAGCCCCAGCCGGCCCCACCCCCATGCTAGGCTGGCCTGGGAGGTGGGGGGCCAGAGTGAGGAAGTAGTCCTGCTTGGCCTTGCTTTCCTCTAATTCTGAGAACCTGCCAGGCCGGCCCCTCCTGGCACAGTTCCCCCACTCCCTAGCCTGCTGGAGGGTCCAGGAAAACCTGTGGGGCAGTCCCACCCACTTGCCTCACTGCCCAGCTTCTCATCCTGGTACCCCTTACCTACTAGAACCAGTGCTCATCTCTGGTAGGGGCATCTTGAGACCCCTCCCTCCCATCCCAAAACAGCCCCCGAGGGGTTAGAGGCTGAGGTCCCAGGGGCAGGCTTAGAGCTGAAAAGGGCCATAGCTGGTCCAATGGCCTCATTTCACAGATAAGCAAACTGTGTCCAGGGAATGGGAGGGATGGCCCCTAAGATCCCCTGCCCTCCCATCCCTGTGAAACAAAAGCTGAAAAGCTGAGCTGGGTTCAGAATACTGCACCTCTGACTGGAACCCTGATAACCTCAAGTAAGGGCTTGTTCCCAGGGGGTGGGTTTTGGGGAGTGGTACAGGAGGAAATGCAGCCCCTTTCACTGCCCCTCTATTAGTGGGGGGTAGGGAGTGAGCTCAGTGTGTGTGTGTCCTTGAGCTTTTCAGGATCTTTCTAGCCTGGATTTATATTAACCTTTAGGCTTCAGTTTCCTCTAGTAAAATGGGTAGGTGGATAGATGAACTTTGGGGTCCCTTCCAGACCAGACCTCCTGCATCCCCATCAACCTAGCCCTGACCCCCAAGCCTGTTTCCAGGCTCCTAGCCTGACCCATAGCCCATGAGATTGCTCCAGCAGCCTCTGCATGGTCTCTGGCCTCCACTCTCTTCCCTTCGGGTAAACTGCCTTAAACCTTTCATGGCTCCCCACTGCCTCCTGCAGAATGACCCACCTCATCACCTGGCATTTAGCACATTCTACCTGCAGTTGTGGACCCCTAGCAAGGCCCTTAATCATAGCTTCTTCATCTGCCAAGTGGTGCTAACAACCCTTCATTAAGAGGGCTGTGGTGTGGACTCACAGTGGGGTACTCGCAAGGAGCCTTAGAAATGCTGGATGGCTTGACCAGCGCTCCCAGCTTCTCTGCACTGAAGAGCCACCCATCCCACCCCCACTCTCCTTCATCCAAGTTAGCTAGGTCCTCCAAGGCTGTTTCAAGTCCAGTCCCTCCCAGGGAGGCCAGTCCCCTGCATGGGCCCACAGGCAGCAACCTCTTCTACCTCGCTGCTCCTACTTGTTGTCTGCTCGTCTTTTTTAGGAGGCACCAGGAACCGAACCCGGGACCCTCCCAAGTGGGAGGTGGGTGCCCTACTGCTTGAGCCACATCTGCTCCCCCTCGGGGCTCCCATAGAGCCGGACTCCCATTCCCCTGCCACTATCTTCAGTTCCTACATCCTGTGGGAAGCATATAACTGGGGGCTCCTAGAGAACTAGGTGGCAAGACACATGCCGAGGGAGTGGCTGGGTCTATGGGCTCTTCCCCACTCCCCTTTCCTTCTCCCTAGGGCTGTGATGGGATTATCTTTGACCTTCACACCTCACTGCCAAGTCTAAAAAACTTCAGGGCAGATCCTCAACTGGAAGTTTTAAACCCTGCCTTGACCGGTCCCAATGATTAGCCAAATGGAGTCTCTGGAAAACTTCCCTAAGGGCCCATGAAGGAGAAGTGGCAGGAAATACAATTTATTGGCAGAGACTACTTCCAAGAGAAGCTTGGAGTCTTCTTACTCTGGGATCTGAACACTTCCTCAATCTCTTACTAGTTGTAGGCTCTTAGGGAGGTTACTTGAGACTTAGTTTCCTCATTAGTAAAATGAAATGGTAATAACTATCCGATCTCACATCCTATTATGTGAGAATTTTTTTTTTTAAAGATTTTATTTATTCATTCATTTATCCCCGCCTTGCTGCTTGTGCTCGCTGGGTCAGCTAACCACGTCGTGCGGGCGGGCTTGCCTTCACCAGGAGGCCCCAGGGAACCGAACCCGGGGCCTCCCATATGGTAAACGGGAGCCCTACTGATTGAGCCACAGCCGTTTCCCATATTATGTGAGAATTAAATGAGATGATGCATGCCCAGTACTTAGCTCATGGCTGATACCTCATAATGCTAAAAAAATTTAAAAAGACGTAGAGATAGCCTTCATTGAAGACAGACAGATAAAGATGCCCAGCTGAGGAGCAGTTTTCTAGAAGTAGGCAGATACCAAGGCATAGGCTCCTTAGCCAGAGGGAGGCAGGGGGTTAGTAGGCAGAATAAAAACAAAGTCCCAGGCTTGGTACTTAAGGAGTCTACATGCATTATTTCATCAAACCTCAGTCTCTTCCTCTGTCAAATATAGGAGTTTGGTACAACATATACAAAAATGAACTCAAAATGGATCAAAGACCTAAATGTAAAATCTGAAACTATGAAACTCTTAGGAGAGAGAGTGGATGTGGCTCAAGCAATTGGGCACCTACCTCCCACATGGGAGGGTCCCGGGTTTGGTTCCTAGTGCCTCTTCAAGAAGATGAGCAGACACAATGAGCAGACACAGCAAACAGACAGTGAGCAGACAGATGAGGGATCCATCTCAGGGAGTGGGGGGGGACCTGATCTGTAAAAAAATTTTTTTTTTTTTTTTTTTTTTTTTTTTTAAAGATTTTATTTATTTATTCATTTATCCCCCCCTTGCTGCTTGTGCTCGCTGGGCCAGCCAACCACGCCATGCGGGCGGGCCCGCCCTCACCAGGAGGCCCCGGGAACCGAACCCAGGGCCTCCCATATGGTAAACGGGAGCCCCACTGATTGAGCCACAGCCGCCTCCCTGTAAAAAAATTAAATGAAATTAAATTAACCATTAAAAACTCTTAGGAGAAAACATAGGCATAAATATTCATGGCCTTGGATTTGGTGATGGATTCTTAGATATGACCCAAATGCACAAGCAACAAAAAAAGAGACAAACTGGACTTCATAAAAATTAAAAAACCTTTGTGCATCAAATAACACAATAAAGAACATAAATAGATGACCCACAGAATAGAAAAATATTTGCAAATCATATATCTTACATGGGTCTAGTATATAGAATATACAAAGAATGCTTACAACTCAGCAATAAAAAGACAAACAACCCAATTAAAAAGTGGGCCAAGCAAAGATGTACTATGCTGATAGTGGGGAATATGGAAAAAGTGTGCCAAATGTACACTATGAACTATAGTTGGTGGTAATAGTCTGATGATATTATCTCATAATCTAACAAATATTCCACCACGGTGTGGTGTGTTAGTGAAGGGGTGTTGTATGGGAATTCTACACATGCATGATTGTTTTGTAAGTTCACAACCTCTGTAATAATAAATATATTTTTTAAAAATAGGGTGGGTTGGGGGAAAAATATACCAACTGTAAAATAGGAATTATAGTTAGTAGTAATATTTTGATGATGTTCTTGCATAGTTTGTAACAAATGTTTCACAACAATTCTAGGTGTTGGTGGAAGAGTGATGTATGAGACCCCTATATAATGTTATATGTTTCTTTTGTAAGTTCACAACTTTTACTATACATTTATTGTTTATGTATGATCATGTATAAATGGTATACATCAATAAAAAAATATTTTAAAAAAAAGTGGGCCAAGGATTTATTTATTTTTTTTTAGCAACCAATGACATTTATTTTATTTTAATTTCATTAAACATGAACTTACAATTTTCATCACCTTAAAGATTTAATACATATAATGTTAATTTATTTAATTGGTATCCTATAAACCTAGGGAGATTACATTCAAGCTAAATAAAATTGAAACCATTAAAGTTTATGCAAAGAATGTTCTTTTTCCTTCCTTTACAGGAGGCTAAAATCTCTTTTCTTTAATAAAACTCTAAAACTGTGAATAATCTTAAAACCATACTGACTACAGGTTCTGTAATATATTATAATTGTTTAATTTGCTTTAATTTTAATTTTTTTTTTTTTTTAAAGATTTTATTTATTTATTCACCCATCCCCCCCCTGCTTGTGCTCACTGGGTCAGCTAACCACGCTGCGTGGGCAGGCCTGCCCTCAGCAGGAGGCCCCGGGAACCGAACCCAGGGCCTCCCATATGGTAAACGGGAGCCCTACTGATTGAGCCACAGCCGCTTCCCTTAATTTTAATTTAGAAAAGCTCTTTCCATAGCTTTCAAGGCCCTTTCCTTTACTTACTGAAATTTGGTAATAGGATTATTAACCATCCTTATTTTAAGGCTGTTAAAAGGTTTAAATTGGGGAATTACAATACAAACTGATTCTTAATTCTCCAGCCTAGAAGATAGAATTTTATTTTGCCACACCTAGCCCCTCCTTCATAGCTCCTGCAAAGAGAAGGTCCTCAGGGCTAGGTAAGTCAAAGAGCTTAGGAAAATCTTTTTCCATTTCCCAATAGTTTCTATATTCAGATTTCTATATGACCTTTCCATCTGCTAGCCTAATTTGGGCTCCAGGAATATTCATTCACATATATAACTGCATATTTAATTTTAACAATTTGAATAGAGCTCTTTTAAGAATTTTCATTTGTTAATTTGATATTACCATCTTAATGTATGAACAAATAGGCAGACAAATAGTTATAAACAAACACACAACTCACTAATTTTACTTATAATTTTCATTCTCTTAGAAAATAAGTTTAACTGTAAGATAACCTTTAAAAGATATCTTTGAAGGCTATTTCTAATTTCTCCAATTTGCACTGTGTCCATGCAGTTTTGCACAAGAATTTCATTCCTTTTAATTATTGGCTTATAACCAAATTGTTCCCAATGCTTTAAAATACAATTTACAATATTTTCCTTTACTTCAGAGCTTTGCTTATTTCCCATTTTGACTTTGGCAGACCTTGGATGAGCAACATTCCGGCATACACTCACTGAGGTCATTGAAGTCTCAGGGAAAATGGTTTCTCTCATGAATTGCTGCTTTCAGGAACATCAATACTTGAGATGGGAGGCCCCCATCCCCAGTCTTCAGCCGCTAGACTGGAAGAGTGGACGTCCAATCCTGAGGGTCAAGAATTCCACCAGGCAGCAATCTAGTCCACACCTAGCTTAGGGAAAGACCTGTCTTTAGAATCACCTAGACGCAAAGCTCCCAGTGTCTGTCCACAGCAGAAACCTCGTGCAAGACCCTCCAGCTTTGTTCCTCCAGGAAAATCCCTAGGCAGCTGCTAAGTATGGAACTCCAAGGATTTAAATAGATGTTCCTTCAAAGATATACAAATGGCCAACAAGTAAAAAGATACTCAGCATCATTAGTCATTAGGGAAATGCAAACCAAAACCACAAAGAGATACCACTTTACACCAACTAAGATTAAAAAACAAACAAAAACCACGAGAAAATATTTTTTAAAAAACAGAAAATAACAAATGTTGGTGAGGATGTGGAGAAATTAGGGCTCTCGTGCATTGTTGGTGGGAGTAAAATGGTACAGCCAATGTAGAAAAGCTTTGCAGATCCTCAATAAGTTAAACATTAAATTACCATATTTCTATCAATTCCTCTCCTAAGTATATACCCAAAAGAACTGAAAACAGGTGTCCAAACAAAGATGTATCCATGAATTGTATTAGTCTCCTAGGTCTGCCTAACAAATTACCACAAACCAGTTGATTAAAACAACAGAAAATTATTCTCAGAATTCAGGAAGACAGAACTCTGAAAGCAAGGTGTCAACAGGGTTGGTTCCTTCTGGGGACTAAGGGATAAACCATTTTCCCTTTTAGCTCTTGGTGGTTACTAGCAATTCCTGATACTCTTTGGCTTGTAAATGCATCACTCCAAGCTCTCTCTCCATCTTTAAATTGCCTTCCCCTCTGTGTGTCCCTTTCAACAGCTTATAAGGACATTCTCATTGGATTTAGGGCCCACCCTAATCCTGTATGTTCTCACATACTATATTTGCAAAGACTCTATTTCTAAATAAGGTCATATTCTGAAGTTCCAGAGGACATGAATTTCTGGAGGATACACACTATTCAACTCACAACACAAATGTTCATAGCAACACTATTCACATTAGCTAAAAGGTGGAAACAACCCAATGTCCATCAATGGATGAATGGATAAACAAAAGGTGGTATAACCATACAATGGAATATTATTCAGGTATAAAAAGGAATGAAGAAGTAATGAAGTACTGATATATGCTACAACATGGATGACCCTTGAAAACATTATGCTAAGTGAAAGAAGCCAGAAACAAAGGTCACATATTTTTTTTTAGGTCACATATTATATGTTTCCATTTATATGACATATCCAGAATAGGCAAATCCATAGAGACTGAAAGCAGATTATTGGTTGTGCAAGAATAGCCAGAAATAGCAGTTATGTACAGCAGGGGAAGCATAGAGAGATTGAGAGGTGAAGAATTTTCTTGTCTGTTTTTTTTTTTTTATTATTATTACTGAAATAATGAAAATGCTCTAATAATGAATGAATTGATGAATGCATAACTTTGTGATTATACCAAATACCATTGACTGTACACTTTGGATGAGTGGTATGCTTTATTAATATGTATCAATAAAATTGATTTGTTTAAAAAAAAAAAGAGAAGAAGAAAGATCTCAAATCAATAACCTACTCTTCCACATTAAGATACTGGAAAGAGAAGAATAAACCAAACCTCAAGCAAGCTGAAGGAGGAACTAATAAAGATTAGAGTGGAAATTAATGAAATAGAGAATAGGAGGGAAGCGGCTGTGGCTCAATCAGTGGGGCTCCCGTTTACCATATGGGAGGCCCCGGGTTCGGTTCCAGGGTCCTCCTGGTGAAGGCAAGCCCGCCCGCATGGCGTGGTTGGCTGACCCAGCGAGCACAAGCAGCAAGGGGGGGGATAAATGAATAAATAAATAAAATCTTTAAAAAAAAAAAAAAGAGAATAGGAAAAAAAAAAAAAAAAACAATAGAGAAAATAAATGAAACCAAAAGATGATTCCTTGAAAAGATAATAAAAAAATAAGAAGTAAAAACTTGAACAAGAGAAATAGAAGATTCAAATTACTAGAATCAGAAATGAAATAGGGATCATTACTACTGACCTTAAAGAATAAAAAGGAATATAAAAATATATTATGATGCGAATATTCTCACTGTCCTGATTCTGTGATAATCAGGGTGGGCT